>CM026391.1:96062837-96188893 GCA_014843695.1 Archivesica marissinica | reverse complement strand
CGCCACCACAGAGTATACCATACCCGAGTCGTTGGGGCTCGGGTGCATGACCAGCATCGCCACCACCGAGTATACCATGCTCGAGTCGTTGGGGTTCGGGTGCATGACCAGCATCGCCACCACCGAGTATACCATGCTCGAGTCGTTGGGGTTCGGGTGCATGCCCAGCATCGCCACCACCGAGTATACCATGCTCGAGTCGTTGGGGTTCAGTGCATGACCAGCATCATCACCACCGAGTATACCATGCTCGAGTCGTTGGGGTTCGGGTGCATGACCAGCATCGCCACCACCGAGTATACCATGCTCGAGTCGTTGGGGTTCGGGTGCATGACCACATCGCCCCACCGAGTATACCATGCCGAGTCGTTGGGGTCGGTGCATGACCAGCATCGTCACCACCGAGTATACATGCTCGAGTCGTTGGGGTTCGGGTGCATGACCAGCATCGCCACCACCGAGTATACCATGCTCGAGTCGTTGGGGGCTCTGCATGACCAGCATCGTCACCACCGAGTATACCATGCTCGAGTCGTTGGGGTTCGGGTGCATGACCAGCATCGTCACCACCGAGTATACCATGCACATAGTCGTTGGGGCTCAGTGCATGACCATCATGAGCACCTGTCATTTATTATTTTAACATAGTTCTTCCTTGCTCACCGCTGTGGGTTCGAATCCAACCCTGGGTGTCGATTTATTCTATGTGAGTAGGGAAGCCAACTGGTTAGTGTTAGGTTGTCGTTCGATCTATCCTGATGCCCCCGTGCCAGAAACGATACTGGGATCTTCCTTCACCTGGGATGTTCCGTCACCTGGGATCTTCCTTCACCTGGGATCTTCTGAGATCTTCCTTCACCTGGGATCTTCCTTTACCTGTGATCTTCCTTCACCTGGGATCTTCCTTCACCTGGGATCTTCCTTCACCTTGGATCTTCCGTCACCTGGGGTATTCCTTCACCTGGGATCTTCCTTCACCTGGGATATTCCTTCACCTGGGATCTTCCTTCACCTGGGGTATTCATTCACCTGGGATCTTCCTTCACCTGGGATCTTCCTTCACGGTTTTGGGTTTTTTGGTTCACTGGTTTCCTTCACCTGGGATCTTCCTTCACCTGGGATCTTCCTTCACCTGGGATCTTCCTTCACCTGGGGTATTCATTCACCTGGGATCTTCCTTCACCTGGGATCTTCCTTCACCTCCTTCACCTGGGATCTTCCTTCACCTGGGATCTTCCTTCATCTGGGGTATTCCTTCACCTGGGATCTTCCTTCACCTGGGATCGTCCTTCACCTGTGATCTTCCTTCACCTGGGATCTTCCTTCACCTGGGGTATTCCTTCACCTTGGGATATTCCATGACCTGGGATCTTCCTTCAACCGGGATATTCCTCTGGAATGTCGCAATACGTCACTGATCGTAGATGTTGGTGCAATGCTACATCTGTATCTATATTATACGCCCAACACTAAATACTGGGAGGCAAAGAGAAACAATGCGTTCGGTCGTCCTCTAGTCATTCTGTCTTAGTGCATAGCATCATTTGCGTCTGCATGGATTGAAAATCTGTGTAAACACACGCCATGTACAACATGCTGCTTCACTTGTTTCTGGCTCACTCTACCCATGGAGATCATGTGAGTATTGTGTAATGGGTACCAGGCGGCGTCCTTCTAAGAATTGGATACAATTTACTCAATTTCATGAACCAACAATAGGCATGTTTCCAAATGTGGTATGCAGCATCATTGTAAACTTCTAGAAAGTGTGTTCAAATAGGGCCACTGAGGTCAAACATTCTTATAAAACAACTGTAAACACTCGGTATGCAGCACCATTGTAACCTTCTAGAAAATGTGTTCAAATAGGGCCACTGAGGTCAAACATTCTTATAAAACAACTGTAAACACTCGGTATGCAGCACCATTGTACCAACCCTCTACTGAGTGTGCTCAAATGGAGCCGCTGTGTTTAAGCATTTTTTAATGTTTTTTATTTATACAAATTTATTTTAGCTCGATTGCGAAACAAGTTCTTACAACTTATGTTAATCACTCTCGAGACCTCATTCCTGATGGAATCTATCGCCACGAGGGAGAGAGAAGAGGCAACGTGGAATTTAAATGCCTTGCCTATAAGGGCACAATCGTAACGGCTCTAGCGGGGCTCGAACTCCGGACCTTTCGCACCTGAAGCGAACGCGCATCCACTGTGCTATTACGATATTTCGTCTCATGAACAAATTGTAGAAACTTGGTATATAACATACTTGCAACAACGTCTACCAACTTGTTGAAAATAGGCGAATACCGTTGTCGAATGAACTATCTTTTACGTGCGTAAACCTCGGAAATGATAAACTCACTGATGTAATGCTGATTTTAGTTGTAATGAAGCGGATGTCGAACCTACACTATCTGTATCAGAACCGTAGCCAGAGGAAAATTTCAACCGAGGCAATCTATTTCAACCGAGGAAATCTATTTCAACAGAGGCAATCTATTTCAACAGAGGCAATCTAGGGGTGTCCAGCATGTTCCCCCTTACAATTATTGGGGTATATATAGAAGCGATTCCCTGCGTTTTCTGATTTAATGAGTTTAGACGTATACTTATGTACTGACCTTTCAGCTCTCTATAGAAGTCAACATTTTATGCAGCAAAGGGATATTTTTTGCATTTTATTTATTTAATTTTTCGTTTATTTTTTTTACTTTGGAAATGTTAACAGGTGTGCCTCAGTGTGGCTATGGGCCTGTGTATATGCGAGTCCAGCGTGTAATCACTGCTCCATTATTTATTATATTTACCAGTATGTAATATGTTGCTTGTTCTTACTCTGTAGACATGCTCTTAGCTCCATCAGTTTACGCTGGAGATGGAGAGACGCCATGTCCCGTTCAGAAGGAGGCTGCTCTTAGATGTGAATATATACTAATTGGACGTGTGACTGCTCAACTTGCGCCGTACCTTAAAACGTTCTATAGCATCGATCTCACAAATGAAACGGAAACAAAACTTCTTACAGAGAAAACAAGGGATGTCGTCTGCAGGTATGTTGCTAATGTATGTCGCCGAGAAAGCCAGAGCAGCTATCTGTAAGTAGGCGTACGGAATGTGTCCTAAGGAAAAGCTTGTTTGTCGTCTGCTGTTAGATATATTTATGGAGCATTCCCTATGTATGGTAAAGCTAAAATGTCGTCTGCATGTAGACTTACGGAATGTTTCCTGGGTGAAACACGGATTGTCGTCTGCAAACACTTATATAAAGGCTTACGGAATGTTTCTTGAGAGGAACACGGATTGTCGTCTGCAGACAGGTAGGCTTACGGAATGTTTCTTGAGAGGAACACGGATTATCGTCTGCAGACAGGTAGGCTTACGGAATGTTTCTTGAGAGGAACACGGATTGTCGTCTGCAGACAGGTAGGCTTACGGAATGTTTCTTGAGAGGAACACGGATTGTCGTCTGCAGACAGGTAGGCTTACGGAATGTTTCTTGAGAGGAACACGGATTGTTGTCTGCAGACAGGTAGGCTTACGGAATGTTTCTTGAGAGGAACACGGATTATCGTCTGCAGACAGGTAGGCGTATGAAGTATGTAGTGGACAAAACCAGGGATCTCATCAACATGTATGTTGTCACTTAGTAAACTAGATCTGTGTAATGGAACGTGTCACGAGGAAACCCTATGCTTGTTTAATCCCGATTTAAAATGAAAGTTACACCTAAAACGTATGTCCGTAGATACCACAGTAGTACAATCGACGTACATGACAGTCTGTATACATACTATAGCTGTAACCGTTACGATTGCGCTCTTCGGATTCCACTGCCTCTTCTCTCGTGTCGATGGATTCCATCAGGAGTGAGGTCTCGAGAGCGAATAAACTAATGTTTTAAAAACCTATTTCGCAATCGAGCTAAACAAAATTAATTTGTATAAATTAAACTAATATAATTATGTAATTACAATTATAATAGGCCATTTATTGGAAATAACATATGATTCGTGTTTTAAACTAAATTCCAGTAACGTATGCTTGATATATTTTCAGTGCGTCCAATGCTAATGACGTTTCATACTTAGTCGGTAACGTGACTGCGTGCCCTCAATTAGCGAACGATTCAATGGTTAGCAACACGTGGATAGTGTCCTTGGTAGCAGAGAATCTCGATTTGTTCACCACGGGCCAACATGTTTGCGGTACGTATTTCAACATAATGTACAACCCTACGTCAGGGATGATGTAATTGTAATTTGTAATCGGTGGGCGGGGACAAGAAATGGGAGCGTCGATGGACGGGGACACAAAATAGGAGATTCGGTGGGCGGGGACAATATATGGGAGCGTCGGTGGGCAGGGACAATATATGGGAGCGTCGGTGTGTGGGGACAATATATGGGAGCGTCGGTGGACGGGGACAATATATGGGAGCGTCGGTGTGCGGGGACAATATATGGGAGCGTCGGTGTGCGGGGACAATATATGGGAGCGTCGGTGGGCGGGGACAATATATGGGAGCGTCGGTGGGCGGGGACAAGTAATGGGAGCGTCGGTGTGCGGGGACAATATATGGGAGCGTCGGTGGGCGGGGACAATATATGGGAGCGTCGGTGGGCGGGGACAATATATGGGAGCGTCGTTGGGTGGGGACAATATATGGGAGCGTCGGTGGGCGGGGACAATATATGGGAGCGTCGGTGGGCGGGGACAATATATGGGAGCGTCGGTGGGCGGGGACAATATATGGGAGCGTCGTTGGGTGGGGACAATATATGGGAGCGTCGGTGGGCGGGGACAATATATGGGAGCGTCGGTGGGCAGGGACAATATATCATTATGGGAGCGTCGGTGTGCGGGGACAAGTAATTGGAGCGTCGGTAGGCGGGGACAATATATGGGAGCGTTGGTGGGCGGGGACAATATATGGGAGCGTCGGTGTGCGGGGACAATATATGGGAGCGTCGGTGGGCGGGGACAATATATGGGAGCGTCGGTGGGCGGGGACAATATATGGGAGCGTCGGTGTACGGGGACAATATATGGGAGCGTCGGTGTGCGGGGACAACATATGGGAGCGTCGGTGGGCGGGGATAAGATATGGGAGATTCGGCGGGCGGGGACAAGAAATGGGAGATTCAGTGGGCGGGGACAAGATATGGGAGCGTCGGTGGGCGGGGACAAGATTGATAAGCATAATCATTATATATAACTGATGCATTAACTGTAAGCATAATGTAATTAATTACATTTGGAAAATGAGACAATCGTAATAATGTATAGTTAAAGGTTTTCCGGATGTAATCGTAATTTTGTAATTAATTACATTTCAGTGTAATTCACCCCGTGACCCCTGCCCTATGCACACGAAAGGCGCACTATCTAAATCTGATTGTGTTATATAAAGTAATTAACTATATAAATATATCCATTTCAATAAATATTTCAGAATTTTTTGAGGAAGCCTTTTGCAGTTTCAGGCAAATTCAGTTCAACAAGTGTTTTCTTGCAATTTCCGGGAAGTTTGTTACTGAAAACCAAGAAGTTGATGTGTGTGTGTGAGTATGCATCCTACTTACAAGTTGTATGTGTTTATCTGAAGATCAATCAATATAATATGTTTAGTGTAAGTCTATAAGATGACACCAGATTAAGTTTGAACTTTATTTATTTTACAACCAATAAAGCAAGTTTTAACAATTTATATTAATCATTTATAAAGGTGGAAGCTGGAGTACCCGGAGAAAAATCCACCTGTCCGATCTGGCGACCACCGTACCATCTCAGATACTTCTCGTTCCGAGGATCGAACCCGGGTTGCATTGGTGAGAAGCGAGCGCGCTAACCACTGCGCTAATCGGACAGCGCTATTGATTCCAGATTAAATTGTAAATTTTCAAACTGTCTTCATTATTAACATTTACACTAGTTAACCTTACGTAAATAACCGGAACTACACAGAAACACAATGCTGGGTACTGCGGCATATGCCGAAGCCGAGGGTCGAGTTGACTATGGTACGATTTGTCCGCGTGCATATATGGACGTCCGTGTCAGAGGTACATGGGGCGTATCTATGCACTCGGCTGCCTATGCGCATGATATCATTGCATTCTGTCTAAAAGCAAATAATTAAGACCAGTTGTGTGTGTGTGTTTTTTATTTTTAGGGCAAATAAAACAGACGAACTAACGTGCATGATTGTAACATATAAGGAGTGTGTAGACTATTTCAATTTGACATCCAATGAAGTCATAGCACCAAACGTGAAAAATCTCATCACTTCCGGCCAGTGGAATACGTTCACCAACGGCTCCGAACTATGTGGTGTGTAGTGTATTCATTTCTTTTATCCATTCTAATGAATGATAGAGTTTTCTCAGTAAAGAAAAAACTCCATCTTCCACTGCTTTGAAACAGTGAAAGATGGAATTTTCTCAATCTAGTTAATTATAAAGTAATATATGCTAAGGAATTTGTTTTGTCTGTAGTTTTAGATGTGACAGCAAACAGAAAACATACTTTAAAAAGTTTAAACTTTATTTATTTTACAACGATTGCGAAGCAAGTTCTAACAACTTATATTAATCACTCTCGTTGGCGCGGATGAAAGCGTAAATGTGGTCATTCGTGTGGGAGGAAACTGGAGTACCCGGAGAAACCCCACCTGTCCGATCTGGCGACCACCGTACAGAACATACTTGAACATTATACCTGAACTATTTCTTATTACGTTAACACAGTGGTTATTTGTTTTTAAGCAAGTGCTATTCCAGCTGTTTTGGTAAGTTGTCGTCGCTGAAACTGGCTTAAATTCACGTTAACATGTTTTCCATTACAATAAATACTGTGCTTTAAAATGTTGTATACTATTATTTTTGTTTTCGTTTTGCAGACTGCTACGAGGAAGCAGAATGTTTTTCAACATTACACGAGGCTATCACGCCGCTTGTTACCCCGACAACACCGTTAGAAGATCTATACGAGAACATTGTTGATCTTTGTGAACTACTTTGCAGGTATGGGATTCAATCACCGAGTAAAGTAATAATGCTTCATCCATAATAATCAGCAACGTAGCCATTTAGTAAACTGTTGATCAATATGTTCTTTCAGCAACGTAGCCATTTAGTAAACTGTTGATCAATATGTTCTTTCAGCAACGTAGCCATTTAGTAAACTGTTGATCAATATGTTCTTTTCAGCAATGTAGCCATTTAGTAAACTGTTGATTGATATGTTTCTTTCAGCAACGTAGCCATTTTGTAAACTGTTGATTGATATGTTTCTTTCAGCAACGTAGCCATTTAGTAAACTGTTGATTGATATGTTTCATTCAGCAATGTAGCCATTTAGTAAACTGTTGATTGATATGTTTCTTTCAGCAACGTAGCCATTTTGTAAACTGTTGATTGATATGTTTCTTTCAGCAACGTAGCCATTTAGTAAACTGTTGATTGATATGTTTCATTCAGCAATGTAGCCATTTAGTAAACTGTTGATTGATATGTTTCTTTCAGCAACGTAGCCATTTTGTAAACTGTTGATTGATATGTTTCTTTCAGCAACGTAGCCATTTAGTAAACTGTTGATTGATATGTTTCATTCAGCAATGTAGCCATTTAGTAAACTGTTGATTGATATGTTTCTTTCAGCAACGTAGCCATTTTGTAAACTGTTGATTGATATGTTTCTTTCAGCAACGTAGCCATTTAGTAAACTGTTGATTGATATGTTTCTTTCAGCAACGTAGCCATTTAGTAAACTGTTGATCAATATGTTCTTTCAGCAATGTAGCCATTTTGTAAACTGTTGATTGATATGTTTCTTTCAGCAACGTAGCCATTTTGTAAACTGTTGATCAATATGTTCTTTCAGCAATGTAGCCATTTTGTAAACTGTTGATTGATATGTTTCTTTCAGCAATGTAGCCATTTAGTAAACTGTTGATCAATATGTTCTTTCAGCAATGTAGCCATTTTGTAAACTGTTGATTGATATGTTTCTTTCAGCAATGTAGCCATTTTGTAAACTGTTGATTGATATGTTTCTTTCAGCAATGTAGCCATTTAGTAAACTGTTGATTGATATGTTTCTTTCAGCAACGTAGCCATTTTGTAAACTGTTGATTGATATGTTTCTTTCAGCAACGTAGCCATTTAGTAAACTGTTGATTGATATGTTTCATTCAGCAATGTAGCCATTTAGTAAACTGTTGATTGATATGTTTCTTTCAGCAACGTAGCCATTTTGTAAACTGTTGATTGATATGTTTCTTTCAGCAACGTAGCCATTTAGTAAACTGTTGATTGATATGTTTCTTTCAGCAACGTAGCCATTTAGTAAACTGTTGAGCATTTGATCAATATGTTCTTTCAGCAACGTAGGCATTTAGTAAACTGTGTTCAGTTCATATGTTTTGTCATCAGGGTAGATTGTTGTTCAATTTCTAGTATTTATCAGCAACGTAGCCAGGATACAGTGGTCTTTGTGAGATTTGTTATTACTTCAATGATGCCGGAGTAAACTGTTCATTTGACGCATATTTGTCAGCAACGTAACAAAAATGGAAACTGATGTATTTTGACATATAACATATATTTATCACCAAATCAGCAACGTCCCAGAGTAAGCTTCTGTTAAGTTGACACGTATTTATCAGCAACGTAGCCAGAGTAATTTGTTGTTCATTTGAACCATATTTATCAGCAACGTAGCCAGCGTAAACAGTTGTTCACTTGACACATATTTATAAGCAACGTAGCCATAGTAAACATATGTTCACTTGACATATATTTATCAGCAACGTAGCCAGAGTAAACATATGTTAACTTGACACATATTTATCAGCAACGTAGCCAGAGTAAACATTTGTTCACTTGATACATATTTATCAGCAACGTAGCCAGAGTAAACATCTGTTCACTTGATACATATTTATCAGCAACGTAGCCAGAGTAAATATGTGTTAACTTGACATATATTTATCAGCAACGTAGCCAGAGTAAACATCTGTTCACTTGACACATATGTATCATCAACGTAGCCAGAGTAAACATATGTTCTCTTGACACATATTTATCAGCAACGTAGCCAGAGTAAACATTTGTTCACTTGACACATATTTATCAGGAACGTAGCCAGAGTAAACATTTGTTCACTTGATACATATTTATCAGCAACGTAGCCAGCGTAAACAGTTGTTCACTTGACACATATTTATCAGCAACGTAGCCAGAGTAAACATCTGTTCACTTGACAAATATGTATCAGCAACGTAGCCAGAGTAAACATTTGTTCAGTTGATACATATTTATCAGCAACGTAGCCAGGGTAAACATTTGTTCGCTTGACACATAGTTATCAGCAACGTAGCCAGAGTAAACATATGTTCGCTTGACACATATTTATCAGCAACGTAGCCAGAGTAAACATATGTTCACTTGACACATATTTATCAGCAACGTAGCCAGAGTAAACATTTGTTCACTTGACACATATTTATCAGCAACGTAGCCAGTGTAAACATTTGTTCATTTGACACGTATTTATCAGCAACGTAGCCATAGTAAACATCTGTTCACTTTACACATATTTATCAGCAACGTAGCCATAGTAAACATCTGTTCACTTTACACATATTTATCAGCAACGTAGCCAGAGTAAACATTTGTTCACTTTACACATATTTATCAGCATCATAGTCCTCTGTAGTAATCCTTCTATTCTCTATATTTCTTTCAGCAACGTAACCAGAGTAAAATGCGCAATGAAAGCCAATCCGCAAACGTGCCGGAACATTATAGAAAATTACAGCGAATCTCGAATGAAGCTCAGTATATACAGTGCAATGGTTGATTCTGTGTGTGCCATTCTGGAGACAAATGGTAATTGTTTATTGGAGAAAACATACACCAGATTGATGTTTGAGGAAGCTATACTACCATTTTTAAAAAATTGATGTTCCTGTAAAAATGTTTGTTTAATCCATATATACTTATATTAGTTTTACCAATTAAGTCATTGATTTACTAGGTTAATATTCTTTATGGTCAACAAGTACATTGGTCTTACCCACATATCTTAGTTATGTTTTAACATTTTTCAACATTTATCTTAGAAACAAATTAATAAATATGCATACCATACTATTATCAGTGATTCTAATTTTATAGCTGTTACCATTATTTATGTTATATAGTCTGTTCAAAATCTCACTCAGAGCTTGTGTTGTATAGCTGGTAACATTATTTATGTTATATAGTCTGTTCAAAAGCTCACTCAGAACTTGTGTTGTATAGCTGTTACCATTATTTATGTTATATAGTCTGTTCAAAATCTCACTCAGAGCTTGTGTTGTATAGCTGGTAACATTATTTATGTTATATAGTCTGTTCAAAAGCTCACTCAGAGCTTGTGTTGTATAGCTGGTAACATTATTTATGTTATATAGTCTGTTCAAAAGCTCACTCAGAGCTTGTGTTGTATAGCTGGTAACATTATTTATGTTATATAGTCTGTTCAAAATCTCACTCAGAGCTTGTGTTGTATAGCTGGTAACATTATTTATGTTATATAGTCTGTTCAAAAGCTCACTCAGAGCTTGTGTTGTATAGCTGGGAACATTATTTATGTTATATATATATATAGTCGATTCAAAAGCTCACTCAGAGCTTGTGTTGTATAGCTGGGAACATTATTTATGTTATATATATATATATATATAGTCGATTCAAAAGCTCACTCAGAGCTTATGTTGCATAGTTGCTATCTTGCCGACTCAAAATAAATGATCTTATCATTGTCAACAAAATCATATACACGATCTATTATTCATTGAAACAGTTTCTCTTTCTGTAATGGTAATATACATGTATATATAATTATCTCTGTTCTCGTTTTTGAAATATTTTCCATTGTACTCATATATCACTTATTCATGTTTTGTTTTTTAAACAACAACTCAAAAAGCATATACAACTAGTGAACTATATTGGACCGGGTCTCCGTGGCTGAGTGGTTAAACTCGTTTACTTCAAATCACTTACCCAACACTGCTACCAGCCACCGCTGGACCGGGTCTCCGTGGCTGAGTGGTTAAACTCGTTGACTTCAAATCACTTACCCAACACTGCTACCAGCCACCGCTGGACCGGGTCTCCGTGGCTGAGTGGTTAAACTCGTTTACTTCAAATCAATTACCCACCACCGCTACCAGCCACCGCTACCAGCTGGGAGTGTCGGAATCAACTTTTCAAGTGAGGAAGCTATCCAGCTGGCTTGCGGCAGGTGTCGATGGTATTCCTCTATCGATATTAGCTGCTTGTTCGACATTAGTAAACAAAAATTAACAAATAAATATTGGACCATCAACATAAATTGGGCTTTGCGTGAATTACAAAACTGTTTATGTGTTTATTTATTACAGCTTTCCAACATGACAAACAGTGCATCATACAAAGACTAACGGACGTGTACCATCCATGCTTAAAGAAAGCTAACCTACCGGGTACAATCAAGTCATGTGGGTAGGTACATATATACAAACTTCGTTTGTTATCCACATAGGACATTATTAACTCTTTGCACCCTAGCCCTGAAAATAACAGTCAAATATGTCAGTCGTAAACATACAATTCTACATATTTCCAGATTTTCAGCTACAAATGAGAAAAACACATTAATTAAAACTTTATTTTGGTGAAGCAGTACTTCTTTTATTCACATATGTTTATATGTACACATATATACCGCAATGATGCGCAACACATGTATATATATATAATAGAGGACATAAAAAACGCACACTTTTATATATGAGAAGAGTATAGAGTGTGTGATAACAGATAGATTCAGTGTGTGGATATTTTTAAAACTGGGGGGTAATTTTTAAAATGTGGAACGATTTTATACCTGTTTATCTGGCGAGTTGTGACTGCTCTGCATTCAAAGATTTGTGTTGCAATAGATGTACATCGACGTAATGGACGTTCGTGTCTTCCGTCTGCTTCAAGTTCCGTTCAATTAGTTGACAGATATACTTCTTGGTGATCTTGACTTCTGTATGAATGTCTCCCTTTGGCAGTAAGGAGTTCTCTATATCCGGGAATACCACCACTGTCTGTCTCTATTTGCTGAAGAGCTGCCTACTAACCTCCGAGAGTTCAGGAATCGTTTAATTTGGGGTCACCTTTACTACTAGTGACACTCGCGCAATCCGGAAGTTGTAACCATGTTGAGCCTATTGTTTAGAGAAGGGTAATGACGGGCAGTGTACATCGTTGTCATCACAGACGGATCTGTAGTCCAGTGGTAACACGCTGGACTGGTAATCCAGGGATCGCAAATAAAATTAACAGTCTTTCAGATGGGACGTTAAACCGAGGTCTCGTGTCGGTGCTTTACACCGTGCACGTAAAAGAACCAGAGGAGACTCTGGAATGGGTCTCCGTCTGTATCATAGCACTATCCTCCAAAATCTAAAATGACTAATATCTTCAGGAGGCGTCACTCATATGGGCAACCGGTAGCGACGATAAATAAACGTAAAAAACACAAACGCAGTGTACATCGTTGTCATCGATAAGGTTATGAAATATGCAGTTAGACCCTACTAGAAAAATGAATACAGTTCTGCTATTGTTGAAATCTGCAAGTAAGGTATCGTTCTAGCTGGATCTATGTGAAATGGAATCATAGTGTTAGTAGTAGGGAATACAACAAAAGTGTCCATTAATTTTGTCTTGGAGAGTGGTACTGTCTACAGTGGTTACATGCTGAGACATACACGCTCAAGCACGGGTATCAGATGAAGTGCCTGACCTATGCCAACACACGCCACCACATTCCCACGCACCCACCCCACACTCCTCAGAACCGACGACAAGCTAACTGTTTACCACTCACTAAAGGACATACATGTATGAACATAATATGAGTATACAATTTTGTATTTTTCAGAGACATGCAAACAGTGTACAACTGTGTTACTGACTCGTTAAAAGACAAGTGCAATGGCGATTACATCGATACAGCTTACGACATGATTCGGACATCGTTCAACAGCACGCTTGATTGTGACGTCACAAGCTCAGCAGTCGCATTTTCCAAACCACCGATTATATTATATCTATCAGTTGTGTTATTGATACTGCAGTCGTCTGCTTGAATATGAAAGAATATAATTTAGTATCACTATTTAATTGACTGACAACACAATCTATAATAAGATTTTAAAAAAGAAGTATTTATAAGTGACGTTATTTGACCTCGTTCTGGAAATGTATGTGTACAGCGGTATGTTAAAACAGCCGTGTGTTAAGCTTTATTGCTGTTTGTTTTGGGGGTGTAAAGTACCAAGCTTGGGTCATATGGCAACTCTCCAGATATTATTGCTGGGCGAAGACAACGGACACCCATCAGAGCACTATTTCAGACACGGACGGACATCCGATTAGAACGGCCGTCATTCGCAAGCCAGTTGGATAGCTTCCAAACATGAAACAATTCGACACGAATGTTCAAGTGGGATTCGATCCAACAGTGGTGAAGGCAAAGGATTTGTAGACACTGACGTTAGTCACTCGGCCACAGGTTCCCTGGTAGACTGAGCAACTCTATACTATAGTACAGTGTGTATTTATTGTTCAAACTTTATATATTATACTACGGCTATGTGGACTACTGACTGTACGCTGTGTAACGTGAAACATTATAATAATAATAATAAAGACTTTATTTTACGAGAGAACTCATATAACAAATGTTAATCTACCACGAAGCCCTAACATATATACAAATCAAATGATAGGACTACAAGTGAAAACTGCATAGGCTGTCCGATTAGAGCAGTGGTTAGCGCGCTCGCTTCTCACCAATGCAACCCGGGTTCGATCCTCGGACCAGGAAGTATTTGAGATGGCACGATGGTCGCCAGATAGCAAAGGTGGATTTTCTCCGAGTACTCAGCAAATAGAGACAGACAGTGTTGGTATTCCCGGATATAGATAACTCTTTACTGCCAAAGGAGACATTCATTCACGTTATTGTTGTTCGAATTCACGTTATTGTTGTTTTTTATTGTGTAAGCCTACACATATATTATATACATAAACGATAAAAAAAGATTGCAGAAGAACAACTAGTGTTACTTGTATGATATATTCCTGTAAAGGTCAACTCCCGCCAATATAAGGACAAGCGAAGACGAAAGAAACATGCGTTGTTAAATTAATTTAAAGTCGCAACCGCATAATTGCATTTAAATATACATCATTTAAAAGTGATGAGTTTGGCCTATCTAGATTCTTAGAGGGCTATGAGGGCTGTTGTAATTTCAGTGCGTGTTCGGTTTTCATATCTCCGACTGTCACTCACACAATAATTTGTGCCAGCGACAGTCGGGGTAGACCGGGTTGATACAATACCCGGCGCATTTACACTTCTAAGATGCATAAGACTGCATTTATATATATATATGACAGTGGCGCGCGAACTCTGGGCCTTTCGCTATCACGACTTCCTAGACATTTGATTGGTTGAATTTGAGATTTGGTCTATATATATATATCCAGGTGCGAAAGGCCCAGATGGATCTATAGTCCAGTGGTAACACGCTGGACTGGTAATCCAGGGATTGCAGGTTCGATCCCCCATCTGACCATAATAAAATTAACAGTATTTCAGATGGGACGTTAAACGGAGGTCTCGTGTCGGTGCTTTACACCGTGCACGTAAAAGAACCAGAGGAGACTCTGGAATGGTCTCTATCTGTATCTTTGCACTATACTCCAACAATCTAAAATGACTAATCTCTTCAGGAGGCGTCGCTCATATGGGCAACCGGTAGCGACGATAAATAAACATAAAACACACACATGTCCGGAGTTTGCGCCCCGCTGGAGCCTTTACGGTTGTGCCATTATAGGCAAGGCATTTAAATGCCACATTGCCTTTTCTCTCTCCCTTGTGGAGATGAGTTCCACCAGGAATGAGGTCTCGAGAGTGATTAATATAAATTAAAGTTGTAAGTATTTGTTTTGCAATCGAGCTAAAATAAATTTGTATAAACTATCAATCATCATTTGTCGTATATACTTTGATTACCAGTGATCAATCATTAAATCGGAATGGGATGGACTCATCCACTGATGATGAGTTGAATTGATTTCCCTCGCCACTGCAAACCGGCATATGGGCGAGCAAAACGTGCTGAGCACCGTCGATTATTCAATGAGTTGATGTGTTGTCGATGTCTTGTAGAGTGTGTGGATGGTCTAGAAGATGTTGTTCTGCGATGATTCTGTACCAAGACGAGTATTTTCTAAGATGATTGAATTCTAGAAGTTCTGTGCCGATTAAAGTCTAAGACGAGTTCCAACCAAACATGAGTTGAGGCCTATGCTGTTGTGTATGTGGTCTGGTGCAAGTAGGTCAGCCCATCGTTGCGCGGTGGCGTGACTGCTATCTGTGAGCCAGTTTAGTCTCGCCAAGGTGATTATGCGGCGCTGTGTCTCTTAGTCCTTTGTAGGGCCACCCAATCACTGCGTGTTATCCCGCAGCAGCATATAAACGGATCTGACAGTTAGACATCTGGTCGTCTCGGTCGCTCCAATGTCTGTCCATACCTCACCACTTCCGTAAAACAGCGGTGGTGAAGAGTATGTCCCTTGTTGCAAGGTGGACGACCAGAAGACCCCAGTATCCTACGCTGCTGCTGCGAGATGTGCTCCGATCGCGATGTGCACGCCGTGGTAACTAAGTTGGTGAACAGAACTTGATTGATACGTCATCTGGTTAAGCTTAGTCATAGTTTATTCTACATGTATACATAAACACAATCACAATCGTACATACATACACAAATGGGTTGGACCACATGCTATGACAACATTAGATTCGGTCCTCGTTTGTTTGTTTTACGTTTATTTATCGTCGTTACCGGTTGCCCATATGAGCGACGCCTCCTGAAGAGATTAGTCATTTTGTCCTGTGCTCGTTGCTTGCATTTAACCATGCCTTGGTGCGCTTCGTGTATATGAGATAAAACATCTGTCCTTAATTCTGAAGGGATAAATAACCTATTATTTTTCATTAGTAAACCTTTGTTTATTGTTATCTCACCCCTAAAAGGCCAATATAGTTTGGAAACTTCACAGCCTTTACTTTTGACAGCTGGCCACCCATGTTTGCAAAATTCCATTAACATTTGACACACAATGTCTGTCTTTTGTTTGGACTTAATTTGCTGTAACCTTTTATCTGAGGCTGGCAAATGTTTGATAACACAGTCAACATATATTTCGGTCTCAGCACAATTGTGTTGCTCCTCAAATATCAACTCATCACAAACAGGATTCCTGCTAAGTAGGTCAGGCATAAATAATTCTTTCCCAGGGACATGTGAGATTGTATAGGAAAAATACATGAGTCTTAGTCTAAACCTTTGTATCCTTAAAGGAGGGTCACTAAGATCTTTTTGACCTAGTAATGGTACTAATGGCTTGTGGTCTGTGTTAATATGGAATACTTTCCCAATCAACATATCGCTATGCTTTTCACAGCCATATGTAACCCCTAGTGCCTCTTTTTCTATTGTAGAGTACCTCTGTTCTGTCGGTGACAGTGACCTTGAAGCGTATGAAACAGGTTTCAGGTCCCCATTTTCTTGTTTCTGGAGCACCACTACCCCCAAGGGCATAGCTAGATGCATCTCTCCTAACTACTGTGTCCTTGTTTGGATCATATAACGCTAAAAAAGGAGCATTTATTAGAACATGTTTGATCTTTTCAAATGCCTCTTGTTGGTCAGAACCCCAATGAAAGTGATTCTTAGTACTCAATAAGTCTCTAATGGGTTTTGAGTACTCAGCTAACAGTGGTGTAAACTTACCCATCTGTGTTATGGCACCCATGAAACTACGAACCCCATGAATGTATTTGGGAGCCCCTAGGTTTTTTATGGCCTTGACCTTGTCAGGATCTGCGGAAATTCCGTCTCGTCCTACAATATGACCAACAAATTTTACCTGGGCCTTCTTGAACTCGCATTTATAAGGGTTAAGGGTTAAGTTAGCTTGCTCTAACTTGTTCAGGACCGTATTAAGTCTAGAGTCATGCTCATGCTGTCCGTAAATCAGTACATCGTCTGTCTGACATAGAACCCCCTCAATGCCTTCCAGTATTTGCGACATTCTTTTTTGGAAATATTCACTACTACTCGATAACCCAAACGGTAATCGATTAAACGCAAACCTGCCGTATGGAGTAATGAATGTTGTGAGCAATTTGCTCTCTTCAGCAAGCTGCACCTGCCAAAAGCTGCTTGTAGCATCTAACTTGCTAAAATACTTCGCATTTGCCATTCGTCCTAGACTCTGGTCTATTATGGGTAAAGGAAAGTTTTCACGGCGTACGCTTTTGTTTAACTGAGTCAAATCAACGCATATACGAACTTCTCCATTATACTTGGGTACACACACCATGCCAGCACACCAATCTGTGGGTTGGTCTACCCTAAAGATAACATCGGACTTTTCCATCTTCTCAAGTTGAAGCTTGACTTTGGGAAGCAATGGAATTGGCACACGACGCGGTACATTTAATGAATATGGCTTTGCGCCGTCATTCAGAGAAATACAGTATTCTCCCCCTAGCAGTCCTAACTCGTGAAATAACTTAGGATGTTCACGTTTTACAGACTCTAGAGATATTTCATCTACTGTATTTACGCTAATTAACCTTAAACCGGTTATCGCAGGTCGACCTAACAGACACCTGTTTATACCGCGTACTGCGAATATTTGTTCTGCTGTCATATATGACTTATTCGATAACGTTTCAGTAAACGTGCCCAGAACATTTAATTGTTTGTTTCCCGGACCAAACAACTTTCTATTTGTTTTCTGTAAATTTGGTATTTTAAGAGACTTAAATACATTTTCCGAAATTACAGTAACGTCTGCACCAGTGTCAATCTTGAAACTGATATAAATATGTCTCACCTTCAACTTGGTGTTCCATGAACCATTTTCTCCATCCTCAACAATTCCAATAAATGAGTTATTTGAATTTAATCCAGTTTCGAGGATTTCATTTACTGCTTTGGTTCTGCAGCAAACAGCAAAATGATCACGTTTTGAACACTTTTTACAGGTTTTACCCATGGCTGCACATCGCCCGTCTTTGGGGTGAGTCCAATTGCACCGCGTACAACGCTTTTGTGTGTCCCTTTGGTCTTTGTTGTCTCGATAATTTCTCTGCTGACCTGTGTTCAGTTTCGCACCTGCCCCTCGCCGCACTTCATCAGCAACGTCTACGCCATTCCCGTGTTGTTGCCGAACTTGGCCTTTGACTAGTTCGCTCTGCCTGGCCATTGTGACAGCTTTTTCGAGAGTAAGATCAGCCTCGAGCTGCATTTTCTCAGACTAGTTAAGAGTCCAAAATTCCTATCACTATCCTGTCTCGAATAAGTTCGATCTTTGTTTCTTCCGCAAAATTGCAATTGTTTGCCAGTTCATATAAGGAACGGATAAACGACTCTACACCCTCGCCCTGGTTTTGCTTCCTTGAGTGGAATTTCGCTCGTTCATGTATATAGTTCCGTTTTGGCGTAAACTGTTCATCCAATTTACTTAGCACGGTATCGAACTTCTTCTTATCCTCTGCGCTCAAATTAAACGATTTGAGAAGATTGTCAGCTTCTTTGCCAAGGGTATAAATTAAACTTGCTACCTGAATTTCCTCATCATCTTTGTGCAATTTTGTAGCTGTTCTATAATACAGAAACCTTTGTTTCCATTCATCCCATTGATTTGGTAATGCAAAATTGAAACTATCCGGTGGCGACAATTTAGCCATTATGTGCAATTTATCCCAATTATAACAATTTAATGTTACACAATTTAATAACAATTTAATGTTATACCATTATTAACAATTTAATGTTATTCCTCATTAACCATATTCCCACAATTTACAATTTAATGTAAGTTCACTTCTGACACCATGTTATGTCATTGACTTGTCAGTATATCCAAGTAAGGGTTCGAGACCCAATACGAATAACCCTTTGATAGTTTACTACAGTTTAATCTACATGATACAAGTACAACGACAGTCTTCAATACAATGCCTACTATAACAATGGGACATGCTTATTATATAGTGCAGTAACAGTAACTCATGTACTAACAGTGTTGCTGAAGCAGCATTGTTGTGTCCCTTGGTATGTATATAATTCAGATACACAACAGCCCATATGAGCGACGCCTCCTGAAGAGATTAGTCATTTTAGAGTTTTGGACAATAGTGCAATGATACAGACAGAGACCAATTCCAGAGTCTCCTCTGGTTCTTTTACGTGCACGGTGTACAGCACCGACACGAGACCTCGGTTTAAAGTCCCATCTGAAAGACCGTTAATTTTATTAGGTCAGACGGGGGATCGAACCTGCGATCCCTGGATTACCAGTCCAGCGTGTTACCACTGGAATACATATCCATTTTGCCTCATGTCCTCCCCATTGAATCAGATATATAAGCTACATAATTTTATATTCTCATTACAACTACTAGTATATGTTGGTGACGTCGTGTCTAGTCACTTAATTGTGTGTATGCACTGCAGAACATGTTGTGCATTGCCTCTTACACCCCGGCATCTTAGCATAACTAGGTAGTGATGCTGACAAATCCAGGTGCTATGTTTATAATTTATGTAACATGAAAATACATTAGTAATGTTCTAACATTTGACACCCTAGTTTAACTAACATTAGTCTTAATACTAGAGTGTATGTAACTAAAATGTTATGCTAGTAAGGAACATTTATTTATACTCTCCTAATATGGTAATTTGGTTTTCGTTTCATCAAGTTTCCATAATTAACGAGAACTCTTGATATTACTATGAGCATGTATCGTTGTGTACCTATTATCCGCCCCAAAAGGCAAGCAGTGTCCGCTGTACATGCCATACAGTGTCAACGTTGTCCGATGTATGTATGTATGTATGTATGTATGTATGTATGTATGTTCCTTTAATGTCAAACCCCTCGCGGGGACTTAGACATGCTTTCCTGGGCATGCTTAGCCGACCTAAGCGATTAACCAGTACTAAGCAATGTGTGTGAGGTGCCTTGCTCAATGACACTACATACGTGGCCTGACCGAGTATCGAACCCGGGACCGTTCGATTCCAAATCCGACGCTCTACCACTGGACCACGGACGCCACGTACATGCCATACAGTGTCAACGTTGTCCGATGTACATGCCATACAGTGTCAACGATGTCCGATGTGCATGCCATACAGTGTCAACGTTGTCCGATGTACATGCCACACAGTGTCAACGTTGTCCGATGTACATGCCATACAGTGTCAACGTTGTCCGATGTACATGCCATACAGTGCCAACATTGTCCGATGTACATGCCATACAGTGTCAACGTTGTCCGATGCACATGCCATACAGTGTCAACGATGTCCGATGTACATGCCATACAGTGTCAACGTTGTTTGATGTACATGCCATACAGTGTCAATGTGAAGTTGTCATATGATTAATTAAGTTCGAATTTAGTTTAGTTTATACAAATATATTTTAGCTCGATTGCGAAACAAGTTCTTATAACTTATATTAATCACTCTCGAGACCTCATTCCTGATGAAATCCATCGCCACGAGGGAGAGAGAAGAGGCAATGTGGAATTTAAATGCCTTGCCTAAGGGCATAATCGTAACGGCTCCAGCGGGGCTAGAACTCCGGACCTTTCACACCTGAAGCGAACGCGCATCCACTGCGCTATCACGACTTCCACAAGTTCGAATTTGAATGTGTAAGAAGTAGTAGTGTAGTGTGTACACGTATAACACGTGCCATGCGACCGCAACACTTGAGTTAGCACGAACACACGCTATATATGTGAACATTTTAATATCATTTATGTAACAGACGGATCTGTAGTCCAGTGGTAACATGCTGTACTGGTAATCCAGGGATCGCAGGTTCAATCCCCCGTCTGACCCTAATAAAATTAACAGTCTTTCAGATGGGACGTTAAACCGAGGTCTCGTGTCGGTGCTTTACACCGTGCACGTAAAAGAACCAGAGGAGATTCTGGAATTGGTCTCTGTCTGTATCATGCACTATCCTCCAAAAAATCTAAAATAACTAATCTCTTCAGGAGGCGTCGCTCATATGGGCAACCGGTAGCGACGATAAATGAACGCAAAACACACTCATTTATGTAAAACTTTCAAAGTGTTTGTCAAACAATGTTTGTTCTGGAGAGGGTTCACATGTGTAGCAGGTGTGGCGTCCGTGGTCCAGTGGTAGAGCGTCGGATTTGGAATCGAACGGTCCCGGGTTCGATACTCGGCCAGGCCAGGTATGTAGTGCCATTGAGCATGGCACCTCACACACATTGCTTAGTACTGGTTAATCGCTTAGGTCGTCTAAGCCTGCCCGGGAAAACATGTCTAAGTCCCCACGAGGGGTTTGACATTAAAGGAACATACATACATACATACATACATACAGGAGCCTCGTAGGTAGGGATTGATCCAACCACTGGATCTGCTATACTGTGTGATACACTTTCTGAAATAAGCATTCTGTTCGACACATTTAGTAATCTTCAACTTCTTACTGCCGAACAATCAGCCATGAGTATGATTGGCAGGTGCAGTCTAGAACAGTTAGTTAATCTAACATGTTATGTGCAAGTTAAAAAGATAAAATGATCTACAAATCTATAGTTAAAAGCAGACAGTACAACGATTAGAGAGAGAGTTCGAGTCCAGTCTGCTAACACATTAAATTATCATAATATGTGTCTATTATAATAAAACATAGTTAAGTAATATATCAGTTCCAATGATTCATAAGTCATTATATTGTAACATTGAAGAACAATCCCTGAACCAAACTGAAACTGTTTTCCTCCTCTCAGGAATTCTTCGAAATTACAAATGTATAGCAAGAAAGAGAATATTTTACAAAACGTGTTCATATCATTGTAGGCCTATATAGAATCTGAAATGTTGATATTTTGCAAATATTTCTATGTATTATTTGTTATCATAAATACAAAGTGGAAATACAGAGTATATATATAGCAAAGCAAGATTCAAGAACAAAATATTACATTTACGAGCAAAGAAATTGGTGTGTGTGTATTTTAAATTTATTTATCGTCGCTACCGTTTGCCCATATGAGCGACGCCTCCTGAAGAGATTAGTCATTTTAGATTTTTGGAGGATAGTGTAATGATACCGACAGAGACCAATTCCAGAGTATCCTCTGGTTCTTTTACGTGCACGGTGTACAACACCGACACGAGACATCGGTTTTAAGTCCGCCTGAAAGACTGTTAATTGTATTAGGGTCAGATACAAGAAGCTTTATTTAACGTCGGATTACATTTACAAATAACATTAGCTAATAAGCTATTTTCCGACAAACATATATTATAATCAAAACATAAGAAAAAACAGCTAAGAAATAAAAGTTGGTTTAAACATGAATACAACACAGGACATAGCATAATTAAAACATGTTAAAGCGAGCACCTAAAAGACAAAAATAAAATTAATACATTGTGTTAATAGTTTTAACAATTTAAGGATAACATACAGCTTAAGATACAAGATGGGGATCGAACCTGCGATGCCAGGATTACAAGTCCAGCGTGTTACCACTGGACTACAGATCCGTCTGTTAAGAAATTGGGGTCGAATTGTCCAAGGCATCGAGATCAAGTTGTCCTGGCGTCGAAATACATTATAGGGTCGAAATGTCTTGGGGTCGAGATGTCCTGTACTCTTCAAATTAGAGAATGTAATCCGGAAGTAAATGTTTATTTGCCAAATTTGTGATGTTTTAGATGTTCATTGAAATAATTGAAGGATATGGATACAACACACAAAAGTGACCCGTATGCCACACACCCAAGAACGCAGCAGACCCATAGGCAAAAAGCTTCCAGTATGGATTCGATTACGAACTCTGTATCCGAACAGTCTGCGTCCTACCCGTTGAACGACTCGTCTAGCGAAAAAGACACTGGTTCGCCTTCAAAATCACTGTGCTCATCAGCGTCTTCATCATCAGAGAATGTAGAGGCTCATGAAATGAAAGTGAGTACTCTACTTGCATGCGAGCAATCATCGAACAGAAATCGTACAAATATATCCTAGGTATACCACTTAGGTCGGTTAAGTATATTGTATTTTTGTCTTTTAGGTGCTCGCTTTAACATGTTTTAATTATGCTATGTCCTGTGTTGTATTCATGTTTAAACCAACTTTTATTTCTTAGCTGTTTTTTCTTATGTTTTGATTATAATATATGTTTGTCAGAAAAATAGCTTATTAGCTAATGTTATTTGTAAATGTAATCCGACGTTAAATAAAGCTAGATCTTGTAAGCCTGCCCAGGAAAACGTGTCTAGGTCCCCGCAAGTGGTTTTACATTAATGGAACATACACAGTGTTCCCGCTGTCGGTCGCATTTGTCGCCAAATGCGCATACAAATTAAATCTGGCTCCAAAAATCTTCAGTTGGCGAAAATCCTTGGCACATGCCATAAATATCGGCAAAATAACATTGTTTAAGAAACATAATCGGCCGAAAATCCATGAAAGTGAAGGTCGCGTGTGCGGTCACGCGTGCGATGATGACAAGCGTTTGTTTATTGGAAATCAGCTGTTTGGCACTTGATTGCATGGGGTGTTGAGAAGTTGGTAACATTTTAATTACGGATAATTGGATTGGCTGTCTTTAATCCTACAACTGATTAGCACAGATATTTCTGTACACCAGAATTTGATAATGCAGTGTTTTCTCACTGTGCGTTTCTTGCGGTTTTGATGCAATGAAATGGCCAGAGATGCAATGAGAATCATTGAATGCGTTTTCTGTGACGCAACAATAATTGACAGCAGATTATACATGGACCTTTCTGCAGGGATAAAATGTACAAAATCACCGAGTACTTGTTCATTGACAAGACACTTTTACTTGTTACAATTATGTACAAGAAAAAGCGTTCAGATGATACAGATAAGTAAGTACGTCATATGTCGGGAAATGCCCGCTACTGAAATAGGTTTAGTTTCCAAGCAGAATGCGCGTAAAAAAACCCAGCAAAGAAGTTAAAAGTGTGATAAGCATACTTATAAGAAAGTAATGAAAAATAATTTGGGTTAAGAGTTTAAAAGCAGCTGGTCAGAATGGGGCTGGCATGCTCAGTACAGCAAACTGCCGTATCAAATTGCTCTGTGGTAGGGAGATGTCAATTAGCCCCTATTAAATGTTTTCTTTTATAAATGCCATGGGGCGGGAAGGCATATATAACTTAAACGTCGGGAAGGCATATATAACTTAAACGTCAGGAAGGCATATATAACTTAAACGTCGAGAAGGCATATATAACTTAAACGTCGGGAAGGCATATATAACTTAAACGTCGGGAAGGCATATATAACTTAAACGTCGGGAAGGCATATATAACTTAAACGTCGGGAAGGCATATATAACTTAAACACGGGAAGGCTATATAACTTAAGCGTCGGGAAGGCATATATAACTTAAGCGTCGGGAAGGCATATATAACTTAAACGTCGGACGGCATAATAACTTAAACGTCGGGAAGGCATATATAACTTAAACGTCGGGAAGGCAATTAACTTAAACGTCGGGAAGGCATATATACTTAACGTCGGGAAGCATATATAACTTAAACATCGGAAGGCATATATAACTTAAACTCGGAAAGGCATATATACTTAACGTCGGGAGGCATATATAACTTAAACGTCGGGATGGCATATATAACTTAAACGTCGGGACGGCATATATAACTAACGTCGGGACGGCATATATAACTTAAACGTCGGGACGGCATATATAACTTAAACGTCGGGACGGCATATATAACTTAAACGTCGGGACGGCATATATAACTTAAACGTCGGGACGGCATATATAACTTAAACCTCATACCATCGATATGTACTGCCTCTTTGATCAATCACTGTAATTTAGCAAAATGTTCAATGGGCTTACCCGAAAACACGACCTCCCCGGCCCAGACAATGCACCCTGCCCCTTTGCTCACCCACCCTGAACAAGTTTGAATAATGAATGTAAAAATGATATTACAGCTTCTTTTTGCTATTGACGGTTGCCAAACTAGGACGAAAATTGTAAGTAGTAAGCAGTCGTTATAGCGCAGTGGTAGCGCGTTCGCTTCAGATGCCAAAGGGCCGGAGTTTGCGCCCAGCTGAAGCTATTACGATTGTGCCCATAGGCAAGGCATGTACATTTCACATTGCCTCCTCTCTCTCGTGTTTCGCAATCGAGCTAAATTAAATTTGTATAAACTAAATAATAACCGCAAAAACTGTGCATGTGCAGTTCATTTGGATTTATCTGAAATCGCGTTTTACTACATCATCCTTGTTATTTAATTATTTTTAATTATATTCTAAATTATTTATGTCTAATTTTTGTGTGTAATTTACATGTATGTGTAATTGTGTATTATTATTAATGTTTCAATGTACATGTATAATATAGGTTTTGAAAGAAACACTGAAGTACAGTAACCAATCGGACGAACCACCATTGCTGGAAGGTGAAAAACAGCAAGAAGTAACTTGTAAGTGTATAATTAATGGAAGTTTCTATTAACTCTATGCTCCATACCAATATAGCTATATAGCAATTAATGGAAGTTTCTATTAACTCTATGCTCCGTACCAATATAGCTATATAGCAATTAATGGAAATTTCTATTAACTCTATGCTCCGTACCAATATAGCTATTTAGCAATTAATGGAAGTTTCTATTAACTCTATGCTCCGTACCAATATAGCTATATAGCAATTAATGGAAGTTTCTATTAACTCTATGCTCCGTACCAATATAGCTATATAGCAATTAATGGAAGTTTCTATTAACTCTATGCTCTGTACCTATTACCAATATAGCTATATAAGACCATTTAAATCAATACCATTATCAATGACACTACATACATGGTCTGACCGAGTATCGAACCCAGGACTGTTTGATTCCAAATCCGACGCTCTACCACTGGACCACGGACGCCACACAATAAAGCAAGAAAGCCAAGTGGGTTTACTTACAAATTTATGGGACTGTCGATTTCAGCCTGCAGCCCTTATTATTTATTTAGTTGTGAACATTTTAGAAGCCCTGTTGTACATGTACCTGTGATCGATATACATGTAATCAAATAAATATTGCATTCCTGTATGGGCAATATGAAAAATATCACCCCATGAAACATGAATATTTACTGGCAAGTGTGTAAAATATTTGTTTTATTTTATTATTTAGGGAGAGATGTGACCTACCTCTGTCCATACAGTAATGTTATAAAGGGTAGTTTAACAATCACAAACTACAAGCTCTATTTTAAAAGCAATGAGAGGGTAAGTGTTTTTTTAAATATTGAGGTTTGTTCCATATTCCATAACCAATAACAATATATCACAAAACAACCAAGTCAGGCACTGTACATTTCAGGGATCATTCTAGAGGGCAATGTGGGCAAAATTGTCGCCCTAGGGACCCTGACTTCGCCCTCTGGGGGCCCCACTTCTCCCTACGGTTTTCAAACAAAATTTTGTCTAGTAAGATACACTGGCCCATTCATTATAAAGCACTCCTTCTATTCAATTGTTGTATTTAATGGTTGTACTGTGCATTTTAACCCTATTTTGCAGAAGTATATTAAAGAACACCATTTAAGGAAGCGATCTCTCACTTCTCCCAAAAATTCTGACCTAGAATGAACCCTGTATTTGTATATGTTAGAACAGCAAGAGCATGAAATGGAACACCCCTCAAACAAGGAGCGTAAACTATTATAGAGGATAGTACATGTTGTATTTAGCCAGAAATGGAACACCCCTCAAACAAGGAGCGTAAACTATTATAGAGGATAGTACATGTTGTATTTAGCCAGAAATGGAACACCCCTCAAACAAGGAGCGTAAACTATTATAGAGGATAGTACATGTTGTATTTAGCCAGAAATGGAACATCCCTCAAACAAGGAGCGTAAACTAATATAGAGGATAGTACATGTTGTATTTAGCCAGAAATGGAACATCCCTCAAACAAGGAGTGTAATATAGAGCTATAGAGGATAGTACATGTTATTTAGCCAGAAATGGAACATCCCTCAAACAAGGAGGTATATAGAGGATAGTACATGTAGTATTTAGCCAGAAATGGAACATCCCTCAAACAAGGAGCGTAAACTAATATAGAGGATAGTACATGTAGTATTTAGCCAGAAATGGAACATCCCGCAAGTACCGGTACATAATATACAAGTACCTGTTGTAACAGCTTGGTTCGCAATCAAGTTAAATTAAATTTGTATTCATAAACTAAATTTCCTAATGCAAGATCATTGTGGTTTACATTTATTGTATTTTATTGTATAATTATTTAAATATCATGACCCTTTATTTCAGGAGTCATCATTTACGTTAGACGTGCCACTGGGCGTAATAAGTCGGGTTGAGAAGATAGGGGGCGTATCAAGTAGGGGAGAGAACTCATATTGTATTGATCTCACATGCAAGGTTTGTATGAACAACATAAAACACTAAACCCAAAATAAATTATTGTGAAGAACTAAAATTCCATTTTCAAAATTTCGTCCATCTGTTCAGGCTTAAATTGTCAGACAACAAATTGTTCTTTTCAATTTTGATAGCAGACTCCCAGAAAATTATACAGGAACAATTTTATAAACTACATGTATTTGTTCTCAATAAGAATATAATACACCTGTACAGAAACATAATAATTGGCTCGACTCGGTGATATTGCGGGCGATTCTCGGAGGTTAATTGCAAGCGCCCTCAGTGACGATCACGGTGACCGTTTAACCGTGATGTAGTGGGAACAACAATTGTCGCGTTGTGCAGAATCCCAGGGATGCACGATGTTTGAAAAAAGTGTTGGTAGGTAGTGTAACAAGTGGTTGTGCAGTTGTGTCTTGTAGTGAAATGAGACTCCCGGCTGTAAAAATGAATAAAAGTGGATAAAACATATATTAGCCAAAACTCATTGGAAACCATAAAAGAAAAAGATTTGTGTTTATTCGTGTAACGTTGGAATTTATTATGAAGTAACATAAAATAAGTGGCACTCATGGCAAATTTCGGCTTTCAAGTGAGGATGTTATCCAGCTGGCTTGCAGTAAGTTGATGGTTATACCTGTGTGCCCGTCTGTGCCTGAAATACTGCTTGGAGGGGCATCCAAGTATTTACCTCCACAAATAATATAGCTGGAGAGTCACCATATGAATCACCAACTGTTGGTATGACGTTTACCCCGCCTAAACTGTTGGTGCGACGTTTATCCCGCCTAAACTGTTGGTGCGACGTTTACCCCACCTAAAACACAAAACAAATAATATAGCTGGAGAGTCACCATATGAGTCACCAACTGTTGGTGCGACTTTTACCCCACCTAAAACACAAAACAACTTTCTATGATCACTCTATGAAATAAATTCCAATCTTGCATTAATAAACACGCATATTCTCTTTATTTACAATGTAGCTGGCTTGGAAGTCGTGGTAGCGCGTTCGCTTCAGTGCGAAAAGGCAGTCATGCCCAGCTGTAGCTGTTACGTCTGTGCCCTTAGGCAAGGCATTTAGATTCCACATTGCCTCTTGTCTCTCCCTTGTGGCGATGGATTCCATCAGGAATGAGGTCTCGAGAGTGATTAAATATAAGTTGTAGGAACTTGTTTCGCAATCGAGATAGAATAAATGTGTGTAAACTAGCAGGCTTGTAGACGGTAAATATTTAATGTTGGTGAGTCAGTATTAGACAGTAACTCTTCATCAGACTCCAGTAGTAACAGCTGTTATACATGTATTCTGTCGATTTTTAGGACATGCGGAACTTGCGATTTGCACATCGCCAGGAGAATCACTCGAGACGACTTGTGTATGAGAAGATCCACCAGAATGCATTCCCCCTCTCAAACAAACAGGTACTGGTTGTCTCGCCCGCTTTGGTTGAAATCACTTGCCTCTCACTGCTATAGGTTTGAACCAAACCTGGGGTGTCAAAATACATTTACATGTTACATGCATGCTAGGTCATTGTTTATACCTGGGTGACTGTCTGTGCTTGAAATACTTATCCAGAGGGACACTACAGATTTTTCTCCATCAATACAAGATGGAATGTCACCATATAACCCAAGCTGTAGGTGCAAAAACATTAAACACCCAAAACAAACATGCAAACATCAATGATATTAGATACCGAGTGGTTATGGTCGTTGACTTCAAATCACATACCCCTCACTGCTATTGGTTCGAATCCGACTTGGGGTGTTGAATTGTTTCATGTGAGAAAGCTATCCAGCTGGCTTGCGGTATGTTGGTGGTTCTACCTGGGTACCTGTCTATGTCTGCAATGCTCCGAGGGGCACCCGGTTCTTCCTCCACCAATACTAGATGGGGGAGTCGCCGTGAAACCTAAGCTTAAACCCCCAAAACAAAGTGCTATCATCAGTGATATTAGCTTGTATTGATATTGACATGTTCAAGTTTTGGATGCGCAGTGGATGCGCGTTCGCTTCAGGTGCGAAAGGTCCGGAGTTTGAGCCCCGCTGGAGCCGTTATGATTGTGCCCTTAGGCAAGGCATTTAAATTCCACATTGCCTCTTCTCTCTCCTTCATGGCTATGGATTCCATCAGGAATGAAGTCTCAAAAGTGATTAATATAAGTTGAAAGAACTTGTTTCGCAGTCGAGCTAAAATAAATTTGTATAAACTATAAACTAAGTTTTGTCAATATTAAGATGTTCATTTGTGGCTTTTGAGAAATACCCAAAATAAATAAAAGTAAGAGCAAGAATTTTCAGCATTAATCAATAAATATCAACATCAGTTTACTATAAATAGACATGCACATGTATCTGATTCCTGCACAGAGGGATCTGTAGTCCAGTGGTAACACGCTGGACTGGTAATACAGGGATCGCAGGTTCGATCCCACGTCTGACCCTAATAAAATTAACAGTCTTTCAGATGGGACATTAAACCTAGGTGGTAAAAGAACCAGAGGAGACTGTGGAATGGGCTTCTGTCTGTATCATTGCACTATCCTCCAAAAATCTAAAATGACTAATCTCTTCAGGAGGCGTCGCTCATATGGGCAACCGGTAGCGACGATAAATGAACGTAAAACACACATCTGATGCCTGCATTCTATTTGCAGCAATTATTTGCGTTTGAATTTAAAGAAGAATACAGTGTCAATGGCTGGACAGTATATGACCATGAGACAGAATTCAGAAGACAGGTTAGTACTTACAAATAATCTTTCATGCAGATTACCCTGTTACATTATTACTTTGACAAAATGGTGTAAATTTAATTTATATTGACAAGAGTTACTTCCCTTCAAAAAGTGCGACACCATTTACAGTAGCACAATGACAAATATAGTTTCATGTATTGTTGCAGGATATATAATTATATGACCTAAGTCACCTATCCAATTATAATAATAATGTATATCAATTTTTAGTCATACAAGTTACTTCCCTTAGAAATAGATACACCATTTACAAAGACGAAAAATACTATCAGGTTGTAAAACAACAAATAAATTGCCTATTAAATACATAGTAAAAAGTAAAAACATACAGTCTGTTCATTTATATTTCCAATCTTTCATTTCTTCTGATACCACATCCACCGTGAAGCGGTATTCAAATCAAATGGGAAAATATCCCAAAAGTAATGGTTTGCATAGCCAGTGCTCACCCGTGAATAACGACACTGTGTTTACACACTGTATTCCTTCGCCAAATAATACAGTATACCAACCTTCAGTTTGCAACGGCCTGAATTCTTATACCACATCATTTCTACACATCAACTAGTCTGAAGTCTTCTCAAGTCACATAATTTCTCAAAAAACACAAAAAGTATACACTGCCTGTCATGAAAATGTTTACCAAAAAGAAAAATGAACTATACACTTCTGCCTATTTACGTATATACAACCAGCATAAGCAAGCTGTATGTCAACAAAATCAATGAAAGACGGCAATTTACTGAACCCTTCAATTGTTACTTCATGATTTATTTTCAGTGTACAGTCTACATCCACTATATCAAAGTCGGTTACATCGAAGTCGGTTATATCAAAGTCGGGTCAAAATCCCTTTGCAGATACTATCATTTTACATATAACTAACTGGCTCCATTTATATCAAATTTCGTTGAGTCAAAAATATTTTCATTATATCAAATTTATTTTTTGGTCCTTCTGTATAAATAGGCAGTATTTCACACTTGTTATGTCAAAAGCGTCAGCTTGCCGCCAAAGTCTGAAGTGCAACTTATGTGCTGCATTTAATATCACAGTCACAATATATCACAGCTATAACTGACAATGACAACTTGGAAAATTATTTATTATGGAACAGATGTAAGATGGGTAAGGCTTGTGATCTACGAGAAACATCATTTTGGGAAATATCCGTTATGTCAAACTTCGGTTATGTCGAAGTATTTTGTTCGATCCGACGGAATTCGATATGTGATCTAGGCATGTACAAGTTTAATGTAAGTTTGCAAAAATGTAGTACAAAAAAAGTTTAATTGAAATAATTTCATAGAACATTATTATATTGAAATGTGTTCGATGTTCATTAGTTCTTTGGTTATTTCCAGGGCGTTCCAAATGACAACTGGAGAATCAGTAGGCTGAATGAAAAATATGATGTCATTGATACCTACCCTAGTCTTGTAAGTATTCTTGTCTGTTAGTTCAGTTGGTCATCCATACCTTGGTTCTATAGCAATGTGTCTTGTCTGTTAGTTCAGCTGGTCACCCATACCTTGGTTCTTGGTTCTATAGCAATGTGTCTTGTCTGTTAGCTCAGCTGGTCATCCATACCTTGGTTCTATTACAATGTGTCTTGTCTGTTAGCTCAGCTGGTCACCCATACCTTGGTTCTATTGCAATGTGTCTTGTCTGTTAGTTCAGCTGGTCATCCATACCTTGGTTCTATTGCAATGTGTCTTGTCTGTTAGTTCAGCTGGTCATCCATACCTTGGTTCTATTGCAATGTGTCTTGTCTGTTAGCTCAGCTGGTCACCCATACCTTGGTTCTATTGCAATGTGTCTTGTCTGTTAGTTCAGCTGGTCATCCATACCTTGGTTCTATTGCAATGTGTCTTGTCTGTTAGCTCAGCTGGTCATCCATACCTTGGTTCTATTGCAATGTGTCTTGTCTGTTAGTTCAGCTGGTCATCCATACCTTGGTTCTATAGCAATGTGTATTGTCTGTTAGTTCAGCTGGTCATCCATACCTTGGTTCTATACAATGTCTTGTCTGTTAGCTCAGCTGGTCACCCATACCTTGGTTCTATTGCAATGTGTATTGTCTGTTAGCTCAGCTGGTCATCCATACCTTGGTTCTATTGCAATGTGTCTTGTCTGTTAGTTCAGCTGGTCATCCATACCTTGGTTCTATTGCAATGTGTATTGTCTGTTAGTTCAGCTGGTCATCCATACCTTGGTTCTATAGCAATGTGTATTGTCTGTTAGTTCAGCTGGTCATCCATACCTTGGTTCTATAGCAATGTGTATTGTCTGTTAGTTCAGCTGGTCATCCATACCTTGGTTCTATAGCAATGTGTATTGTCTGTTAGTTCAGCTGGTCATCCATACCTTGGTTCTATAGCAATGTGTATTGTCTGTTAGTTCAGCTGGTCATCCATACCTTGGTTCTATAGCAATGTGTATTGTCTGTTAGTTCAGCTGGTCATCCATACCTTGGTTCTATAGCAATGTGTAATTGTTATTTTTAATGTTGTATATAATCCAGGTTTGGGATTAATTCAGAATTTCATATCGATATATGAACTTGAAAATATCGTGATATACCGTACATGTATCAATGTCATATCAACTGAAAAATCTGAAATAACTAATTGATTTCATATAAGGAAGATTCTTAAAATAGTAAAATTGTTATTTCGCATTTAGTTTTGGAAGTGCACCTGCTTCCTTCCAGTATGGTTATGATGTTTAGTGTTCAGTTTAGTTTATACAAATTTATTTTAGCTCGATTGCGAAACAAGTTCTTTCAACTTATATTAATCACTCTCGAGACCTCATTCCTGATGGAATCCATCGCCATGAAGGAGAGAGAAGAGGCAATGTGGAATTTAAATGCCTTGCCTAAAGGCACAATCGTAACGGCTCCAGCGGGGCTCAAACTCCGGACCTTTCGCACCTGAAGTGAACACGCATCCACTGCGCTATCACGACTTCCCGTGTTCAGTTTAGCGGGCGATGTGGGCGAAAAGATTTGTCCAGTATGATACACTGGCCCATTATAAAGCACTCCTTCTATTCAAATGTTGTATTTAATGGTCATATTGTGTATTTTAACCCTATTTTGTTATTATATTAAATAACACCATTTTAAGATGCACCCGCTCGCTTTCTCACTTCTCCAAAAAAACCTAGAATGAGCCCTGCAAATATGTCATGGTATGAATAGAAGCAGTGCTTTATAATGGGCTGGGAGAAGTGGGGCCCCCAGGGGGCGATGTCAGGGTCCCTAGAGCAAAATAGTAGTGACTATTTCGCTCAAGTCGCGCTCTAGAATGAGCCCTGATTTCACCATTAGAATTGTCGTATTAGGTATTTGATTGAACCTTTAATTATGGATCTGCTTTCAGTTCGGAGTGCCCAAACTAGCGACAGATGACTTTTTGAAGCAAGTGGCTAGCTTTAGGAGTAGAAGCAGATTTCCTGTAAGGTTATACAGTTATAGCATGATGATTTACATTTTTAAACAAGATGTGGGGTCTCCGTGGCTGAGTGGTTACGTTTTGGTGACTTACAATAACTTGCCCCTCCCCGCTGTAAGTTTGAATACCACTGGGGATGTCAAATTATTCAGCTGGCTTGCGGATGTTTGGCGTTCTACCTGGGTTCCTGAAATAATACTCGGGAGGTGCACATGGATCTTCTGCCACCAATATTTGTGTTTGAACCTGCGATCCCTGGATTACCAGTCCAGCATGTTACCACTGGGCTACAGATCCATCTGTCTGCCACCAATAATGGCTGGCCTAACCATATAAACCTAAGCTGTTGATGTGACCTTAAATCCCAAAAATCAACAAGACATATAAAATTGCAATTTCCAGTCTGCCAACACGTTTAACAGGGCACCAGTCTGCCAACACATTTAAAATGGGCACCAGTCAGCCAACACATTAAACAGGATACCAGTCTGGCAACACATTAATCAGGGCACCAGTCTGCCAACACATAAAAACAGGGCACAAGTCTGCCAACATATTAAACAGGGTACCAGTCTGGCAAAACATTAAACAGGATGCCAGTCTGCCAACAAATTCAACAGGGTACCAGTCTGCCAACACATTAATCAGGGCACCAGTCTGCTAACACATAAAAACAGGGCACCAGTCTGCCAACAAATTCAACAGGGCACCAGTCTGCCAACACATTAAACAGGGCACCAGTCTGCCAACAAATTCAACAGGGCACCAGTCTGCCAACACATTAAACAGGGCTCCAGTCTGTCACCACATAAACACCAGTCTGATGCTCCTTTCAGGTTTTATCGTGGATTCATCCAAAGAGCCAGGCAACGATAACACGATCAAGTCAACCAATGATCGGTGTGGCGGGAAAACGAAATAAGGATGATGAATCATATGTACAGATGATCATGGATGCTAACGCTCATTCTAACAAGTTATATATCATGGATGCCAGACCGAGTATGAATGCTGTAGCAAATAAGGTGAATAATACTATACAAGATAACATTGTTATGAGTTAGCACGCTCATTTCTCACCAATGCAACAAAGGTTAGTGCAGTGGTTAGCGTGCTCACTTCTCACCAATGCAACAAAGGTTAGTGCAGTGGTTAGCGTGCTCACTTCTCACCAATGCAACAAAGGTTAGTGCAGTGGTTAGCGTGCTCACTTCTCACCAATGCAACAAAGGTTAGTGCAGTGGTTAGCGTGCTCACTTCTCACCAATGCAACAAAGGTTAGTGCAGTGGTTAGCGTGCTCACTTCTCACCAATGCAACAAAGGTTAGTGCAGTGGTTAGCGTGCTCACTTCTCACCAATGCAACAAAGGTTAGTGCAGTGGTTAGCGTGCTCACTTCTCACCAATGCAACAAAGGTTAGTGCAGTGGTTAGCGTGCTCACTTCTCACCAATGCAACAAAGGTTAGTGCAGTGGTTAGCGTGCTCACTTCTCACCAATGCAACAAAGGTTAGTGCAGTGGTTAGCGTGCTCACTTCTCACCAATGCAACAAAGGTTAGTGCAGTGGTTAGCGTGCTCACTTCTCACCAATGCAACAAAGGTTAGTGCAGTGGTTAGCGTGCTCACTTCTCACCAATGCAACAAAGGTTAGTGCAGTGGTTAGCGTGCTCATTTCTCACCAATGCAACAAAGGTTAGTGCAGTGGTTAGCGTGCTCATTTCTCACCAATGCAACAAAGGTTAGTGCAGTGGTTAGCGTGCTCATTTCTCACCAATGCAACAAAGGTTAGTGCAGTGGTTAGCGTGCTCATTTCTCACCAATGCAACAAAGGTTAGTGCAGTGGTTAGCGTGCTCATTTCTCACCAATACAACAAAGGTTAGCGCAGTTGTTAGCGTGCTCATTTCTCACCAATACAACAAAGGTTAGCGCAGTTGTTAGCGTGCTCATTTCTCACCAATGCAACAAAGGTTAGTGCAGTGGTTAGCGTGCTCATTTCTCACCAATGCAACCCGGGTTTGATCCTCGGACCAGGACTTATGTGAGATGGTACGGTGGTCGCCAGATCGGAGAGGTGAGTTTTCTCTGGGTACTCCAGTTTCCTCCCACACAAATGACCACATATACGCTTTCGTCCCCCCCCCCTGTCAACAAATGTGATTAAGTTGTTGTTGGAGCTTGTTTGGCATATCAATGTTGTCATTTATTTCTTTAAACTTTATTTATTTTACAACATTGAGAGACTACGATACCATTTACAATGTTGTATAAATTGGATACTTGTACAGATTTGAAGGAAATGGTGACATTGTGTCCGCATTAACTGGTAATTAACATGTTTATTAATTTGATACATGTGTAATAATTTTGATTTGATGGAGACATTTATATCTTTAACTGTCTGTTTCCTGATGCATGTTGTTAATTTCTCCTGTAGGCTCGAGGTGGTGGATTTGAGAGTGAGGATGCCTATACTGGTGCTGAGGTTGTCTTCCTTGATATACACAATATACATGTTATGAGAGAAAGGTAAGATATACACAATATACAGGTGAGATATATACAATATACAGGAGATATATATACAATATACAGGAGAGATACACACAATATACAGGTGAGGTATACACAATATACAGGTGAGATATACACAATATACAGGTGAGGTATACACAATATACAGGTGAGATATACACAATATACAGGTGATATATACACAATATACAGGTGAGGTATACACAATATACAGGTGACATATACACAATATACAGGTGAGATATATACAATATACAGGTGATATATACACAATATACAGGTGATATATACACAATATACAGGTGATATATACACAATATACAGGTGAGGTATACACAATATACAGGTGAGATATACACAATATACAGGTGATATATACACAATATACAGGTGATATATACACAATATACAGGTGAGGTATACACAATATACAGGTGAGATATACACAATATACAGGTGAGATATATACAATATACAGGTGAGATATATACAATATACAGGTGAGGTACACACAATATACAGGTGAGATATACACAATGTACAGGTGAGGTATATACAATATACAGGTGAGGTATACACAATATACAGGTGAGATATACACAATATACAGGTGAGATATACACAATATACAGGTGAGATATATACAATATACAGGTGAGGTATACACAATATACAGGTGAGATATACACAATATACAGGTGAGGTATACACAATATACAGGTGAGATATATACAATATACAGGTGAGGTATACACAATATACAGGTGAGGTATACACAATATACAGGTGATATATACACAATATACAGGTGAGATATACACAATATACAGGTGAGATATATACAATATACAGGTGAGGTATACACAATATACAGGTGAGGTATACACAATATACAGGTGAGATATATACAATATACAGGTGAGGTATACACAATATACAGGTGAGATACACACAATATACAGGTGAGGTACACACAATATACAGGTGAGATATACACAATATACAGGTGAGATATATACAATATACAGGTGAGGTATACACAATATACAGGTGAGATACACACAATATACAGGTGAGATACACACAATATACAGGTGAGATATATACAATATACAGGTGAGGTATACACAATATACAGGTGAGATATACACAATATACAGGTGAGGTACACACAATATACAGGTGAGATATACACAATATACAGGTGAGATATACACAATATACAGGTGACATATACACAATATACAGGTGAGATATACACAATATACAGGTGAGATATATACAATATACAGGTGAGGTATACACAATATACAGGTGAGATATACACAATATACAGGTGAGATATACACAATATACAGGTGAGGTATACACAATATACAGGTGATATATACACAATATACAGGTGAGGTATACACAATATACAGGTGAGGTATACACAATATACAGGTGAGGTATACACAATATACAGGTGAGATATACACAATATACAGGTGAGGTATACACAATATACAGGTGAGGTATACACAATATACAGGTGAGATATACACAATATACAGGTGAGATACACACAATATACAGGTGAGATATACACAATATACAGGTGAGATATACACAATATACAGGTGAGATACACACAATATACAGGTGAGGTATACACAATATACAGGTGAGATATACACAATATACAGGTGAGATACACACAATATACAGGTGAGATATACACAGTATACAGGTTTATTATATTCCATGAAACATTCACTAATCAATGTCTGTATGGTTTATATTTCAGTTGTTCAGCTGTCATTCTGTTTCTAAGCATTCATTTATCTTTATGTTACAATATGTATTGCTTTTCAGTTTACGAAAATTAAAAGATGTAGTATTCCCAACAATAGATGATGCAAAATGGTTGAGTAACATTGAATCTACGCATTGGTTGGACCATATAAAGGTATGTGTAACATTGAATCTATACATTTGTTGGACCATATAAAGGTTTGACTAACATTGAATCTACGCATTGGTTGGACCATATAACGGTATTTGTAACATTGAATCTACACATTGGTTGGACCATATAAAGGTATGTGTAACATTGAATCCACACATTTGTTGGACCATATAAAGATTTGACTAACATTGAATCTACACATTGGTTGGACCATATAATTGTATGACTAGCATTGAGTGTCCGCCTCCGTGGTCGAGTGGTTATGGTCGCTGACTTGTATACCACTGTAACCTATCATCACTGATGGTCACGGGTTCGAGCCCCGCTCAGGTTGTGTCTCATTTATATGAAAAAGTTGGTGTTTAAGGGCCTTCATGGCCAAGTGTTTAAGGGTCATCATGGCCAAGTGTTTAAGGGCCATCATGTCCAAGTGTTTAAGGGCCTTCATGGCCAAGTGTTTAAGGGTCATCATGTCCAAGTGTTTAAGGGCCTTCATGGCCAAGTGTTTAAGGGTCATCATGTCCAAGTGTTTAAGGGCCTTCATGGCCAAGTGTTTAAGGGTCATCATGTCCAAGTGTTTAAGGGCCTTCATGTCCAAGTGTTTAAGGGTCATCATGTCCAAGTGTTTAAGGGCCTTCATGGCCAAGTGTTTAAGGGCCATCATGGCCAAGTGTTTAAGGGTCTTCATGTCCAAGTGTTTAAGGGTCATCATGTCCAAGTGTTTAAGGGCCATCATGTCCAAGTGTTTAAGGGTCATCATGTCCAAGTGTTTAAGGGTCATCATGTCCAAGTGTTTAAGGGCCATCATGTCCAAGTGTTTAAGGGTCATCATGTCCAAGTGTTTACGGGTCATCATGTCCAAGTGTTTACGGGTCATCATGTCCAAGTGTTTACGGGTCATCATGGCCAAGTGTTTAAGGGTCATCATGTCCAAGTGTTTACGGGTCATCATGTCCAAGTGTTTACGGGTCATCATGTCCAAGTGTTTACGGGTCATCATGTCCAAGTGTTTACGGGTCATCATGGCCAAGTGTTTAAGGGTCATCATGTCCAAGTGTTTACGGGTCATCATGTCCAAGTGTTTAAGGGTCTTCATGTCCAAGTGTTACGGGTCATCATGGCCAAGTGTTTAAGGGTCATCATGTCCAAGTGTTTACGGGTCATCATGTCCAAGTGTTTACGGGTCATCATGTCCAAGTGTTTACGGGTCATCATGTCCAAGTGTTTACGGGTCATCATGTCCAAGTGTTTAAGGGTCATCATGTCCAAGTGTTTACGGGTCATCATGTCCAAGTGTTTACGGGTCATCATGTCCAAGTGTTTAAGGGTCATCATGTCCAAGTGTTTACGGGTCATCATGTCCAAGTGTTTAAGGGCCTTCATGGCCAAGTGTTTACGGGTCATCATGTCCAAGTGTTTAAGGGTCATCATGGCCAAGTGTTTAAGGGTCATCATGTCCAAGTGTTTACGGGTCATCATGTCCAAGTGTTTACGGGTCATCATGTCCAAGTGTTTAAGGGTCATCATGTCCAAGTGTTTACGGGTCATCATGTCCAAGTGTTTAAGGGTCATCATGTCCAAGTGTTTACGGGTCATCATGTCCAAGTGTTTACGGGTCATCATGTCCAAGTGTTTACGGGTCATCATGTCCAAGTGTTTACGGGTCATCATGTCCAAGTGTTTAGGGTCATCATGTCCAAGTGTTTAAGGGTCATCATGTCCAAGTGTTTACGGGTCATCATGTCCAAGTGTTTAAGGGTCATCATGGCCAAGTGTTTAAGGGCCTTCATGTTATCTAAGCTGTTGGTACGACTTTAAACCCCAAGAAACAAACAAATTGTTTCAGGCTGAAATAATCAGTTGTGTTTCACTAAGAATGTTCTATACTAACCAGTAAATATTAATTAAACTTGTTCTCCGGACGTCGTCTATTTCACTAAGAATGTTCTTTACTAACCCAGTAAATATTAATTAAACTTGTTCTCTGGACGTCGTCTATTTCACTAAGAATGTTCTTTACTAACCCAGTAAATATTAATTAAACTTGTTCTCTGGACGTCGTCTATTTCACTAAGAATGTTCTTTACTAACCCAGTAAATATTAATTAAACTTGTTCTCTGGACGTCGTCTATTTCACTAAGAATGTTCTATACTAACCCAGTAAATATTAATTAAACTTGTTCTCTGGACGTCGTCTATTACACTAAGAATGTTCTTTACTAACCCAGTAAATATTAATTAAACTTGTTCTCCGGACGTACTTTATTTCAACTCCTTAAAATTTAATGTAGCCTAATTTTGGGATTTGACCTTGATGCAAATAGTTTGTACATGATTTGTTTATAACTGGGAGTCAGCAAGCAATGACCCTAGTCACTAGTGCTCTTCATTGACATGTACTTTTGAACATGACCTTGAGCTTTATGAAGGTCAAATATTTGTGAACACTACTGCGCCTGGTTAATTTCTCTGCACAACAAATTTACCTGATATTCGTACACAATATTGTTTGTGCCTCTCATTGACATATAAAGTTTGACCTTGACCTTTTTCAAGGTCAAACACATTTAAAGCACCTGGTCATAACTCCTGTGACATTTGTTGTTGGGCCGTTGGCACCCATTAATTATGCTCTTGTTCACGTTTTTGATTAACCCTACGTTGAAGTTAACATATTCAGTTTTGCTCATGCTTTCTATACTGTGTATCTGCAGCAAATTCTGGCCGGGGCAGTGAAGGTAGCGGACAAGGTTGAGAACAACAAGACATCGGTGCTGGTACACTGTAGCGATGGTTGGGACCGCACAGCCCAGCTCACTGCCCTCGCCATGATCATGCTGGACCCATACTACCGGACCATTAAAGGTTTCGAGGTTCTCTTAGAGAAGGAGTGGCTTAGCTTTGGGCACAAGTTTGCACAGGTCTGTGTTTTGTTTGTATGTATGTATTTATGTATGTATTGAATATTGGAATACACGCAGTGGTTGGATTTTCACAAATGTGTTCTAACATTATTTGATATTTTGTTCCTATAAAGTGTGTTTTACGTTTATTTATCGTCGCTACCGGTTGCCCACATGAGCGATGCCTCCTGAAGAGATTAGTCATTTTAGATTTTGGAGGATAGTGCAATGATACAGACAGAGACCCATTCCAGAGTCTCCTCTGGTTCTTTTACGTGCACGATGTAAAGCACCGCACAAGACCTCGGTTTAAAGTCACATCTGAAAGACTTAATTTTATTAGGGTCGGACGGGGGATTGAACCTGCGATCCCTGGATTACCAGTCCAGCGTGTTACCACTGGACTACATATCCGTCTGTTGTTCCTATAAACAAAGAACAAATCTATTTTATAGCTGTTGAATTTTGCTCCACCAACAAATTAACACACATATTTATTATTATTATTATACCAGATTTATATAGCAATTTATTCATTCGTAGCATTATATTGGGTAATGTTCGAATGGAAATAATATTTGTCTCCATCGTTGTTAATGGCCTGCGTGTTTAATTCCTACGCATCAGAACTCCAAATCGTGTTTTATTTGCCGATAATCAACGTAAGACATATATTATTTCCCGATTGAAAAATGAAAGAAAAACACACAATCCAGGAATTTGAAATTTTGTCAATTTTATATTTAATAAATTTAAATTTAACGGTTATAGAATTATTAAGGAAAATAATATTCTGTAAACATCTCAACATATAAATAGATCTTCATCTCTAAACAGGCTAGTGTTGCCATGGCAGCGTTGATCTAGTTTTAAATTGGTATCAACTTTACTTGAGTGAACCGCTCAGTTTCTTTCTATAATGTAGCTTGACCTATATGTAGCCCCCGTTATACTTGTGTTCCACCAGTTTCTATAGTTTGTGCAGTTAAATTTGGTAATTTTGGCCTCAACAATGCCTTAAATTAGCCTGTAGACAGGTGGTGGTTCTACCTGGGTGCCAGCCTGTAGACAGGTGGTGGTTCTACCTGGGTGCCAGCCTGTAGACAGGTGGTGGTTCTACCTGGGTGCCAGCCTGTATACAGGTGGTGGTTCTACCTGGGTGCCAGCCTGTAGACAGGTGGTGGTTCTACCTGGGTGCCAGCCTGTAGACAGGTGGTGGTTCTACCTGGGTGCCAGCCTGTAGACAGGTGGTGGTTCTACCTGGGTGCCAGCCTGTAGACAGGTGGTGGTTCTACCTGGGTGCCAGCCTGTAGACAGGTGGTGGTTCTACCTGGGTGCCCACTCTTGCTTGCAACAATACCTTGTAAAGCCGGAAAGTTGACATCGGACCTACCATGGGTTAGGGTTAGGGTGCGACGTTATACCCCAAAAGAAACTATGAGATTAAGATGAATTATTGCAATTATTTCATAGAGTTGAGATTAAGATGAAATATTACAATTATTTCATAAGAGTTCAGATTAAGAGGAAATATTTTTTTTAGGAAAGAGGTAACCATATAAGCAAGTTGCTTTCTCCTCAATCCTACATGTATTTTCTTATTGTGATCATTATACAATGTATATTCATTGAATAAAATATTGTTTAAACTAAGGAAATATTTCAATTATTTCATAGAGAGTTGAGATTAAGAGGAAATATTACAATTATTTCATAGAGAGTTGAGATTAAGATGAATTATTACAATTATTTCATAGAGAGTTGAGATTAAGATGAAATATTACATTTATTTCATAGAGAGTTGAGATTAAGATGAAATATTACATTTATTTCATAGAGAGTTGAGATTAAGATGAAATATTACATTTATTTCATAGAGTTGAGAGTAAGATGAAATATTACATTTATTTCATAGAGAGTTGAGATTAAGATGAAATATTACATTTATTTCATAGAGAGTTGAGATTAAGATGAAATATTACATTTATTTCATAGAGTTGCGATTAAGATGAAATATTACATTTATTTCATAGAGAGTTGAGATTAAGATGAATTATTACAATTATTTCATAGAGAGTTGGCCATGGAGAAGACAAGCATTCTGATGCAGACAGATCACCAGTCTTTCTACAGTTCTTCGACTGCGTCTGGCAGATGACTAAACAGGTAAATAAAATCACCATCGATCACATAAATCTACTGTCACTATGGCAACAGTATGAAATGGGGAAGTACCATCTAGATTCCTGCATTTTCACGGAGTAAAATGATTTCCACCAGATTTTCGATAACGCAATGTAGCACATGTTTATAGCACATGTTTATAGCACGTGTTTATAGCACATGTTTATAGCACACGTTTATAGCACATGTTTATAGCACACGTTTATAGCACACGTTTATAGCACGTGTTTATAGCACATGTTTATAGCACACGTTTATAGCACACGTTTATAGCACACGTTTATAGCACACGTTTATAGCACACGTTTATAGCACGTGTTTATAGCACATGTTTATAGCACATGTTTATAGCACGCATTTATAGCACATGTTTATAGCACGCGTTTATAGCACATGTTTATAGCACGCGTTTATAGCACACGTTTATAGCACGTGTTTATAGCACGTGTTTATAGCACATGTTTATAGCACGCGTTTATAGCACATGTTTATAGCACGCATTTATAGCACATGTTTATAGCACATGTTTATAGCACATGTTTATAGCACATGTTTATAGCACACGTTTATAGCACGTGTTTATAGCACATGTTTATAGCACGTGTTTATAGCACACGTTTATAGCACATGTTTATAGCACATGTTTATAGCACACGTTTATAGCACACGTTTATAGCACACGTTTATAGCACACGTTTATAGCACACGTTTATAGCACATGTTTATAGCACACGTTTATAGCACACATTTATAGCACACGTTTATAGCACACGTTTATAGCACACGTTTATAGCACATGTTTATAGCACGTGTTTATAGCACGTGTTTATAGCACATGTTTATAGCACACGTTTATAGCACAGCACGTGTTTATAGCACAGCACGTGTTTATAGCACACATTTATAGCACGCGTTTATAGCACGCGTTTATAGTACGTATTTTGTACTGACTAGCATAATGAGAGACATCAGTCAGTTACTTCCCCTGAATACTCCCTAAAAGTAGATAGGTCCTATTAAGTGTTTTCCTCTGTTTTTATCGTTGTTTTCTTTGCACAGCATGCTAGTTATTTTATTCCATTATCGCGTCTTATGAGTATTAAATTACTATAATTATATATCTCGACAGATCTCCTACAGTATATGCAATGGGTACTTGCATTGTTTGCGCAACCTCTTGGACGGTTGTGAGCATGGTGACATGTATTCATGTATTGTTGCTAAGGAGAGCTGTAGCAGCAGTGCTGGACATGGTCATAAATATTGTTGCTAGGGAGAGTTGCAGCGGCGGAGCTGGTCGTGGTCATATATATTGTTGCTAGGGAGACTTGCAGCGGCGGAGCTGGTCGTGGTCATATATATTGTTGCTAGGGAGACTTGCAGCGGAGGAGCTGTAGAATCCTTAGTTTTTACTGTTGTTCCCTAATCAGATGTTGTGGTATGATAAATGTGATTTTATCAAAATCAACCTTCAATGTCAGACATTTAATATAGGGTTTTATGATAACACCACTGACTATAAGTATGGGGATATATTTTACTCTCGCCACACTGCACAATATTGACAGTTTTATCAGATCTGGAATGATACAAACAAATATAATTCTGAGAAAGTAGCAAATTACAAACATTGTATTATCTTTCACTTCCAGTTTCCCAACGCATTTGAGTTCAATGAACATTTCCTCATCACGATACTGGACCATCTGTACAGCTGCTTGTTTGGAACTTTCCTATGCAACACGGAGGCACAGAGAATAAAAGAACTTGTACGTTCTTGTAACATTTATCAAATACTTTACTGCTATTTTCGTGTTAAATATCGAGTCCCGTTAGTTTCATTATTTATTGTATAGGTGTAGTTGCTTATAATTGTTTATTTATTTTACAACGATTGCGAAGCAAGTTCTAACAACTTATATTCATCATTCTTGTTGGAGTGAAAGTGTATATGTGGTCATTCGTGTGGGAGGAAACCGGAGTACCCAGAGAAAACCCACCTGTCCGATCTGGCGACCACCGTACCATCTCGCAGACTTCCCGGTCTGAGGATCGAACCTGGATTGCATTAGTTTATACAAATTTATGTTAGCTCGATTGCGAAACAAGTTATTTCAACTTATATAAATCACTCTCGAGACCTCATTCCTGATGGAATCCATCGCCACGAGGGAGAGAGAAGAGGCAACGTGGAATTTAAATGCCTTGCCTAAGGGCACAATCGTAACGGCTCCAGTGGGGCTCAAACTCCGGATCTTTCGCACCTGAAGCGAACGCGCATCCACTGCACAATCACGACTTCCACGGATTACATTGGTGAGAAGCAAGCGCGCTAATCGGACAGCCTTTTCTTATGCTTATAATTTAAGACCTATGAGCATTATTTTCAGTCAACATGTTAATAAATGAGTGTCACATGACTGTGTCTTCTATTTTTAGTACACTAAGCTTAGTTTTTCGATAGTTAAACCATTCTAGCATCAGACTGTACCAAGGAGACTTCAATCAATTTAATATAATACAGTTTTGTCAAATTTTCCTTTTTGTCTCCCCTAATTGAGGGGGATACATATTGTTTTTGCCATTGCCGTCTGTCTGATTTACTGTGTCCGCGCGTGATCTCCATACCTCTTGTTGGATTTTCACCAAACTTGGCAGGAAGCATTGGTATGATGGCCAGTTGTGCATATTGTAACCCCTGTTCTGGTTGGATGATGATCTTTTGCGGATTTATGGCCATTTGAAAATTGTTGGATTTTCACCATACATGGCAGCAAGCATCAGTATTATGTCTAGTTGTGCACATTGTAACCCCCGTCCCAGGCCGATTTACGACTTTGTGACATATATTATCCAGAAAACCTGTCTAAATTCCAGAATTCAAAAGAGACCGCTGTGGCCACTTGTAAATACAATGTAGTGAGATGGACTTTTGTGTGTTTTACGTTTATTTACCGTCGCTACCGGTTGCCCATATGAGCGACGCCTACTGAAGAGATTAGTCATTTTAGAATTTTGGAGGATAGTGCAAGGATACAGACAGACCCATTCCAGAGTCTCCTCTGGTTCTTTTACGTGCACGGTGTACAGCACCGACACGAGACTTCGGTTTAAAGTCCCATCTGAAAGACTGTTAATTTTATTAGAATCAGACATGGGGGATCGAACCTGCGATCCCTGGATTACCAGTTCAGCGTGTTACCACTGGACTACAGATCCGTCTGAGATAGACAAATTTGTGAACCCATTATATATCCAGAAAACCTCTCTAAATTGCAGAAAGTGAAAGAGACTACAAAGTCTCTGTGGTCGTTTCTAAACTGCCAAATAGACGAGTTTATGAACCCACTATATGCCGAGTATCTACACAAGCACGTTCTGTTCCCCGTTGCCAGTATGAGGCGTACAGAGATCTGGACTGGATACTACTGCAGGTGGAACCCGAGAATGCGACCTCAGGTATTTAAAAGTGTATATAAATCAGAAAATACTGAATATTGTATCAGGATGAAGTATAGATGTTGAGAAAAGAGACACATTCGTCTCTATTTATAGTTTTTACATCGTGAACAGTGCTTGTTGCTGTCTTTCACTAATGTCTATGGCTTGTGGCTGTCTTTCATTAATGTCTATGGCTGTCTTTCACTAATGTCTATGGCTGTCTCACTAATGTCTATGGCTGTCTTTCACTAATGTGTCTGGCTGTGCTCTGTAAAGATATACTACGTGGTACAGATATGAATATTTTGGAATATATAACTGCTGGTTAAACCTGTCTTTCTGATTTACTCTCGTAATATAACATTCACCAATTCCTTCGAGGATTATGTTATATTATAAATGTATAAAACGGCATGTAATGGAACGTTGAATGATATACTGTATCAATACACTGTGTATATATGTACAACTCATATTTGTATAATATGTGATGGCAGCTGACATATGCAGTGTTATTGTAAATATGATTTTATAGAAATAAATGGAACCCGTGTTGGTTCCAAAGAGAGAGAAAAAAAAGACATCGTGAACAGTGATGTTGAGATTAATTTCCAGTGAATTTTATTATGCAAATTTTTCATTGTTGATGTTAACATCAACCATTATAAGGATGATGATTTCTTTATACAAACAATGCCTTTTATAAACCAGCATAAAGTTAAATATTTACATCGCTATTGCATTTCCTTCGATGAACATATGTGCCCTGATTGTATACATTTTCGTATGTTAGCATCATCCATTATAAAATCCTGGCTAAAATGAATTGACAGTTTTACATTGGAAGTTGGATGGGAAAATTGTTCGTGTATAGTAATTTTTGCAGTACTTGCTGTCAGCTTGACACAGCTAGTGTAGTGTGGTGGTTCAGCTTGACACAGCTGGTGTAGTGTGGTGGTTCAGCTTGACACGGCTGGTGTAGTGTGGTGGTTCAGCTTGACACAGCTGGTGTAGTGTGGTGGTTCAGCTTGACACAGCTGGTGTAGTGTGGTGGTTCAGCTTGACACGGCTGGTGTAGTGTGGTGGTTCAGCTTGACACAGCTGGTGTAGTGTGGTGGTTCAGCTTGACACAGCTGGTGTAGTGTGGTGGTTCAGCTTGACACGGCTGGTGTAGTGTGGTGGTTCAGCTTGACACAGCTGGTGTAGTGTGGTGGTTCAGCTTGACACAGCTGGTGTAGTGTGGTGGTTCAGCTTGACACGGCTGGTGTAGTGTGGTGGTTCAGCTTGACACAGCTGGTGTAGTGTGGTGGTTCAGCTTGACACAGCTGGTGTAGTGTGGTGGTTCAGCTTGACACAGCTGGTGTAGTGTGGTGGTTCAGCTTGACACAGCTGGTGTAGTGTGGTGGTTCAGCTTGACACAGCTGGTGTAGTGTGGTGGTTTAGCTTGATACAGCTAGCGTAGTGTGGTGGTTCAGCTTGATACAGCTAGCGTGGTGACCTTGAGATCCTGTAACTCTGTCATGCATATAGGGAACTTAGTACACGTGGGCGCATTCAAGATCTAAGTACCAAGTTCAAGGTCACTCGTGTATGTTTCATTTCATGCTATACAAGACATCCGTGTTTATAGTTGCCACGCATGGAGCACTGGAGCACGTCACTGCTGCATAAAATTCATCATGAAGTTATTTACTTATTCTAACTTACTACAATTGACACATCAGTCCAACATAATATCAATGTCAAAAACTAGAAACATGTTTTTATTATCAGGAACCAATTCATTTGAGAAACAGAGAACTGTTGCTTCTGAGAGCTCAACTGCAACAAAAAGTGGAAGAACTTCAAAAAGAATTACAGATGAAAAATCCTCGAGTACTTCTGGAAAATTCACCACCGAGAATGTCATCTCCTGTCAATGTTTAGTGAAATGTCACAGAATTGTCTGGCAATGTATTATCTGCAGTTGAACGTATGCAAATGTTATCACTGAAGATGCCGTGTGCCATCAGTGTTTAGTTAAATACAGTGGCATTTGCCTTATGTGGTATCTTCTTATGGGGAGCATTCACAGAATTTAACATCTAGGATTAACCTGCCGAATAAATTGGATGGAATGTGCAAACAACATAGATCCAGATCAGCGTAATGCTTGTCTGATCACGGTCTATGTTGTTTGCTATTCAGAAACGTGTTTTAGCTCCACTATCCAAATAGCATAGAGCCTGATCAGACTGCACGTTCTGTGATATCTGATCTAGCTCAATGCTGCGTGCAAATGCGATGTTAGTTTGTGATTGACAGGTTACGGGTTAAATCCACATTTAATCAAAAGTGCAGGAATTTGTCTCTCCGCTTGTCATATAGTGAGCACCCTCTTGAACGATAAATGGAAGATACCTGGAAGACACTGCACGTGCAGTAAGTGTTCTAGATGTGATGCACCGGAAAGTGTATAGGTAGAATGTGGCCGGGAACCATCGGGTGTTATTAACAGACGGAAAGTGTATAGGTAGAATGTGGCCGGGAACCATCGGGTGTTATTAACAGACGGAAAGTGTATAGGTAGAATGTGGCCGGGAACCATCGGGTGTTATTAACAGACGGAAAGTGTATAGGTAGAATGTGGCCGGGAACCATCGGGTGTTATTAACAGACGGAAAGTGTATAGGTAGAATGTGGCCGGGAACCATCGGGTGTTATTAACAGACGGAAAGTGTATAGGTAGAATGTGGCCGGGAACCATCGGGTGTTATTAACAGACGGAAAGTGTATAGGTAGAATGTGGCCGGGAACCATCGGGTGTTATTAACAGACGGAAAGTGTATAGGTAGAATGTGGCCGGGAACCATCGGGTGTTATTAACAGACGGAAAGTGTATAGGTAGAATGTGGCCGGGAACCATCGGGTGTTATTAACAGACGGAAAGTGTATAGGTAGAATGTGGCCGGGAACCATCGGGTGTTATTAACAGACGGAAAGTGTATAGGTAGAATGTGGCCGGGAACCATCGGGTGTTATTAACAGACGGAAAGTGTATAGGTAGAATGTGGCCGGGAACCCGGGTGTTATTAACAGACGGAAAGTGTATAGGTAGAATGTGGCCGGGAACCATCGGGTGTTATTAACAGACGGAAAGTGTATAGGTAGAATGTGGCCGGGAACCATCGGGTGTTATTAACAGACGGAAAGTGTATAGGTAGATGTGGCCGGGAACCACGGGTGTTATTAACACGGAAAGTGTATAGGTAGATGTGGGGGTCGAGTGTTATTAACGGAATTAGGACAGCTGTACGGTGAATATTCTGTTAGTAATGTATTGTATGTGTCACTGAGGACAGTAGAAGGGATGTGTTTCAGGTTATTTATAGGATTAGCGACTATTCTGTATGCCAATTAATGACATTTTCTATAGTTTTTTGGTTTCATAGATTTTTTTTTAAAATTTACATATATTTGAGATGTTTTTATTTTATGATGAATTTAATGAGCTAATAAAAACCAGCAGGCAACCAATATTGGTCACACTCTCCATAGACGAGAAATTCCCCTTTATTTGGGCAATCTAATATTTTCACTCAATTTCTTAAATTGACATAAGATACATCGGTCTGCAAGTTTTTATTGCAGTATTTATTTCACGTCATTGCATCAAAAGTTAACACAATATTTGCAAAACCATTTGATGAAATACAAAATTTTGTTGTTTTGTGTTTGTAATTTCGAGGGGAAAATGCACATAATAATATTTTTTAATTGTTTTAGAGAAAAGGTAATTATTTTGTTTTAACTGAAACAGGAAAAACCGTATAGATGTTGCCGTACTAAATTGTATTCTCTATTCAAAATAATTTCAAGTCAATATTGGAAATACAGAAAATTACTAAATGATGTGCCTCTATACTGGTTGGTACCTCTATACTGGTTGGGACCTCTATACTGGTTGGTACCTCTATACTGGTTGGTACCTCTATACTGGTTGGTACCTCTATACTACCTCTATGCTGGTTGGTACCTCTATACTGGTTGGTACCTCTATACTGGTTGGGACCTCTATACTGGTTGGTACCTCTATACTAGGTGGCAATTATCCAGTTCGATCGTAAATTGGAAACGTGTGAAATGTGTCAACGGATTATACTTACCAAATTAGGTTCGTTATGACCGATTTCTTGACTTTTTCAACAATATTTTGGACCGATTTTTAAAGGTATTTTGACTGTTTGAAATGATAAAAATCGGTCGAAAACCGACAAACTGGTAATTTTCAAAGCCCTGCTGGTTGGTACCTCTATACTGGTTGGTACCTCTATACTGGTTGGGACCTCTATACTGGTTGGTATCTCTATACTACCTCTATGCTGGTTGGTACATCTATACTGGTTGGTATCTCTATACTGGTTGGTACCTCTATACTGGTTGGGACCTCTGTACTAGTTGGTACCTCTATACTGGTTGGTATCTCTATACTGGTTGATATCTCTATACTGGTTGGTACCTCTATACTAGTTGGTACCGCTATACTGGTTGGTACCTCTATACTGGTTGGGACCTCTATACTGGTTGGGACCTCTATACTGGTTGGTACCTCTATACTACCTATATACTGGTTGGTACATCTATACTGGTTGGTATCTCTATACTGGTTGGTACCTCTATACTGGTTGGTACCTCTATACTGGTTGGTACCTCTATACTGGTTGGTACATCTATACTGGTTGGTATCTCTATACTGGTTGGTACCTCTATACTGGTTGGTACCTCTATACTGGTTGGGACCTTTATACTGGTTGGTACATCTGTACTAGTTGGTACCTCTATACTGGTTGGTATCTCTATACTGGTTGGTACCTCTATACTGGTTGGTACCTCTATACTGGTTGGTACACTGGTTGGGACCTCTATACTGGTTGGTATCTCTATACTGGTTGGTACCTCTATACTGGTTGGTACACTGGTTGGGACCTCTATACTGGTTGGTACCTCTATACTACCTATATGCTGGTTGGTACCTCTATACTGGTTAGTACCTCTGTACTAGTTGGTACCTCTATACTGGTTGGTACCTCTATACTGGTTGGTACCTCTATACTGGTTGGTACCTCTATACTGGTTGGGACCTCTATACTGGTTGGTACCTCTATACTGGTTGGGACCTCTATACTGGTTGGTACCTCTATACTGGTTGGGACCTCTATACTGGTTGGTACCTCTATACTGGTTGGGACCTCTATACTGGTTGGTACCTCTATACTGGTTGGGACCTCTATACTGGTTGGTACCTCTATACTGGTTGGTACCTCTATACTGGTTGGTACCTCTATACTGGTTGGTACCTCTATACTGGTTGGTACCTCTATACTGGTTGGGACCTCTATACTGGTTGGTACCTCTATACTGGTTGGGACCTCTATACTGGTTGGTACCTCTATACTGGTTGGTACCTCTATACTGGTTGGTACCTCTATACTGGTTGGTACCTCTATACTGGTTGGTATCTCTATACTGGTTGGTACCTCTATACTGGTTGGTATCTCTATACTGTTGGTACCTCTATACTGGTTGGTACTCCTCTATACTGGTTGGTACCTCTATACTGGTTGGTACCTCTATACTGGTTGGTATCTCTATACTGGTTGGTACCTATATACTGGTTGGTACACTGGTTGGGACCTCTATACTACCTCTATGCTGGTTGGTACCTCTATACTGGTTGGTACCTCTATACTAGTTGGTACCTCTATACTGGTTGGTATCTCTATACTGGTTGGTACCTCTATACTGGTTGGTACCTCTATACTGGTTGGTACCTCTATACTGGTTGGTACCTCTATACTGGTTGGTACCTATATACTGGTTGGGACCTCTATACTGGTTGGTACCTCTATACTACCTCTATGCTGGTTGGTACCTCTATACTGGTTGGTACCTCTATACTAGTTGGTACCTCTATACTGGTTGGTATCTCTATACTGGTTGGTACCTCTATACTACCTCTATGCTGGTTGGTACCTCTATACTGGTTGGTACATCTATACTGGTTGGTATCTCTATACTGGTTGGTACCTCTATACTGGTTGGTACCTCTATGCTGGTTGGTAACTCTATACTGGTTGGTACCTATATACTGGTTGGTATCTCTATACTGGTTGGTATCTCTATACTGGTTGGGACCTCTATACTGGTTGGTACCTCTATACTGGTTGGTACCTCTATACTGGTTGGTACCTCTATACTGGTTGGGACCTATATACTGGTTGGGACCTCTATACTGGTTGGTACCTCTATACTGGTTGGTACCTCTATACTGGTTGGTACCTCTATACTGGTTGGTACCTCTATACTGGTTGGGACCTCTATACTGGTTGGTACCTCTATGCTGGTTGGGACCTCTATACTGGTTGGGACCTCTATACTGGTTGGTATCTCTATACTACCTCTATGCTGGTTGGTACATCTATACTGGTTGGTACCTCTATACTGGTTGGTACCTCTATACTACCTCTATGCTGGTTGGTATCTCTATACTGGTTGGTATCTCTATACTGGTTGGTACCTCTATACTGGTTGGTACCTCTATACTGGTTGGTACCTCTATACTGGTTGGTACCTCTATACTGGTTGGTATCTCTATACTGGTTGGTACCTATATACTGGTTGGTACACTGGTTGGGACCTCTATACTGGTTGGTACCTCTATACTACCTCTATGCTGGTTGGTACCTCTATACTGGTTGGGACCTCTATACTGGTTGGTACCTCTATGCTGGTTGGTATCTCTATACTGGTTGGTACCTATATACTGGTTGGTATCTCTATACTGGTTGGTACCTCTATACTGGTTGGGACCAGTATACTGGTTGGGACCAGTATACTGGTTGGGACCAGTATACTGGTTGGTTCCTCTATACTGGTTGGGACCTCTATACTGGTTGGGACCTCTATACTGGTACACCAATATTATAGTCGAGTAAGCTACTAGTTCACAAAATATATACCAACAAACCTCAAAACAGGTCTGTGTCGACAGTTTCCTGCGAGAATGGTCAAAGTTACTACAAGTACCTTCTTGTAGAAGAGAGCTACATACGCGCAAAAAGATTATAAATTGCAGAGTTTAAGATTAAACTTTATTTAGTTTACAACAATTGCGAAGCAAGTTCTAACAACATATATTAATCACTCTCGTTGGCGCGGATGAAAGCGTATATGTGGTCATTCGTGTGGGAGGAAACCAGAGTACCCGAAGAAAATCCACCTGTCCGATCTGGCGACCACCGTACCAGCTCGCAGACTTCCCGGTCCGAGGCTCGAACCCGGGTTGCATTTGTGAGAAGCGAGTGTGCTAACCATTGCGCTAATCGGACAGATTTGCAGAGTTAACTACTGAAAACATTTTTTAGGAGGTGTCTTTACAGGAACCTCTCAACGTCTTTTTAGAAATTTTCCATACAGGTAAATACAATCTGAACACGTGTGTAAAACGTCTGGTTATCATAAAGAAGTGGGTGGGATATAAAGAAGTGGGTGGGATGTGTGCATTTAGAGGGTGTGTTGTTGTACGATTGTTGTGTATCCTCGACAAAGGGAAATAACTGTAGCACCGACTAAATCTTCATGTTTGTTATATTGTATCTGTGGCATGTCATTTGCAAAGCCCAGGGCAGGGCTAATGCTGAGCTGTCCCCTCACACTGTTGGGACATTTTACTTCCCACCACCAATATTTGTGAAACTGTCAGGGACTTTTAGTGGTGCTATGCATCACCAAACTGTGGGGGCTGATCTTTACCAACCAGAGAAAAGTTAGAAGCCTCGCTCTTCCCTGTCCCTACAGCGGTTACAGTTGACTGATGTATTATGGGTTACGTTATCTGAAACACACGTTTATTTATTCAAGATTAATGTATTCTTATATTTGTTCATACAATGAGAATCCGGTAAACATAGACCAACTCCTACGCATAGAGGGTGAACATTGAAAGCATTATTATCACACAGGTGGCTTTCTATGTTCACGAGTGAAATATAATTCCATCATTTCCTTAAACAAATTTTCTTTTTATTTTATGCTGAAAAAGGTCTTTAAGATAGAACATAATGCAATTGTGGGCTAAATTGTGTTAGAATGTTGCGTTTAGACGACATCACTAACAATTTAGTCCGAACACGCGTTGGCATCATTTTAGCAAACAGCGGCTAGGAACCATATGCACAGAGCAGTGAAAAATAAAACATGCTATTCCACTGCTATCAACTAGTGGAAAAACACATTTTATTTCACTGGAAAGCATAAAATCAGGGATCAGTTTAGAGGGCGATGTGGGCGAAATTGTCGCCCTAGGGACCCTGACTTCGCCCTCTGGGGGGCCCACTTCTCCCTAAAAAAAAAAAAAATTGTCTAGTAAGATACACTGGCCCATTCATTATAAAGCACTCCTTCTATTCAAATGTTGTATTTAATGGTTGTACTGTGCATTTTAACCCTATTTTGGAGAAGTATATTAAAGAACACCATTTAAGGAAGCGATCACGCGCTTTCTCACTTCTCCCAAAAATTCTGACCTAGAATGAACCCTGATAAAATAATATATTTTATTGAATTTGCATATAAATATTATCCAAAGGTTGATGTGTTGGGTTTGTAAATATAGAATACCCCCGTTTAAACACCCCATCACTAATAAACCCCCCCCCCCATTTTGAAGCAAAACAAAATAATTCTCACCTCAGTGCCCTCTGCTATCATAGTCTGTACTGCTAGAAACACAGTGGTCTGTGTCGATGTCAGATATTTTTCGCTGAAATTACATTGGCCGGCGGTTAATGACTGAAGTTTTTCCCCGCTTCAGCCCATGTCCATATATGGAAATCGATGCACGGTTAAACTGCTCTCCAGGTACTCGCACTACACATGTGTCGGTACGTTGCTAATGTATATGCTATACCAGTGGATAATAGGGACTGTTTCAAGAGGTATAAAGAAAGGGAGGCGTTTAAAGGAGTCCCAGACATACTTTGCATATAATTTGTCGCAAATTGCATCGCCCCCAGGGGCGTTTAAACGGGGGTATACGGTATTACATTTCTAGTTAGATTTGTACTTATGTTGTAAATGAAAAACAAACTTATACTTTATTCGGCATGTTTTGGGTTATTGGCCTCATCAGAATAACCAATAAACATCAAAATAATGTCGTCAAATATTGTCGTGAAATATGACGTCAAGTATTGTCGTGAAATACGACATCAAATATTGTCGTGAAATATGACATCAAATATTGTCGTGAAATATGACGTCAATTACCGTATATATTATGTCAAATAGTCCTGCATGAAATATGACATCAAATAATATCATGAAATGTGGTGTCAAATTTACTGTGATGTCAAATGCTGTTATGGGTTACTTATGGTAAGGAATGGCCAGTAACATGTTTTTAATTAAGATTAGTGCAATATTTAGAGATTGGGACGAGAAGGTCTCGTATAATGTAGACAACCTTTTAGTTCCAACCTCTTGGTTTGTATATATATATATATATTATATGTACACAGTATACTCCAAAAATGCTTTTATTATTTTAATTACGGCCTTTTCTACAGCCAGGGGAAAATGACGTTGATTGAAAATAGTAACTATGTTTAACCCTTTCAACACCACAGACCTCTAAATAGGCTTACAAAAAGTGTAGATCCAGATGAGCCGGCTCGTGACGAGCCGTCTCATCAGGATCTGCACTTTTTGCCAGTGATATGACTATTTTTAGACATAATCACCCATTTTGATAAATGAACTTGTCCAAATGTGATTTTCTGATTCATTTATTGGTTTATGAATATCATGGACCAGTCCATGTGAGTTACTTGGTGTTGAAAGGGTTAAGCACAGAGGCTTGTGTGATTGGATGAAGAAAACGAGCCTGATATTGATACGGACATTGTGGATACGTGTTGGCCTTGCTGGCGTTTATTTACAGCGCTATAACGGGAGTAAGATATCCCGGGTGAAATTATGCAGATACGTACTGTAGATTACGTACTGGGTACATTGTATATTAAAATGCTTAGACACATATCTGGCCAGCTGTTTTGAATGCTGTGCCCATTGTTCGTATAAGTATACAAGGAATTTTATAAAACAAAAATAAGTTGAAATTTATATGGGGCCAAAAAAACACAACATCCCTGTGTTTACTTGTTTCATGCCAAAAAAGAGGGAATTTTTTTTACCATAGAAAAATGTGAAAAACAAAGGTTTATAATTTGTTTAATTCAAAATTTCAAAAAATAATTCAGGGGTGGTGGGGGTAATAAAACGGCTCGATCGCACAGGTGGCTGTTTAGTATAGTATAGGTGAAATGTATAATAAAACAACATATTGGGAATATGGACTCTGCTTAATACATGTTAGTTGCTTAATGGAGGTGACCACTAACACAGGTTTGACTGTATTGTTAAAAGTATTTATTATGTTGAATCATTGATGCTGTCCATAATTTACATTTAAAGTCACTTTATGCGTTTTTTGTCTTCAGTTGGAAAAATATATATTATAATTCAGATACAAATTGATCCTTACAATATCTTGGTGTGCAGCACACTCTAAGAAAACGCATAGTGGGGCTTTAAGTGAGATTTATCATTTCTAAATTTAATTAAAAACTGAAAAATAAACAGGAAATTGTTGAAATGTTAGTCGTTAGATCATTACATTTAGAAATTTTAGAAACTTTTTGGCTAACACTCCGTTAAAACTGGTGGTATGAAAGCCAGTACGGGACTACATATTTTTACCAAATACAATTAAATCCCGTTGGTTTTATCCTTGAACCTTCGGGCTGCGGGATAAATGGGTACCTCTGGTTCTCTATGGCCGGGCGGCTGTAACAATGTAATGTATACTTGCCATTTATTATTAGTGTCGTCCCACACTTTATGAGACACCTTATGAACATCAGTACATCCACAATCCTATCCAGGTCAGGCTGAACGGCCTTCAGTAACAATTATTTAATTAGCTGGCGGCTCACCAACCGGCCATATCAGAACCAACACCTGGGGAGATTCGAACCTTTGATATCCTGCTCCGTAGGAGTGACATATCCTCTAGTATACGTAATTTAAAATTGGTGTTGCACCAATAGGTGGCACAGAATATAATAAACAGTTACAGATTAGGGGGCTCTAAATAGGATTAGTTCTGAATTAATGCACCCTCTATAAATAGATTTAAACACATCTATCTATCCAGACAGTTCGAAAAAAGTAAATGAAGATTTTCTGGAGTGCACTTGAAACCACACTTGAAACCATTTTTATGTTTTTCTAAACTTGTATTTATTAAAAGTTACTAGTAGCTCATTTATGACTTTTTGCTGTTCACTTTTGACATCTAATCTCCTATGTGTGTGGCATTGACCTTGGTAGTGACTAGTAGTAAATCGGTCAGTTTTCTAAGTAAATTTAAATGAACGACGTTAAGGTAGATGGTTGTACATGTACACCCTGTTTAACTTCAGACAGTGGGATGAGCTAAAGCACCTGTCCGCATAGCAAACAACATAGATCCTGATTAGACGCAGCATTTTAGGCTATAACACCGGCATGCAACTTTTTCATATAAATGAGACATGGCCACGACGTTGTACAATCATTAATTCTGGCAGGTTTCACCAAGCATATATACACAGTGTACAATCATTAATTCTGGTAGGTTTCACCAAGCATATATACACAGTGTACAATCATTAATTCTGGCAGGTTTCACCAAGCATATATACACAGTGTACACTCATTAATTCTGGTAGGTTTCACCAAGCATATATACACAGTGTACACTCATTAATTCTGGTAGGTTTCACCAAGCATATATACACAGTGTACATCATTAATTCTGGTAGGTTTCACCAAGCATATATACACAGTGTACAATCATTAATTCTGGTAGGTTTCACCAAGCATATATACACAGTGTACATCATTAATTCTGGTAGGTTCACCAAGCATATATACACAGTGTACACTCATTAATTCTGGCAGGTTTCACCAAGCATATATACACAGTACAATCATTAATTCTGGTAGGATTCACCAAGCATATATACACAGTGTACACTCATTAATTCTGGCAGGTTTCACCAAGCATATATACACAGTACAATCATTAATTCTGGTAGGTTTCACCAAGCATATATACACAGTGTACAATCATTAATTCTGGTAGGTTTCACCAAGCATATATACACAGTACAATCATTAATTCTGGTAGGTTTCACCAAGCATATATACACAGTGTACAATCATTAATTCTGGTAGGTTTCACCAAGCATATATACACAGTGTACAATCATTAATTCTGGCAGGTTTCACCAAGCATATATACACAGTACAATCATTAATTCTGGTAGGTTTCACCAAGCATATATACACAGTGTACAATCATTAATTCTGGTAGGTTTCACCAAGCATATATACACAGTACAATCATTAATTCTGGTAGGTTTCACCAAGCATATATACACAGTGTACAATCATTAATTCTGGTAGGTTTCACCAAGCATATATACACAGTGTACAATCATTAATTCTGGTAGGTTTCACCAAGCATATATACACAGTGTACACTCATTAATTCTGGTAGGTTTCACCAAGCATATATACACAGTGTACATCATTAATTCTGGTAGGTTTCACCAAGCATATATACACAGTGTACAATCATTAATTCTGGTAGGTTTCACCAAGCATATATACACAGTGTACAATCATTAATTCTGGTAGGTTTCACCAAGCATATATACACAGTACAATCATTAACTTTGGTAGGATTCACCAAGCATATATACACAGTGTACAGTCATTAATTCTGGTAGGTTTCACCAAGCATATATACACAGTGTACAATCATTAACTTTGGTAGGTTTCACCAAGCATATATACACAGTGTACAATCATTAACTTTGGTAGGTTTCACCAAGCATATATACACAGTGTACAGTCATTAATTCTGGCAGGTTTCACCAAGCATATATACACAGTGTACAGTCATTAATTCTGGCAGGTTTCACCAAGCATATATACACAGTGTACAATCATTAATTTTGGCAGGTTTCACCAAGCATATATACACAGTGTACAGTCATTAATTCTGGTAGGTTTCACCAAGCATATATACACAGTGTACAATCATTAATTCTGGCAGGTTTCACCAAGCATATATACACAGTGTACACTCATTAATTCTGGTAGGTTTCACCAAGCATATATACACAGTGTACAATCATTAATTCTGGCAGGTTTCACCAAGCATATATTCTCTTGCTCAATGCAATTGAAACAGTTCAGGGTCATGGCCAACTATTTAGATTGAGGAACAAAGTTTTACGTCTTGTTTTATATTTTCAAGTAAATTGTTCCAAGTCTCCCATACGCCTTCAAACGGAAAGCTGGCCTCATAAAGAAGGTACACAAACAAAGACACATACATTTTATTACGTGTTGGATGTAACTAAATTTGAACGAATGAACAAAGACAAAATTGAAAAAGAAACATCTTTACCTGAACATTTTAAATGTGTTTCCTATTGGTGCTAACATCTACCTAGCAGGTGTTTGTCGGTAAATAATTGTTTATTACCCAACATGCCACAGCTGTTAATTAAGACACTTCAAATATCAATCTGTTAATTCCAGCTTAGATCTGCACACTTTAATGCACTTTGATTGCATCTATTACTGATTGGTAAAACACACAGGGTTGATCATTATCCATGAAATAAGAGAATCGTACAAGGTCGGAGGCAGCATTTCAATGTGGAAGTATCTATCCACAAGCAGAGTATCTACAGTGTATGTCAATTACAGGAGAGTATCTACAGTGTATGTCAATTACACGAACTAACAAATAAATTTGCATCAATAGTTTTTTTTAAAGATAAAGTTCACTTATGGTGTAAGGGAGACAACCTAGTTTTTAAGTAGTCTCCCTTACACCATGAATGGTATTACATGTTCCATGTATACCAGAATGCATTATCAAGTAGGTTTATCAATTAACCCTTTCCCTCATAGAAGCACCTCTTGATGCCATTACCAATATGACATACAATGTAGTAGCCAAAACCAATGTCCATAATAGTCGGATAGATATGGCCACTACGTATCCACTGCATGATAGCTAAATGGCTGTCGTTTGTATGGAGATATAATAGTATATTAACCCTATATCTCTATGAAGGAAAGGGTAAAGGCATGTATTTTTATTTGTGAATAAGTCCTACACACGGTCACCTGTAATGTGGATGGTTTAGTTTGTATGATGTTTAAATATTGCTACCTGCAGACAATACCACTATAGCACTTTCATATACATGTACACACGTCACATAAATGTTGCAAGCAGGTTTTGAGATCACAGTAACTTCAGGTCCTTTTCAATCTGTAGATGTGGCATCCGATTCATGTCCCTGTCGTCGCCACCTGAAACAACAACTCCATACAGTGAACAAATGCTACATGAATAGTTCATGACCAGCGTGAATGCATATAGCCAATCAACTTTGCTGACATCAACTTTGCTGACATCACCATAGCGACCATGTGTCAATATTTACATTTACACGTCTGAGAAACTACGTCAGAAATTTTGGGAGAAACTGCGTGATTGCGACCTTTATTGGAATTATTTAATAAATTTCAACAAAATACGTTTAAATATAACTGTACGACAATTAAATGCAACACTTTAATAGGAGGGTGCGCTACAACGCCCAGTGTAGCTTATGTATGAAAATGGTAACAAATGTACATTTTCCTAGGGAGAAGACGCACCCCCAGAGGGCAAGGTCCCTAAATGCAACATTTGAATAGGAGGGTGCGTTTACAACGCCCAGTGTAGCTTAATGGTCAAGATTATGTATGAAAATGGTAACAAATGTACATTTTCCTAGGGAGAAGACGCGCCCCCAGGGCGATTATTTTGCCCATGTTGCCCCCTAGGATAACTCCAGATGAAATATGAGGAAATATGAGATCACAATTGTAATACATTACAAAAAAATATGGATGCTTGCTACAAGTAATATAGTTTCTACGTTCATGCAGTCTGTTGTTTTACCACTGACCGTAGCCCTTTCACTTGGAGACAAAATAGCTCTGTAATTTTGGAATCTGGGTGAATACACGTGCATTGTATTCTAAATTAGGGTGAACAAAGTTCATTATCTTCAAATAATTTTTAAAATCCTCAAGCGGTTCAAAAGTAATCGAGTGGACACACATTTTTAAGACAGACGGACACCATTCCTATACCCCCCACCCGCCTGCTACGCAACGCTAATGAAACATCCCTAACGTTTGGGAAAACTGCACAAAATAACATTTGGATGAGACAGTAGCCTGTAAGCAATGCCAATTCTCCCTACCCCCCAACATGTTTCTATCGAGGGAGACAATCACATTTAATTGCCTCGTTGTCAATGCCAGTAATGAACTAATTCCTAGACCCACCAGCACACTTATTTTCACACCATACTCCCCAATGTTAAAAAAAAATGTTTTAAAATAAGATAAAAAAACTTTCCTTTAAAACTTTGAACTAAAACAAAGATATATAAAAACCACATCAAATGTCACACCTATCCACAATGTTGGGCCAATTGGAATGAGAATAGTATTTTATGCTAATTGATGAAATACAGTGTTCTATCAGTGAGATATAATCTATATTACTCACTGCATATCACTCACTGTATTTTGCCGGACTACTTTTTTTTATTATCTCCCTTCCTAATACACCAACTTGCACCGTGTCACATGTGTCATTTAATTTGCACCATTTACCTGGCTTCAATGACACTATTTACCTGTATTATTGTATTTGTTATGAAACAAATCAAAAGCGAAATACAACTGACAATGTCTCGAATTTTGTCACTGCAAATTGTAACAATAAATCCAATAAATATTTTCATGTATTTTTCCTCGATTCAACTTTAAATTCAAGATGGCGGCAGATTTGTGTATCGACTCACGACGTATAGTCGTCAATGTATTCATCCGTGCAAAAACATGGCGGCCAGCTATTTTAATTTCTTCATTTTGTGTTTGTTTTTCACCAATTATAATAAAAAGAAAATTTGTTTGTTTTGAGTGAATATGGAATATATCTCACCTCGAAGTGAGAACATTTTCATATTTTCACTCGCGCTACGCGCTTGTGAAAATATTTTAAATTTTCTCACTTCTCAGTGAGATATATTCCATATTCACTCAAAACAAACAAATATCCTCTATATATTATACAATATACTAGTGATAACTATGTTTTAAGGCAGAGATATATTTAATTTCTCAAATGGGTAACTTACTGTGGTCTAAAAGTGCTCAATATTTGCCAAGTTACTGGAGTTGTAACGGTAGACAGTAGGACACAGACTTAAGATATAATTAGCTCGGGGCAGGAAGTGCACGCTTACAATTAAAAAGTTACACTGACGGTAACAAGATATCATTATAGTATCAATTAGCCGAGTTCACTTACGGAAGTACTTATCATGCGATCGCAGCCGTAGCATGCTTTCTCACTCATAGATTTTATAATCTACCTCCAATATTTGTATTATAAATGGGACATTTTATACAGCATCAACAAAGGCAGACTGACTTGCAAATAGGACATGAATGTTGGTCATGCAAATAGACCATTTTGTGAGCTTCACATTTATAAAAATGTAGTGTCATAATATATTATATGCTATGTTGTACAGAACTTGTTTCGTCATTAACCTTTAAAATGCTGAGTAAATTGGAAGAAATGTGCAAACAACATAATATTATATCCAAATCAGTCGCATCTAATCAGGATCTATGTTGTCTGCTATTCAGCCTAGTAATTTAACTCCACTATCTGAATAGCAAACAGCATAGAGCCTGATCAGAGGGCATGTTCTGTGCCATCTGATGCTGTGCCATCTGATCTGGCTCTATGCTGTTTCCAAAAACGAATACAGTCAAACCTGTCTTAAGCAGCCAATCAAGGGAATCACAGAAAGTGGCTGCTTAGCACAGGTGGCTGCTTAATAGAGGTCAAATGTATAGTAAAACAACATATTGGGAATATGGAAACTGGCTGCTTAATACAGGTTGGCTGATTAATGGAGCTGACCACTAACACAGGTTTTACTGCATACTCGTTTCCAGCATAGCCAGGGTAAAGCTGAATCAATTTGCAAAAACTACTACCACTATGCCAGGAAGGAAGACAACACATGTCTCATTTCTCTTTAGCCTGTCATTCGTCCAAGGCTTGCTTCATAGATATACTTTAATATTTATACATAAATTTTAGCTCGATTTCGAAACAAGTTCTTACAACTTATATTAATCACACCTCATTCCTGAATCCATCGCCACGAGGGAGAGAGAAGAAGCAAGCAACATGGAATTTACAATCGTAACGGATCCAGCGGGGCTCAAACTCTGGGTCTTTCGCACCTGAAGGGAACGCGCTACCACTGCACTATCACGACTATATAGATATACTTACAGTTGAAAATATCTTCAAATTCCAACAACTCATCTTGGCCCGTCAGGCTCTGTTCCAAGATGTTAGAGCTTGGGAGACCGGGTAACCGCTTTATCTAAATAATTAATTACACATGTATATACATTCTATACTCATCTGTACTTTATCGTTTGTTTTGTCTTTTATCAGTCGCACCATAGCTGGCAACTAAATTTAGTTGATACAGCAGCCTAAAACGAGATATGTTCCCGAACTGGTTTGAATCTCTGAATGAAAGCCGATTATCCGGCTTCAAACCCCGAGACGGACTCGAACGGCTCGATCCACCATCCAGATATACACAGCGTAGAAGCACGCCTGTCGAAGATCACCGGCGGCAACCATCAGTAACCTGTGATCAAACTATTCCAAAGCAATTTGTGGAACACGCCCCCTCCGAAATTGTAAACAATAACGTAAGTCAGCTGACATACAACCAGTCACGTGACACCAATGAGACCGAAAAACAGTCACACGCTACAACATCAGAAACTGCTAATAACTTACCTAAAACAGGAACAAATGCACACTTCAAAATTCCATCCAGAGGAAGACCAACTTCAAGGTCCAGAAATGTTAATTCCCCAACAAAAAACAATGATAAGTCCGTGAAAACTACAAAACCGGCGAGGTCACTTTCCATGACCTGCACTCGAAACAGATCTAGTTCTAAAAATAGCGTTGTTCAATGGGAAAACCGGAATGACTCAAACGGTATACTATCCCAGGCGCGCATCCAGACCGAGAGTAAAAGCATGGACAGTTCACACACTTAGGCCATACAGGAGAAAAGAGACATTAGATTCGCATTACTTAATATTCAAGGTCTTATTGGCCGAACATATAATAAATTAAACTCTGACGAACTTAAACAGTTATTTCAGTGTAAAGATGTAATTTTATTCACAGAAACTTGGTTGAATGATAACCTGGATTGCAGTGTTGATGGTTTTATTTTTCATAAGTTGGATAGAAAAATTATCCATAAAAATGCACGTAGAGACAGTGGAGGTATAATTATATATATTAGGGACAGTATTAAGCATAAAGTTTCATTTCTGAAAGGTACTGATGATAACTTATTGTGGATAAAACTCGATAACTCCCTATTAGCCAGTTCTTTTCAAAAAGATGTTATTTTAGGTCTATGTTACAATGTTCCCACAGGAAGTAGTAAAGAATTTTATCACGACCAGAACATTTTGATTTAATTACAGATGATATATTATATTTTCAAAATATGTTTAACGATAATTGCGAGTTTATTGTCACTGGAGATATGAATGCAAGAGTTGGTAAATTATGCGATTTCGTTGAGGACGAATCTTTAGTCCATTCAGACTTGAACACCATACGACTATATTGCGGATACAGGTTTACCACGGCAATACCAAGATATAGTTATTAATGAAAATGGAAAACAGTTAATAAATTTTTGTAAATTGACAGGATTGCGCATAATGAATGGGCGTTTATTAAACGACCAAGAAGGCAAGTTTACTTGTATAAAGAGCAATGGTAGTAGTACTGTAGATTATGTATGTATTGTGCAAATTTGATGTAATGAACTTATTTACATATTTTGGGGTGGAGGACCCGAATATCATGTCAGACCACTGCATAGTTAATTTTTCATTACAAACTGGAATTCCAGAATTAATAAATGAGAAAAACGACAATTATGTAAATTCAGAACATATTGATTTTATATATCGATGGAACAATGACAAACATGATGTATTTATAGATTTGCTTTGCAGCGAAGATAGCCAGCAAGAATTCAGTCGACTAACCGAGGAACTTGAATTAGATAATTCATTAGAGGAAATCCACAAAAACGTAACAGAATTTGCTAATGTGCTAAATAATATATGTGCACCGATTTTTGGTGAAAAAATAAATGAAAATAGATATCCAGTGAGAAATAAAAACATGAATAAATCATGGTATGATACAGAATGTAAATCTAAACAGAAAGACTTTTATACATATTTAAATGTTTACAGAAATCATAACAATCCTGAAAATAGAGCCAACATGACACAGTCAAGAACGGAATATAAACACTTACTGAGGAAAAAACGAACTAATTTCGATAAATCGCAAACACATAAATTAGAAAACTTAAGATATAAGAATGCTAAAGAGTATTGGAAACTATTAAAAAACATGACTATACCTTACAAACGAGTAAAAGTCACAAACCCTGACTTTTTAATATATTTTAAAGCGGTTAACAACCCAGACTCGGTTTACTTCCAACCGGATGAAGATGTTATATATTTCAATGAACGGTTTGTTAAAAACGAATTCCAATGTATGTTTTCGGAACTCGATATTGAAATCAGTCAGGCAGAAATTTCTAAAGCTTGTACCGAACTCAAAAATGGTAGATCTGGAGGCCCAGACTTATTTTTAAACGAATTTTTCAAATACGGAACCCATTATTTTAGCACATATTTACATGCCCTTTTCAATAAGCTGCTTAATAATGGTTGTTTTCCTAGTCAATGGACGGAAGGCTTTATTATACCATTGTATAAAAAGGGAGACCCGGAGTTGCCAGAGAATTATAGGGGTATTACACTTTTAAGCACATTAGGAAAATTATTTTCTAAAATATTGAATAATGGACTCAATAATTGGGCCGAATCATACCAAGTTTACGTTGAAGCTCAGGCCGGTTTCCGACAAAATATGGGAACGGTTGATAATATATTTGTCTTAAACGGTTTGATTAATCATATGTTGAACGAAAATAAAAAACTTATGGTTTGTTTTGTCGATTTTACTAAAGCATTCGATTACGTCATCAGGGAAAACATATGGCTTAAATTAATAAAAGTTGGCGTTAGGGGCAAAATCCTAAATGTTATAAAGTCAATGTACTCAAACGTTAAATCAAAAATAAAAACACATAGGCGTACGTCAGGGGGATAATCTTTCACCATTCCTATTCTCAATGTACTTAAATGATTTAGAGGAAACATTTATTTTACAAGGTTTTGGTGGTATTGATATTGGCATGTTTAAACTGTTTATTCTTTTATATGCCGATGATATAGTGATATTCTCCGATACTGAAGATGGTCTTAAAGATGGCTTATGTATACTTAAAAACTATTGCGATAAATGGAAATTAGTAGTCAATATTAATAAAACAAAAATATTGATATTCAAGAAAGGTGGTAGAAATAGACGTAATATTAAATTTATGTATGATAACAAAGAAATTGAGATTGTAAATAAATTCACGTATCTAGGTATAGTATTCACGACTGGAGGGTCGTTTTATCAACATATGAAGCGTTATCTGGACAAGCATTAAAGGCAATTTATTTACTGAAAAGGTATATTCAAAACTTCACCGGTATTTCATTAAAACATACATTAGATCTTTTTGATAAACTTATAGCTCCCATCCTAAATTATGCATGCGAAGTATGGGGATTAAATGAATCTAGAAAACTTGAAAATATCCATTTACATTTTTGCAAGAATTTATTATTATTATTATTTATTTATAGGTTACAAACCCAAAATAGTTTTATATACGGTGAATTGGGAGGACTTCCATTACGCCAAACAAGATTAATAAGAGTAATTAAATATTGGTTCAAAATTATTAAAAGTAATGACATAAAGTATACTAAAAAGATATACAATATGATGTTAAATGACATAGAAAGACTCCCAAATAAGAACTGTTGGGCTAAATCGGTAAAAGAAACTCTAGAAAATTTAGGATTTTTTCATGTTTGGCTTTTTCATGGGGCTGGGAACGAAGAGGCATTTCTCGATATGTTTAAACTAAGAATTAAGGATATATATTTACAAAACTGGAATGAAGAAATACAAAATTCCACAAGAGCATCATCTTACAGGTTATTCTCTGACTTTGGGTACAAGATATATTTAACTGAAATAACATTAAGAAAGTTCCGATCCGCCTTTACACGATTAAGATTATCTGCTCATCGGCTCGCAATCGAAACAGGGAGATGGCACAAGCCCAATAAAATACCAAGAAATGATAGAAAATGTAATCATTGTAATACGTTAGAGGACGAGTTTCACTTCTTACTTGAATGCTCCCTGTATCATGAACTAAGGACAAAATACATCAAGAAATATTTCTGGTCAAGACCGAACATTTTAAAATTTGTAGAGTTGGTATCTACTGAAAACACAGTTATTTTGAAAAATCTTGGAATGTTTACATTCAAAGCATTCGAGCAAAGAAACATCTTCTTTTACTAGTCACTTTTCTCCGCAAAGAAACTCAAAATCTTTCACATATGCGTTATCCCATACAATTTGTTGTTAAATATCTTTGTATATTTTCAGTGTTTATATTAAATGTATGTGTGTATGTATGTACATGTGTACGTATGATTACATAATATTATGTAGATATGTACATGTGCGTGTATGTATAAATATGTATTTTCTCTTTCAGGTTGCAGATCGTTGCACTATATTATACAATTATTTGAATTCAATTTGATCATGTGTAACCACTATGTAGTTTAATTCGATATTATGCTTTCAAAATGTGCATGTACTGAATGTTGAATTTGTGATTGAACTATACACCATTGACCAAGTATTGTAATGCCAATGTTATAATGAACTCATGAGCATTTGCTTTTTGTTCAGAATAAACTATCTATCTATCTATCTACAAATTTATTTTAGCTTGATTGCAAAACAAATTCATACAACTTATATTAATCACTATCGAGACATCATTCCTGGTGGAATCCATCGCCACGAGGGAGAGAGAAGAGGCAACGTGGAATTTAAATGCCTTGCCTAAGGGTAAAATCGCAACGGCTCCAGTGGGGATCAAACTCTGCACATGAAGCAAACGCGCTACCACGACTAAATTTAATATATAGGTCATATAGCGACATTCCAGCTAATGCAGTGGACGATGATCCCATGTGGATACTTCATGCATGTGCGAGAACATGGGTAGAACCACCAACCATCCGCATTGTAGTCATTGCCTTCTACTAGAACAACCATCTGTCATTGCCATATACCGTTTACTAGAACAACCATCTGTCATTGCCATATACCTTCTACTAGAACAACCATCTGTCATTGCCATATACCTTCTACTAGAACAACCATCTGGCATTGCCATATACCTTCTACTAGAACAACCATCTGTCATTGCCATATACCTTCTACTAGAACAACCATCTGGCATTGCCATATACCTTCTACTAGAACAACCATCTGTCATTGCCATATACCTTCTACTAGAACAACCATCTGGCATTGCCATATACCTTCTACTAGAACAACCATCTGGCATTGCCATATACCTTCTACTAGAACAACCATCCGTCATTGCCATATACCTTCTACTAGAACAACCATCTGGCATTGCCATATACCTTCTACTAGAACAACCATCTGCATTGTATTCATTGCCATATACCTTTTACTAGAACAACCATCTGCATTGTAGTCATTGCCATATACCTTTTACTAGAACAACCATCTGCATTGTATTCATTGCCATATACCTTTTACTAGAACAACCATCCGCATTGTATTCATTGCCATATACCTTTTACTAGAACAACCATCCGCATTGTATTCATTGCCATATACCTTTTACTAGAACAACCATCCGCATTGTATTCATTGCCATATACTTTTTACTAGAACAACCATCTGCATTGTAGTCATTGCCATATACCTTTTACTAGAACAACCATCCGCATTGTATTCATTGCCATATACCGTTTACTAGAACAACCATCCGCATTGTATTCATTGCCATATACCGTTTACTAGAACAACCATCCGCATTGTATTCATTGCCATATACCTTTTACTAGAACAACCATCCGCATTCATTCATTGCCATATACCGTTTACTAGAACAACCATCCGCATTGTATTCATTGCCATATACCGTTTACTAGAACAAAGCTGTTACCTTGGCATACAAGCTGATATTGCTGCATAATGATACCTCCAAGATGTAAATAAACTAAAAATGGTTAAACTAAGTTTACAATAGGCTGTCTGATTAGCGAAGTGGTTAGCGTGCTCGCTTCTCACCAATGCAACCCGGGTTCGATCCTCAGACCGGGAAGTATGTGAGATGGTATGGTGGTCGCAAGATCGGACAGGTGGGTTTTCTCCGGGTACTCTGGTTTCCTCCCACACGAATGACCACATATATGCTTTCATCCGAGCCAATGAGAGTGATTAATATAAGTTGTTAAAACTTGCTTCGCAATTGTTGTAAAATAAATAAAGCTTAAAAAAAAATAGAACAAGCTAGCTATCTTTGGACATTCCAAAGAAACATTAACTACCAAGCATTCCACCTACGTTAACTATAAAATATCAATACGGAGACAGCCGGATCTATAGTCCCGTGGTAACACACTGGACTGATAATCCAGAGATCGCAGGTTCGATCCCCGTCTGACCCTAATAAAATTAACAGTCTTTCAGATGGGACTTTAAACCAAGGTCTCGTGTCGGTGCTGTACGCCGTTGCCCATATGAGTGACGCCTCCTGAAGAGTTTAGTCATTTTAGATTTTTGGAGGATAGTGCAATGATACAGACAGAGACCCATTTCAGAGTCTCTTCTGGGTTTTTTTACGTGCATGGTGTACAGCACCGACACGAGACCTCGGTTTAAAGTCCCAACTGAAAGACTGTTAAATGTAGGGTGGTGGTTGTTCTAAAGAGATTAAATAGAAATAAACCTGTATTTTGAGAAGTAGAACATAGGGGGTTACTGAAGGGAGGTGACTGTGTTGCAAGTGATTGCAACTGCATTTTAGGAGGTAGAACATAGGGTTACTGAAGGGAGGTGGCTGTGTTGCAAGTGATTGCAGCTGCATTTTGGGAGGTAGAAATGATGGCTGCTATAGAGATTGTTCTAATAGGGATATGGTTGCTAAGGTGTCAAACTTTTATAGGGAAGTGACTGTGATAGGGAGATGGATGTCATAGGATGGTGGATCTTAATTGGTGGTGGCTGCTATAGTGGGGTGGCTGTTATTGGGAGGTTGCTATAGTGGGGTGGCTGCTATTGGGAAGTTGCTAGAGTGGGGTGGCTGCAATTGGGAGGTGGTTGCTATAGTTGGGTGGTCGATATTAGAAGGTTACTATAGTGGGGTGGCTGTTATTGAGAGGCGGTTGCTATAATGGGGAAGCATCTATAGTGGGGAAATTGTTATAATGGGGTGGCTGTTATTGGGTGGTGGTTGCTATAGTGGGGTGGCTGTTATTGGGTGGTGGTTGCTATAGTGGGGTGGCTGTTATTGGGTGGTGGTTGCTATAGTGGGGTGGCTGTTATTGGGTGGTTACTATAGTGGGGTGGCTGTTATTGGGAGGTTGCTATAGTGGGGTGGCTGTTATTGGGAGGTTACTATAGTGGGGTAGCTGTTATTGGGTGGTTACTATAGTGGGGTGGCTGTTATTGGGAGGTTGCTACAGTGGGGTGGCTGTTATTGGGTGGTGGTTGCTATAGTGGGGTGGCTGTTATTGGGTGATGGTTGCTATAGTGGGGTGGCTGTTATTGGGTGGTGGTTACTATAGTGGGGTGGCTGTTATGGGTGGTGGTTGCTATAGTGGGGTGGCTGTTATTGGGTGGTGGTTGCTATAGTGGGGTGGCTGTTATTGGGAGGTTACTATAGTGGGGTGGCTGTTATTGGGAGGTTGCTATAGTGGGGTGGCTGTTATTGGGAGGTTACAATAGTGGGGTGGCTGTTATTGGGAGGTTACTATAGTGGGGTGGCTGTTATTGGGAGGTTACTATAGTGGGGTGGCTGTTATTGGGAGGTTACTATAATGGGGTAGCTGTTATTGGGAGGTTGCTATAGTGGGGTGGCTGTTATTGGGAGGTTGCTATAGTGGGGTGGCTGTTATTGGGAGGTTGCTATAGTGGGGTGGCTGTTATTGGGAGGTACTATAGTGGGGTGGCTGTTATTGGGAGGTTACTATAGTGGGGTGGCTGTTATTGGGAGGTCGTCATAGTGGGGTAGCTGTTATTGGGAGGTTGCTATAGTGGGGTGGCTGTTATTGGGAGGTTACTATAATGGGGTGGTTACTATAATGGGGTAGCTGTTATTGGGAGGTTGCTATAGTGGGGTAGCTGTTATTGGGAGGTTGCTATAGTGGGGTGGCTGTTATTGGGAGGTTACTATAGTTGGGAAGTTGCTATAATAGGGATGGCTGTTATAGGCGGATATTACAGGACAATAAAGCAGGAAAGTAGCAGCTATGAGGTGTTGATATGCAATATAGTGCTGCTACAGAGAGATGATTGTTCTAGAGAGATCATCAGGTTGTAATAGTGTCGTGGCTGTTGTAACCAGATGACTGCTGATGAGACGGCCATACCTTTCTAACAATATTACGTTCCATCTGTAGCTTGAGCGGGGCATGCAGACCTTGCATGTTTCTTAGCATGCTGAAATCCATTGCCGTCTTGTTCTCGTGCCACTAAATACAAATAGGATACTGTTGTATTATGTGTAAGGTAAGGGCGTATGACGTAACGTAATGGTTTCCTGTCACACTTGCCCTAGCTATTGACTACTTATCAATTCTCTCTTCCTGCCAATAGAGACTGAACACTATAGTAGAACATTTATCGGTAAATGTGTCATTACTATCGTATTTATTCTAATAAACGACCCTGCGCCCCGAGGTTATAAAATTTTCTCAGATCTCAAACTCAAGTGATTTGATTGGTCGATTCTGATGTTTACACTCATCTGAATCAATGAGAAGCTTGAGACTGGGTTTGAGATTGGAGAACAGTTTTATAACCTCGGAGCCTGGTTATTTTTTACATTTTCTGAAACGGGGCCATCTATCAGATGCATAGAAGTGTAACAGTTATTAACCCTTTCCTCCATAGAAGCACCTCTTGACGCCATTACCAATACTACATACATTGACAATGTAATAGCCAAACCAATGTTCATAAACCCTTTCTCTCATAGAAGCACCTCTTGACGCCATTACCAATACTACATACATTGACAATGTAGTAGTCAAACCAATGTTCATAATAAAGGCCAGAATCTCATGTAATCCCAGTAATATCTATGGAGGTGAGATAGATATGGCGACTACTTATCCACTTATCTCCCAGAGCTCAGGAACTAGGAAGAAGTGAGGCAGCTCCTGGAATCTTACTTCTCTAGCTCCAGCCCAGTATGCAGACCATGATCCAGCCCAGTATGCAGACCATGATCCAGCCCAGTATGCAGACCATGATCCAGCCCAGTATGCAGACCATGATCCAGCCCAGTATGCAGACCATGATCCAGCCCAGTATGCAGACCATGATCCAGCCCAGTATGCAGACCATGATCCAGCCAAGTATGCAGACCATGATCCAGCCCAGTATGCAGACCATGGTCCAGCCTAGTATGCAGACCATGATCGTCTGTTCTCTTGATTGAAGGTAGGATAAATATTTATATCCACTCTAATCAATTAGACTGGTCTATCTAATCAATTAGATTGGTTTACCAGTGCTAGGCAATGTGTGTGGGGGGGGGGGGGATTTTATTCATATATTAAAGTAAATGTAGTGCACAGTTACATCCATAAATAGATAGATAGTTTATGAGTTAACATACATGTAGTACAAATAACATTCTACAAATAACGGGGTCAATGGTGGATGAAAATATACAGGTTTATAACATAATTGTGTGTAACTATGGTGATTGTATAAAGTATATACATGTTTATATGATAAATACCCGGTATATTCACAGACGAATCTATAGTTCAGTGGTTAATACGCTGGACTGGTAATCCAGGGATCGCAGGTTCGATCGATCCCCTGTCTGACCATAATAAAATTAACAGTCTTTCAGATGGGACGTTAAACCGAGGTCTCGTGTCGGTGCTTTACACTGTGCACGTAAAAGAACCAGAGGATACTCTGGAATGGGTCTCTGTCTGTATCATTGCACTATCCTCCAAAAATCTAAAATGACTAATCTCTTCAGGAGGCGTCGCTCATATGGGTAACCGGTAGTGACGATAAATAAACGTAAAACCACGTACCCGGTATACAAGTCCATATAGCCAGTATATATCAGTTAGACATTAATATACATACCCTTAGTTTAACTTTTAGCACCGATCAAATTATAATCTGATATATTAACCCTTAGCCTGCTAATTATAGTGTTTATTCTGTGGGCCAAATGATAAAGAAGATGAATACCACGTTGTTCTGATGTGTTCAGCTTACAATAACATTAGAAAGAAATATATTAAGAAGTATTACATAATATACCTAGTGTTCTCAAATTTGTAACTTTAATGCAATCTCGCAACAATAATAGTATAGCCAAATTGGGAAAATATCTGTATGAAGCATTTGCACTGAGATGCACAACGCGCGTGGATTAATTCCATCGTATATGTAACTTGACTATGTTTATATTTATAATGCTATTTAAACTGAGTTCAATGTCCTTTATTTGGATTTCTACAAGATACGTTAAATCAGAGTCCATATTGTTGTACTCATATACTTAAGCATTGTAATGTCTACAAATAAAGAGAATGTAAATTATAATAGTAGGTATTGTGAATACTGTATATGATTTCTCATATTGACATATTTTTCACGTGAATGTTTTTATGTATATATATGTTGTACAATGATGAACTTTTAAGTTCAAATTGGAAAATAAAATGTCTTCTTTTTATGACTAAAGAGCTACTTTTGTACACAGAATAGAGCTAGACCAGATGGCACAGATGTGCTGTGTGATCTATGCTGTTTGCTACTCAGATACTGGAGCTGAATAGCAAACAAATCCTGATCAGACACAGCCGATCTGGATCTATATTGTTTGCACATTCCTTCCAATTTATTCAGCATTTTAAGGGTTAATAACATATCCGGCAAAACAATTGCATAGTTTAGCATAATATGTGTATTGTCAGTATCAAAACTGACATAATATCTGTATTATATCCTTTGGGGCAACCAGTCACATACAGTCAAACCTGTCTTAAGCAGCTAGCCAAGGGAATCAGAGAAAGTGGTTGCTTAGCACAGGTGGCTGTTTAATAGAGGTTAGATATATAATAAAACAACATATTGAGAATCTGGAAACTGGCTGCTTAATGCACGTTGGCCGCTTAACGCTTTGCATGCTAGCGGCAGATTAAAATCACTTTTGCAAACAACACAGAGCCAGATCAGACGGCACAGATCAGGCTTATCAGGCTCTATGCTGCTTGCTATTCGGATAGTGGAGCTAAAACACTTGGCTGAATAGCAAACAACATAGATCCTGATCAGACTATGCTGCAGCTGATCTGGGTCTATGTTGTTTGCACATGTGATTTTATTTACTCAGTAGACAAAGGGTTAATGGAGGTGACCACCAACACAGGTTTGACTGTATGTAATGGAGGTGACCACTAACACATGTTTGACTGTATGTACTGGAGAGCCCACTAACACAGGTTTGACTGGACTTAATGGAGGTGACCACTAACACAGGTTTGACTGTACTTAATGGAGGGGACCACTAACACAGGTTTGATTGTATTTACTGGAGTGCCCACTAACACAGGTTTGACTGTACTTAATGGAGATGACAACTAACACAGGTTTGACTGTATGTAATGGAGGTGACCACTAACACAGGTTTGACTGTACTTCATGGAGGTGACCACTAACACAGGTTTGACTGTATGTAATGGAGGTGACCACTAACACAGGTTTGACTGTACTTAATGGAGGTGACCACTAACACAGGTTTGACTGTACTTAATAGAGGTGACCACTAACACAGGTTTGACTGTACTTAATGGAGATGACCACTAACACAGGTTTGACTGTACTTAATGGAGGTGACCACTAACACAGGTTTGACTGTACTTAATAGAGGTGACCACTAACACAGGTTTGACTGTACTTAATAGAGGTGACCACTAACACAGGTTTGACTGTACTTAATGGAGATGACCACTAACACAGGTTTGACTGTACTTAATGGAGGTGACCACTAACACAGGTTTGACTCTACTTAATGGAGGTGACCACTAACACAGGTTTGACTGTACTTAATAGAGGTGACCACTAACACAGGTTTGACTGTACTTAATGGAGGTGACCACTAACACAGGTTTGACTGTACTTAATAGAGGTGACCACTAACACAGGTTTGACTGTACTTAATGGAGGTGACCACTAACACAGGTTTGACTGTACTTAATAGAGGTGACCACTAACACAGGTTTGACTGTACTTAATGGAGGTGACCACTAACACAGGTTTGACTCTACTTAATGGAGGTGACCACTAACACAGGTTTGACTGTACTTAATAGAGGTGATCACTAACACAGGTTTGACTACTTAATGGAGGTGACCACTAACACAGGTTTGACTGTACTTAATGGAGGTGACCACTAACACAGGTTTGACTGTATAATGGAGGTGACCACTAACACAGGTTTGACTGTATAATGGAGGTGACCACCAACACAGGTATGACTGTATAACAGAGGTGACCACTAACAAAGGTTTCACTGTATAACGGACGTGACCACTAACACAGGTTTGACTGTATAATGGAGGTGACCACTAACACAGGTTTGACTGTATAATGGAGGTGACCACCAACACAGGTATGACTGTATAACAGAGGTGACCACTAACAAAGGTTTCACTGTATAACGGACGTGACCACTAACACAGGTTTGACTGTATAATGGAGGTGACCACTAACACAGGTTTGACTGTATAATGGAGGTGACCACCAACACAGGTATGACTGTATAACAGAGGTGACCACTAACAAAGGTTTCACTGTATAACGGACGTGACCACTAACACAGGTTTGACTGTATAATGGAGGTGACCACTAACACAGGTTTGACTGTATAATGGAGGTGACCACCAACACAGGTATGACTGTATAACAGAGGTGACCACTAACAAAGGTTTGACTGTGTAACGGATGTGACCACAAACACAGGTTTGACTGTATAATGGAGGTGACCACTAACACAGGTTTGACTGTATAATGCAGGTGACCACTATCATAGGTTTGACTGTATAATGGAGGTGACCACTAACACAGGTTTGACTGTATAATGGAGGTGACCACTAACACAGGTTTGACTGTATAACGGAGGTGACCACTAACAGGTTTCACTGTATAATGGAGGTGACCACTAACAGGTTTCACTGTATAACGGAGGTGACCACTAACACAGGTTTCACTGTATAATGGAGGTGATCACTAACAAAGGTTTGACTGTATAATGGAGTTGACCACTAACACAGGTTTGACTGTATAACGGAGGTGACCACTAACACAGGTTTGACTGTATAACGGATGTGACCACTAACACAGGTTTGACTGTGTAACGGATGTGACCACTAACACATGTTTGACTGTATAATGCAGGTGACCACTATCATAGGTTTGACTGTATAATGGAGGTGACCACTATCACAGGTTTGACTGTATAACGGACATGACCACTAGCACAGGTTTGACTGTATAATGGAGGTGACCACTAACACAGGTTTGACTGTATAACGGACGTGACCACTAACACAGGTTTGACTGTATAATGGAGGTGACCACTAGCACAGGTTTGACTGTATAACGGATGTGACCACTAACACAGGTTTGACTGTATAACGGACGTGACCACTAACACAGGTTTGACTGTATAACGGACGTGCCCACTAAAACACAGGTTTGACTGTATAACGGACGTGACCACTAACACAGGTTCGACTGTATAACGGACGTGACCACTATCACAGGTTCGACTGTATAACAGACATGACCACTAACACAGGTTTGACTGTACATGCAACTATATAATAAACATATTATTTAGCAAAGTCTTAACAACTTATTGACAAATCTCCTCAGTGGCATGTTGTTATCTGCAGGAATATGTTGAATATGTTCATAGTAAGCACTTACATGCTTCTCCGAGTATTCTAATGTATGCACTGCTCTGTTTCCACTCTGTGCATTCTGAAACCTGCAAGGCACCCAAGAAACAATAATTACATGCTATAATGATTAAAGTTCTGCTAGCGCAATCCTAGATGCATAGCACATTACAGTGTTGTTTACACACATTTCTTTTAGCTCCATTGCAAGTTCTTACAACATTAATTTGATCGCTCTCGAGACCTCATTCGTGATAGAATTCATCGCCATGAGCGAGAGAGCAGATGAAATGTGGATATACAAACTAGCCTGGGTTTCAGTCTGTGGATTTTTCACTTTTTAACTTCGGGCAAAATGATATTATCAGAAACTCAATACGGCCCAATTAATGATCTCAGTGTTAAAATATATTTATTTTTGACTGACCAGGCAAAATATTTTAATGTCTGTTCTGAGGCTAATGTCTTGCCTGTTCCAAGGCTAATGTCTTGCCTGTTCCGAGGCTAGTGTCTTGCCTGTTCCAAGGCTAATGTCTTGCCTGTTCCAAGGCTAATGTCTTGCCTGTTCCAAGGCTAATGTCTTGCCTGTTCCAAGGCTAATGTCTTGCCTGTTCCAAGGCTAATGTCTTGCCTGTTCCAAGGCTAGTGTCTTGCCTGTTCCAAGGCTAGTGTCTTGCCTGTTCCGAGGCTAGTGTCTTGCCTGTTCCGAGGCTAGTGTCTTGCCTGTTCCGAGGCTAGTGTCTTGCCTGTTCCGAGGCTAGTGTCTTGCCTGTTCCGAGGCTAGTGTCTTGCCTGTTCCGAGGCTAGTGTCTTGCCTGTTCCGAGGCTAGTGTCTTGCCTGTTCCGAGGCTAATGTCTTGCCTGTTCCAAGGCTAGTGTCTTGCCTGTTCCAAGGCTAATGTCTTGCCTGTTCCAAGGCTAGTGTCTTGCCTGTTCCAAGGTTAATGTCTTGCCTGTTCCAAGGCTAGTGTCTTGCCTGTTCCAAGGCTAATGTCTTGCCTGTTCCAAGGCTAATGTCTTGCCTGTTCCAAGGCTAATGTCTTGCCTGTTCCAAGGCTAGTGTCTTGCCTGTTCCAAGGCTAGTGTCTTGCCTGTTCCAAGGCTAGTGTCTTGCCTGTTCCGAGGCTAGTGTCTTGCCTGTTCCGAGGCTAATGTCTTGCCTGTTCTGAGGCTTGTGTCTTGCCTGTTCCGAGGCTAGTGTCTTGCCTGTTCCGAGGCGAGTGTCTTGCCTGTTCCGAGGCTAGTGTCTTGCCTGTTCCGAGGCGAGTGTCTTGCCTGTTCCGAGGCTAATGTCTTGCCTGTTCCGAGGCCAGTGTCTTGCCTGTTCTGAGGCTAGTGTCTTGCCTGTTCTGAGGCTAGTGTCTTGCCTGTTCTGAGGCTAGTGTCTTGCCTGTTCTGAGGCGAGTGTCTTGCCTGTTCCGAGGCGAGTGTCTTGCCTGTTCCGAGGCGAGTGTCTTGCCTGTTCCGAGGCTAGTGTCTTGCCTGTTCCGAGGCTAGTGTCTTGCCTGTTCTGAGGCTAGTGTCTTGCCTGTTCTGAGGCTAGTGTCTTGCCTGTTCTGAGGCTAGTGTCTTGCCTGTTCTGAGGCTAGTGTCTTGCCTGTTCTGAGGCTAGTGTCTTGCCTGTTCTGAGGCTAGTGTCTTGCCTGTTCCGAGGCTAGTGTCTTGCCTGTTCTGAGGCTAGTGTCTTGCCTGTTCTGAGGCTAGTGTCTTGCCTGTTCTGAGGCTAATGTCTTGCCTGTTCCAAGGCTAGTGTCTTGCCTGTTCTGAGGCTAGTGTCTTGCCTGTTCCGAGGCGAGTGTCTTGCCTGTTCTGAGCCTAATGTCTTGCCTTTTCCGAGGCTAGTGTCTTGCCTGTTCTGAGGCTAGTGTCTTGCCTGTTCTGAGGCTAATGTCTTGCCTGTTCCGAGGCTAATGTCTTGCCTGTTCCGAGGCTAGTGTCTTGCCTGTTCCAAGGCTAGTGTCTTGCCTGTTCCGAGGCTAGTGTCTTGCCTGTTCTGAGGCTAGTGTCTTGCCTGTTCCGAGGCGAGTGTCTTGCCTGTTCCGAGGCTAGTGTCTTGCCTGTTCCGAGGCTAGTGTCTTGCCTGTTCTGAGGCTAGTGTCTTGCCTGTTCCGAGGCTAGTGTCTTGCCTGTTCCGAGGCTAATGTCTTGCCTGTTCCGAGGCTAGTGTCTTGCCTGTTCTGAGGCTAGTGTCTTGCCTGTTCCGAGGCTAGTGTCTTGCCTGTTCCGAGGCTAATGTCTTGCCTGTTCCAAGGCTAGTGTCTTGCCTGTTCCAAGCTAATGTCTTGCCTGTTCCAGGCTAGTGTCTTGCCTGTTCCAAGGTATGTCTTGCCTGTTCCAGGCTAGTGTCTTGCCTGTTCCAAGGCTAATGTCTTGCCTGTTCCAAGCTAATGTCTTGCCTGTTCCAAGGCTAATGTCTTGCCTGTTCCAAGGCTAGTGTCTTGCCTGTTCCAAGGCTAGTGTCTTGCCTGTTCCAAGGCTAGTGTCTTGCCTGTTCCGAGGCTAGTGTCTTGCCTGTTCCGAGGCTAATGTCTTGCCTGTTCTGAGGCTAGTGTCTTGCCTGTTCCGAGGCTAGTGTCTTGCCTGTTCCGAGGCTAGTGTCTTGCCTGTTCTGAGGCTAGTGTCTTGCCTGTTCCGAGGCGAGTGTCTTGCCTGTTCCGAGGCTAGTGTCTTGCCTGTTCCGAGGCTAGTGTCTTGCCTGTTCCGAGGCTAGTGTCTTGCCTGTTCCGAGGCTAGTGTCTTGCCTGTTCCGAGGCTAGTGTCTTGCCTGTTCCGAGGCTAGTGTCTTGCCTGTTCCGAGGCTAGTGTCTTGCCTGTTCCGAGGCTAGTGTCTTGCCTGTTCCGAGGCTAGTGTCTTGCCTGTTCCGAGGCTAGTGTCTTGCCTGTTCCGAGGCTAGTGTCTTGCCTGTTCCGAGGCTAGTGTCTTGCCTGTTCCGAGGCTAGTGTCTTGCCTGTTCCGAGGCTAGTGTCTTGCCTGTTCCGAGGCTAGTGTCTTGCCTGTTCCAAGGCTAGTGTCTTGCCTGTTCCGAGGCTAGTGTCTTGCCTGTTCCGAGGCTAGTGTCTTGCCTGTTCCGAGGCTAGTGTCTTGCCTGTTCCGAGGCTAGTGTCTTGCCTGTTCTGAGGCTAGTGTCTTGCCTGTTCCGAGGCTAGTGTCTTGCCTGTTCCGAGGCTAGTGTCTTGCCTGTTCCAAGGCTAGTGTCTTGCCTGTTCTGAGGCTAGTGTCTTGCCTGTTCCGAGGCTAGTGTCTTGCCTGTTCTGAGGCTAGTGTCTTGCCTGTTCTGAGGCTAGTGTCTTGCCTGTTCTGAGGCTAGTGTCTTGCCTGTTCTGAGGCTAATGTCTTGCCTGTTCCGAGGCTAGTGTCTTGCCTGTTCTGAGGCTAGTGTCTTGCCTGTTCCGAGGCGAGTGTCTTGCCTGTTCTGAGCCTAATGTCTTGCCTTTTCCGAGGCTAGTGTCTTGCCTGTTCTGAGGCTAGTGTCTTGCCTGTTCTGAGGCTAGTGTCTTGCCTGTTCCGAGGCTAGTGTCTTGCCTGTTCTGAGGCTAGTGTCTTGCCTGTTCTGAGGCTAGTGTCTTGCCTGTTCTGAGGCTAGTGTCTTGCCTGTTCTGAGGCTAGTGTCTTGCCTGTTCCGAGGCGAGTGTCTTGCCTGTTCCGAGGCGAGTGTCTTGCCTGTTCCGAGGCTAGTGTCTTGCCTGTTCTGAGGCTAGTGTCTTGCCTGTTCTGAGGCTAGTGTCTTGCCTGTTCTGAGGCTAGTGTCTTGCCTGTTCTGAGGCTAGTGTCTTGCCTGTTCTGAGGCTAGTGTCTTGCCTGTTCTGAGGCTAGTGTCTTGCCTGTTCCGAGGCTAGTGTCTTGCCTGTTCCGAGGCTAGTGTCTTGCCTGTTCTGAGGCTAGTGTCTTGCCTGTTCCGAGGCTAGTGTCTTGCCTGTTCCGAGGCTAGTGTCTTGCCTGTTCCGAGGCTAGTGTCTTGCCTGTTCTGAGGCTAGTGTCTTGCCTTTTCCGAGGCTAGTGTCTTGCCTGTTCTGAGGCTAGTGTCTTGCCTGTTCTGAGGCTAGTGTCTTGCCTGTTCCGAGGCTAGTGTCTTGCCTGTTCTGAGGCTAGTGTCTTGCCTGTTCTGAGGCTAGTGTCTTGCCTGTTCTGAGGCTAGTGTCTTGCCTGTTCTGAGGCTAGTGTCTTGCCTGTTCTGAGGCTAGTGTCTTGCCTGTTCCGAGGCGAGTGTCTTGCCTGTTCCGAGGCGAGTGTCTTGCCTGTTCTGAGGCTAGTGTCTTGCCTGTTCTGAGGCTAGTGTCTTGCCTGTTCCGAGGCTAGTGTCTTGCCTGTTCCGAGGCTAGTGTCTTGCCTGTTCTGAGGCTAGTGTCTTGCCTGTTCTGAGGCTAGTGTCTTGCCTGTTCTGAGGCTAGTGTCTTGCCTGTTCTGAGGCTAGTGTCTTGCCTGTTCTGAGGCTAGTGTCTTGCCTGTTCTGAGGCTAGTGTCTTGCCTGTTCTGACGAGTGTCTTGCCTGTTCTGAGCTAGTGTCTTGCCTTTTCCGAGGCTAGTGTCTTGCCTGTTCTGAGGCTAGTGTCTTGCCTGTTCTGAGGCTAGTGTCTTGCCTGTTCCGAGGCTAGTGTCTTGCCTGTTCTGAGGCTAGTGTCTTGCCTGTTCTGCGAGGCTAGTGTCTTGCCTTTTGAGGCTAGTGTCTTGCCTGTTCCGAGGCTAGTGTCTTGCCTGTTCCGAGGCGAGTGTCTTGCCTGTTCCGAGGCTAGTGTCTTGCCTGTTCTGAGGCTAGTGTCTTGCCTGTTCTGAGGCTAGTGTCTTGCCTGTTCCGAGGCTAGTGTCTTGCCTGTTCCGAGGCTAGTGTCTTGCCTGTTCCGAGGCGAGTGTCTTGCCTGTTCCGAGGCTAGTGTCTTGCCTGTTCCAAGGCGAGTGTCTTGCCTGTTCCGAGGCTAGTGTCTTGCCTGTTCCGAGGCGAGTGTCTTGCCTGTTCCAAGGCTAGTGTCTTGCCTGTTCCAAGGCTAGTGTCTTGCCTGTTCCAAGGCTAGTGTCTTGCCTGTTCTGAGCCTAATCTCTTGCCTGTTCCAAGGCTAGTGTCTTGCCTGTTCCAAGGCTAGTGTCTTGCCTGTTCCGAGGCTAGTGTCTTGCCTGTTCCGAGGCGAGTGTCTTGCCTGTTCCAAGGCTAGTGTCTTGCCTGTTCCAAGGCGAGTGTCTTGCCTGTTCCGAGGCGAGTGTCTTGCCTGTTCTGAGCCTAATGTCTTGCCTTTTCCGAGGCTAGTGTCTTGCCTGTTCTGAGGCTAGTGTCTTGCCTGTTCTGAGGCTAATGTCTTGCCTGTTCTGAGGCTAGTGTCTTGCCTGTTCTGAGGCTAGTGTCTTGCCTGTTCTGAGGCTAGTGTCTTGCCTGTTCTGAGGCTAGTGTCTTGCCTGTTCTGAGGCTAGTGTCTTGCCTGTTCCGAGGCGAGTGTCTTGCCTGTTCTGAGGCGAGTGTCTTGCCTGTTCCGAGGCTAGTGTCTTGCCTGTTCCGAGGCTAGTGTCTTGCCTGTTCTGAGGCTAGTGTCTTGCCTGTTCTGAGGCTAGTGTCTTGCCTGTTCTGAGGCTAGTGTCTTGCCTGTTCTGAGGCTAGTGTCTTGCCTGTTCCGAGGCTAGTGTCTTGCCTGTTCCGAGGCGAGTGTCTTGCCTGTTCCGAGGCTAGTGTCTTGCCTGTTCCGAGGCTAGTGTCTTGCCTGTTCCGAGGCGAGTGTCTTGCCTGTTCCGAGGCTAGTGTCTTGCCTGTTCCAAGGCTAGTGTCTTGCCTGTTCCGAGGCTAGTGTCTTGCCTGTTCCGAGGCTAGTGTCTTGCCTGTTCCGAGGCGAGTGTCTTGCCTGTTCCGAGGCTAGTGTCTTGCCTGTTCCAAGGCGAGTGTCTTGCCTGTTCCGAGGCTAGTGTCTTGCCTGTTCCGAGGCTAGTGTCTTGCCTGTTCCGAGGCTAGTGTCTTGCCTGTTCCAAGGCTAGTGTCTTGCCTGTTCCAAGGCTAGTGTCTTGCCTGTTCTGAGCCTAATGTCTTGCCTGTTCCAAGGCTAGTGTCTTGCCTGTTCCAAGGCTAGTGTCTTGCCTGTTCCGAGGCTAGTGTCTTGCCTGTTCCGAGGCGAGTGTCTTGCCTGTTCCAAGGCTAGTGTCTTGCCTGTTCCAAGGCGAGTGTCTTGCCTGTTCCGAGGCGAGTGTCTTGCCTGTTCTGAGCCTAATGTCTTGCCTTTTCCGAGGCTAGTGTCTTGCCTGTTCTGAGGCTAGTGTCTTGCCTGTTCTGAGGCTAGTGTCTTGCCTGTTCTGAGGCTAGTGTCTTGCCTGTTCTGAGGCTAGTGTCTTGCCTGTTCTGAGGCTAGTGTCTTGCCTGTTCTGAGGCGAGTGTCTTGCCTGTTCTGAGGCTAGTGTCTTGCCTGTTCTGAGGCTAGTGTCTTGCCTGTTCCGAGGCGAGTGTCTTGCCTGTTCTGAGGCGAGTGTCTTGCCTGTTCCAAGGCTAGTGTCTTGCCTGTTCCGAGGCTAGTGTCTTGCCTGTTCTGAGGCTAGTGTCTTGCCTGTTCTGAGGCTAGTGTCTTGCCTGTTCTGAGGCGAGTGTCTTGCCTGTTCTGAGGCTAGTGTCTTGCCTGTTCCAAGGCTAGTGTCTTGCCTGTTCCGAGGCGAGTGTCTTGCCTGTTCCGAGGCTAGTGTCTTGCCTGTTCTGAGGCTAGTGTCTTGCCTGTTCTGAGGCTAGTGTCTTGCCTGTTCTGAGGCTAGTGTCTTGCCTGTTCTGAGGCTAGTGTCTTGCCTGTTCTGAGGCTAGTGTCTTGCCTGTTCTGAGGCTAGTGTCTTGCCTGTTCTGAGGCTAGTGTCTTGCCTGTTCTGAGGCTAGTGTCTTGCCTGTTCCGAGGCGAGTGTCTGCCTGTTCCGAGGCGAGTGTCTTGCCTGTTCTGAGGCTAGTGTCTTGCCTGTTCTGAGGCTAGTGTCTTGCCTGTTCCGAGGCGAGTGTCTTGCCTGTTCTGAGGCGAGTGTCTTGCCTGTTCCAAGGCTAGTGTCTTGCCTGTTCCGAGGCGAGTGTCTTGCCTGTTCTGAGGCTAGTGTCTTGCCTGTTCCGAGGCGAGTGTCTTGCCTGTTCCGAGGCTAGTGTCTTGCCTGTTCTGAGGCTAGTGTCTTGCCTGTTCTGAGGCTAGTGTCTTGCCTGTTCCAAGGCTAGTGTCTTGCCTGTTCCGAGGCGAGTGTCTTGCCTGTTCTGAGGCTAGTGTCTTGCCTGTTCCGAGGCGAGTGTCTTGCCTGTTCTGAGGCTAGTGTCTTGCCTGTTCTGAGGCTAGTGTCTTGCCTGTTCTGAGGCTAGTGTCTTGCCTGTTCTGAGGCGAGTGTCTTGCCTGTTCTGAGGCTAGTGTCTTGCCTGTTCTGAGGCGAGTGTCTTGCCTGTTCTGAGGCTAGTGTCTTGCCTGTTCCGAGGCTAGTGTCTTGCCTGTTCCGAGGCTAGTGTCTTGCCTGTTCCGAGGCTAATGTCTTGCCTGTTCTGAGGCTAGTGTCTTGCCTGTTCTGAGGCTAGTGTCTTGCCTAAGGACACCAAAACTGTGGTTCTAGTGAGGTTCAAACTTATCAATTACGAGACAAACACAGCATCAGGGTTCATTCTACATGTACGTCATCATTTTTGGGAGAAGTGAGAAAGTGCGAAACTGTGTCTTTATTTTATGTTATTTAAATAGAAAAAATTAAAAATAGGGTCAAAATATACAATAAAATCATTAAATACAACAGTTGAATAGATGGAGAGCTTTATATTGGGCCAAGTTTATCTTACTTTTGTATGAAAATTGTAAAAAAAAGAAGTTTTAAGGAGAAGTGCCACCCCCCAGTGCAGTCAAGGTCGCTAGGGTGTGCAGTCAAGGTCGCTAGGGCGACTATTTCACACAACATCAATTACAAGAGGCTGCCCATGTACAGCATCTACAGTTGAACAGTCAGGGCTTACATTACAAGAGGCTGTCCATGTACAACACATACAGTTGAACAGTCAGGGCTTACATTACAAGAGGCTGTCCATGTACAACACATACAGTTGAACAGTCAGGGCTTACATTACAAGAGGCTGTCCATGTACAACACATACAGTTGAACAGTCAGGGCTTACATTACAAGAGGCTGTCCATGTACAACACATACAGTTGAACAGTCAGGGCTTACATTACAAGAGGCTGTCCATGTACAACACATACAGTTGAACAGTCAGGGCTTACATTACAAGAGGCTGTCCATGTACAACACATACAGTTGAACAGTCAGGGCTTACATTACAAGAGGCTGTCCATGTACAACACATACAGTTGAACAGTCAGGGCTTACATTACAAGAGGCTGCCCATGTACAACACATACAGTTGAACAGTCAGGACTTAGATTACAAGAGGCTGCCCATGTACAACACATACAGTTGAACAGTCAGGACTTAGATTACAAGAGGCTGCCCATGTACAACACATACAGTTGAACAGTCAGGGCTTACATTACAAGAGGTTGCCCATGTACAACACATACAGTTGAACAGTCAGGACTTACATTACAAGAGGCTGTCCATGTACAACACATACAGTTGAACAGTCAGGGCTTACATTACAAGAGGCTGTCCATGTACAACACATACAGTTGAACAGTCAGGGCTTACATTACAAGAGGCTGTCCATGTACAGCACATACAGTTGAACAGTTAGGGCTTACATTACAAGAGGCTGCCCATGTACAACACATACAGTTGAACAGTCAGGACTTACATTACAAGAGGCTGCCCATGTAAAACACATACAATTGAACAGTCAGGGTTTACATTACAAGAGGCTGTCCATGTACAACACATACAGTTGAACAGTCAGGGCTTACATTACAAGAGGCTGCCCATGTACAACACATACAGTTGAACAGTCAGGGCTTACATTACAAGAGGCTGCCCATGTACAACACATACAGTTGAACAGTCAGGACTTAGATTACAAGAGGCTGCCCATGTACAACACATACAGTTGAACAGTCAGGACTTAGATTACAAGAGGCTGCCCATGTACAACACATACAGTTGAACAGTCAGGGCTTACATTACAAGAGGTTGCCCATGTACAACACATACAGTTGAACAGTCAGGACTTAGATTACAAGAGGCTGCCCATGTACAACACATACAGTTGAACAGTCAGGACTTACATTACAAGAGGCTGTCCATGTACAACACATACAGTTGAACAGTCAGGGCTTACATTACAAGAGACTGCCCATGTACAACACATACAGTTGAGCTATATTACAAATGGAGTTGTTTCAGTTGGAAATAGATGCAATTAAAGAATACATATCACCATAGGAGAACAGTTTGAGCCAATTTAGCAAAACTGTAGTATCTATGCCTCCAATGTGGCTCTGAAGAAACAGGAACGTTTGATGCGATTTTCCTCACCTGTTGTTGGCTTCTAGGGTGTGCATTCCTAATCCTATCAACAACCATTGAAACGCTCCAATATTAGCTCACCTCATATTCTTAGTTTGTAGTCAAAAATAGATTTTCAAAATGGCTGCCATAATAGCCATGTGGGATTTCAAACCACAACTCATTCCATGATAACATTGAAACGGCCCAAGATTCGCTCACTTCATATTCTTAGTTTGTAGTCAAAAATAGATTTTCAAGATGGCTGCCATAATAGCCATGTGGGATTTCAAACTACAACAGTTCATCTGCTTCTGACAAACCCATTCCACAGATAACAATTTCAAATCACAAAATGGTTTGGGAGGGGATGTCGAAAAAATTCAGAACGGAAATAGTTTAGCACTCTTGATCTACTACTTGCTCCGACCTCCATACGAAGTGTCATCAGACCTCCATACAAAGTGTCATCAGATCTCCATACAAAGTGTCATCAGATCTCCATACCAAGTGTCATCAGATCTCCATACCAAGTGTCATCAGAACTCCATACCAAGTGTCATCAGATCTCCATACCAAGTGTCATCAGATCTCCATACCAAGTGTCATTAGATCTCCAGACCTTCACACCAAGTGTCATCAGACCTCCATACCAAGTGTCATCAGATCTCAATACCAAGTGCCATCAGACCTCCATACCAAGTGTCGTTAGATCTCCAGACCTCCATACCAAGTGTCATCAGATCTCCATACCAAGTGTCATCAGATCTCCATGCCAAGTGTCATCAGATCTCCATACCAAGTGTCATCAGAACTCCATACCAAGTGTCATCAGATCTCCATACCAAGTGTCATCAGTTCTCCATACCAAGTGTCATCAGACCTCCATACCAAGTGTCATCAGATCTCCATACCAAGTGTCATCAGATCTCCATACCAAGTGTCATCAGAACTCCATACCAAGTGTCATCAGATCTCCATACCAAGTGTCATCAGATCTCCATACCAAGTGTCATCAGAACTCCATACCAAGTGTCATCAGATCTCCATACCAAGTGTCATCAGATCTCCATACCAAGTGTCATCAGATCTCCATACCAAGTGTCATCAGATCTCCATACCAAGTGTCATCAGATCTCCATACCAAGTGTCATCAGACATCCATACCAAGTGTCATCAGAACTCCATACCAAGTGTCATCAGATCTCATACCAAGTGTCATCAGATCTCCATACCAAGTGTAATCAGACCTCCATACCAATTGTCATCAGATCTCCATACCAAGTGTCATCAGATCTCCATACCAAGTGTCATCAGACCTCCATACCAAGTGTCATCAGATCTCCATACCAAGTGTCATCAGACATCCATACCAAGTGTCATCAGAACTCCATACCAAGTGTCATCAGACCTCCATACCAAGTGTCATCAGATCTCCATACCAAGTGTCATTAGATCTCCAGACCTTCACACCAAGTGTCATCAGACCTCCATACCAAGTGTCATCAGATCTCAATACCAAGTGCCATCAGACCTCCATACCAAGTGTCATTAGATCTCCAGACCTCCATACCAAGTGTCATCAGAACTCCATGCCAAGTGTCATCAGATCTCCATACCAAGCGTCATCAGAACTCCATATCAAGTGGCATCAGATCGCCATACGAAGTGTCATCAGATCTCCATACCAAGTGTCATCAGATCTCCATACCAAGTGTCATCAGAACTCCATACCAAGTGTCATCAGATCTCCATACCAAGTGTCATCAGATCTCCATACCAAGTGTCATCAGATCTCCATACCAAGTGGCATCAGACCTCCATACCAAGTGTCATCAGATCTCCATACCAAGTGTCATCAGAACTCCATACGAAGTGTCATCAGACATCCATACCAAGTGTCATCAGATCTCCATACCAAGTGTCATCAGATCTCCATACCAAGTGTCATCAGATCTCCATACCAAGTGTCATCAGAACTCCATACGAAGTGTCATCAGACATCCATACCAAGTGTCATCAGATCTCCATACAAAGTGTCATCAGATCTCCATACCAAGTGTCATCCGATCTCCAGACCTCCATACAAAGTGTCATCAGAACTCCAGACCTCCATACCAAGTGTCATCAGACCTCCATACCAAGTGCCATCAGACCTCCATACCAAGTGTCATTAGATCTCCATACCAAGTGCCATCAGACCTCCATACCAAGTGTCATCAGACCTCCATACCAAGTGCCATCAGACCTCCATACCAAGTGTCATTAGATCTCCAGACCTTCACACCAAGTGTCATCAGATCTCCATACCAAGTGTCATCAGATCTCCATACCAAGTGTCATCAGATCTCCATACCAAGTGTCATCAGATCTCCATACCTCCATACCAAGTGTCATCAGATCTCCATACCAAGTGTCATCAGATCTCCATACCAAATGTCATCAGATCTCCATACCAAGTGTCATCAGATCTCCATACCTCCATACCAAGTGTCATCAGACCTCCATACCAAATGTCATCAGATCTCCAGACCTCCATACCAAATGTCATCAGATCTCCAGACCTCCATACCAAGTGTCATCAGATCTCCATACCAAATGTCATCAGATCTCCAGACCTCCATACCAAGTGTCAACAGATCTCCAGACCTCCATACCAAGTGTCATCAGACCTCCATACCTCCATACCAAGTGTCATCAGATCTCCATACCAAGTGTCATCAGATCTCCATACCAAGTGTCATCAGATCTCCATACCAAGTGTCATCAGATCTCCAGACCTCCATACCAAGTGTCATCAGACCTCCATACCAAATGTCATCAGATCTCCATACAAAGTGTCATCAGATCTCCAGATCTCCATACCAAGTGTCATCAGACCTCCATACCAAGTGTCATCAGATCTCCAGACCTCCATACCAAGTGTCATCAGATCTCCATACCTCCATACCAAGTGTCATCAGACCTCCATACCAAATGTCATCAGATCTCCATACCAAGTGTCATCAGATCTCCATACCAAGTGTCATCAGACCTCCATACCAAGTGTCATCAGATCTCCATACCAAGTGTCATCAGACCTCCATACCAAGTGTCATCAGATCTCCAGACCAAGTGTCATCAGATCTCCAGACCAAGTGTCATCAGATCTCCAGACCAAGTGTCATCAGACCTCCATACCAAGTGTCATCAGATCTCCATACCAAGTGTCATCAGAACTCCATACCAAGTGTCATCAGATCTCCATACCAAGTGTCATCAGATCTCCATACCAAGTGTCATCAGATCTCCATACCAAGTGTCATCAGATCTCCATACCAAGTGTCATCAGATCTCCATACCAAGTGTCATCAGATCTCCAGACCAAGTGTCATCAGATCTCCATACCAAGTGTCATCAGATCTCCATACCAAGTGTCATCAGATCTCCATACCAAGCAGTTTCAGAAACAATGTCAATTTAAGCACCAATAGCTTGTCTCAATATGATTAAAGCGTACACACAATTTGAACAAACTTACCCATGCAACATTATGTCAGGAACACCATAGTTTCCCTCGGGTAACTTGATCTCATGACTGCCCTCCATATCTGGTCGTATTGAAGTCTGGAAATATACAATTTCTCTACATTAGATCAGCGTTTTTTCTTCCCAATTATATACAGCCTATAACCGTTATGTCAATGTCGGTTATGTCGAATTCTCCGGTTATCTCGAAGTCGGATCAAAGTCCCGTTTCAGACACTATCATTGTACATATAACTGGCTCCGTTTATATCGAATTTCGTTAAGTAAAACTTCGGTTATGTCGAAGAATTTTGTTCGGTCAGACAGAAATCAACATAACGGATATAGACTGTATTAAATAACCGACATTTTGGCGAGGGTACTTTTTATTTCCATTGTCTTGTATTCTGGAAATAGCAATGGCTCGCTGTCAACTATGTGCAATGTCACCGCAATCTATAAATAGAAACAAGCCCGCTATGGAATGAAACCAAGATTGCATTCTAGGAATAGCATGTTTATGGCGTCAATAACTTTTTAGATTGTAATTAATGCAGACAATTTATAAACTTACAGACAGATGTAGCCCAGTGGTAACACGCTGGACTGGTAATTCAGAGATCGCAGGTTCGATGCCCCGTCTGACCCTAATAAAATTAACAGTCTTTCAGATGGGACTTTAAACCGAGGTCTCGTGTTGGTGCTTTACACAGTGCACGTAAAAGAACCAGAGGATACTCTGGAATGGGTCTCTGTCTGTATCATTGCACTATCCTCCAAAAATCTTAAATGACTAATCTCTTCAGGAGGCGTCGCTCATATGGGCAACCGGTAGCGACGATAAATAAACGTAAAACACACACATGTATATATATACTATTTTATCGAGCGTTCTTGATTTACTTTGTAGACAGCTTTTAATTTCTGACCGCCTTGTATTATGGCATTCAAGTTCTATATTTAGAAATAACCACCTAGGCGAGACAGTGTTATTAGACAATTGACCATTCCAAGGCTGTGTAACCCTGTTACAGATTTATGTGTTGTCTCAGTAAATGTGCATATTTTTGTGTGTTGTCTTTATTGTGCATATTTGTGTGTGTTGTGGTATTGTGCATATTTGTGTGTGATGTCTTATTGTGCATATTTTTGTGTGTTGTCTTATTGTACATATTTTTGTGTGATGTCTTATTGTGCATATTTTTGTGTGTTGTCTTATTGTGCATATTTTTGTGTTGTCTTATTGTGCATATTTTTGTGTGTGATGTCTTATTGTGCATATTTTTGTGTGTTGTCATATTGTGCATATTTTTGTGTTGTCGTATTGTGCATATTTTTGTGTTGTATTGTGCATATTTTTTGTGTGATGTCGTATTGTGCATATTTTTGTGTGTTGTCGTATTGTGCATATTTTTGTGTGATGTCGTATTGTGCATATTTTTGTGTGATGTCGTATTGTGCATATTTTTGTGTGTGATGTCGTATTGTGCATATTTTTGTGTGTTGTCTTATTGTGCATATTTTTGTGTGTTGTGGTATTGTGCATATTTTTGTGTTGTGGTATTGTGCATATATTTTGTTGTGGTATTATGCATATTTTTGTGTTGTGGTATTGTGCATATTTTTGTGTTGTGGTATTGTGCATATTTTTGTGTTGTCGTATTGTGCATATTTTTGTGTTGTCGTATTGTGCATATTTTTGTGTGTTGTGGTATTGTGCATATTTTTGTGTGGCATGTGTGGCGTTCCATACTTGATAGCTTCGTATTGGTGATTATAATACAGTAATGTGTCTGGATTTTTATGTAGTCTAATTTTACTTTTCGATTAATTAACTCCATCTAGTATGTTGTTATTGGTTCCCAGCCATGTGGTCCGGTTAAGCAGACCATTAATTATTCACAATTCTATGCATGCAGAATAATTGCTATAAGATATATAGAACTCTAATCAAGTGGAGCTCAGAGTGGTTTTTTGTATTTTCGGTGAATAAAAATTGTGTCGACCGAAACATATTTACTTTCGGTTTGGGAATGCATGAGATGGGTTTGGGATGGTATGACATGGGTTTGGGAATGTATGAGATGGGTTTGGGAATGTATGAGATGGGTTTGGGAATGTATGAGATATGAGAATGGGAGATGGGTTTGGGAATGTATGAGATGGGTTTGGGAAGGTAAGAGATGGGTTTGGGATGGTATGACATGGGTTTGGGAATGTATGAGATATGAGATGGGTTTGGGAATGTATGAGATGGGTTTGGGAAGGTATGAGATGGGTTTGGGAAGGTAGAGATGGTTTGGGATGGTATGACATGGGTTTGGGAATGTATGAGATGGGCTTGGGAATGTATGAGTGGGTTGGGAGGTATAGATGAAGGTTTGGGTTGGAAGGTAAGAGATGGGTTTGGGATGGTATGACATGGGTTGGGAATGTATGAGATGGGTTTGGGAATGTATGAGATAGGTTGGGAAGGATATATGAGATGGGTTTGGGAAGGTATGAGATGGGTTTGGGAAGGTATGAGATGGGTTTGGGAGGTAAGAGATGGGTTTGGGAAGGTATGAGATGGGTTTGGGAAGGTATGAGATGGGTTTGGGAAGGTATGAGATGGGTTTGGGAGGTAAGAGATGGGTTTGGGAAGGTATGAGATGGGTTTGGGAAGGTATGAGATGGGTTTGGGAATGCATGAGATGGGTTTGAGAAGGTATGAGATGGGGCTAAGGTTTATTTTTGCTTTAACCCTTTCTCGTACAATTTTGTATGCTACATACAACACGTCTCCATGGCCTAGTGGTTAAGGCCTCCGCCAACGGAGCGGGAGGTCGAAGGTTCAGGGGATTGTTCTGATATGGCCGGTTGGTGAGCCGCCAGCTAGTTAAATAATGGTTACAGATTGCCTACCAGCCTGGCGCCAGGCATACAAGCATAGGATTCGGGAAGTAATGATGTTCATAAGAAGAGGTGTCTCAGAAATGGCTCGCCCTTTAAATAGGGGCTACACTATAATAAACAAACACTTTACTTTTACAACAGCCAGTAATTTACCTATTTTAATCAATGGATAAGCAATCAACATCTCTACCCCACCCGACCTTCACGTTTGTTTATTGGGGATTAACTTCGCACCAACAGCTTAGGTCAATTGATGACTTACCAGCTATTATTGATGGATGAAGACTCCGGGTGCCCCTCTGAGCAGCATTTCACACACTGACGGGAACCCGGGTAGAACCACTGACCAGCTCGATAGAATCCTCACGTGAAACCATTCGACACACCCACAGGCACCAGACACAAAATATTTTTTTATTTTTTTTTTGCTTAAGGTCATATAGTAAGTAATATATAAAAAAATGTTTGCCTATGGTCATATAGTAAGTAATATATATTATATATTACTTACTATATGACCATAGGCAAAAAAAAAAAAAAAGGTTTTTGTGTCTGGTGCCTGTGGACACACCCAGTGGGATTCGAACATACAGCGATGAGTGGCAGGTGATTGGAAGTCAACAACATTAACAACTCGACAACAGAGGCCCCCCCCTCAACCTCCGTAGAGGTTACTGGGAATGTTAAATAGGTGTTACATATAATCCAACATTTATTATGTGTGTGTTTATTTCATGACTACTGTGCCAATGTATGTGGTGCTGGTAATGGCATCATGAGGTGCTTACCAGCAGGAAAGGGTTAAAAAGTGGGGTGTGTTTAAGTGTGAATGTGTGTCTGTGTGTGCTTCTATATTTTCTTATAAACTTTATTTATTGTGATTGCGAATCAAATTTTAAGAACTTATATTAATTTCTCTAGTTGGCGTGGATGAAAGCGTATGTGGTAATTCGTGTGGGAGGAACATGAAATCATGCGACATGGAACATGGAATCATGCAACATGGAATCATGCGACATGGAATCATGCAACATGGAATCATGCGACATGGAATCATGCGAAATGGAACATGAAATCATGCGACATGCAACATGGAATCATGCGACATGGAATCATGCGAAATGGAACATGAAATCATGCGACATGGAACATGGAATCATGCAACATGGAATCATGCGACATGGAATCATGCGAAATGGAACATGAAATCATGCGAAATGGAACATGAAACAATGCGACATGGAACATGAAATCATGCGAAATGGAACATGAAATCATGCGAAATGGAACATGAAATCATGCGACATGGAACATGAAATCATACGGAACATGAAATGACGGGACATGCAACATGAAATTGCATGTGAAATAGTGTGTAATAGCAAGTGAAAATAGACTGAAATAACTGAAAGCAAGCAATTATTGTTTTGAACTAATACAACAAGTACAGCAGGGTTCATTCTAGGTCCGAATTTTTGGGAGAAGTGAGAGAGCGTGTGATCGCTTCCATAGTGTTCTTTAATATACTTCTGCAAAATAGGGTTAAAATGCACAGTACAACTATTAAATACAACATTTGAATAGAAGGAGTGCTTTATAATGGGTCAGTGTATCTTACTAGACACAATTTTGTTTGAAAATTATTTTTTTTAGGGAGAAGTGGGGCCCCCAGAGGGCGATAATTTCGCCCACATCGCCCTCTAAAATGATCCCTGGTACAGGCGAGATTACTCCATCTGTTATTAACTCATTCCCACCTAGAACTTCAACTGCCTGTATGTGACAGGTAAAGATTTAAAAATATTCTCAAAATAGATATCAAAAGTTTCCACAACGATAACAACACAAATGATTTAACATTTATTAAGAACCGCCCCAGCATGAATTAAGTATTAAACCATGCATCCATGCTCTGTTTAAGCAATCAAAAACGATTATATTGACTTCATTGGCAGACATCTACATAGATATGTGTTTTGTTTTACAAACATACAGAATTAACGATAAATTGCTGAAAGATCTGGAGCAAGCAACTCAGGTGTATATAGCAGTAAAGTCTAGCAATAAAATAAACTTATCTCTTATTACATAAACACTAGTTCCTTCCCATTACCTGAATTTAATTCAGCATAACTTTATACATGCTAGTGGTGAATAAAACGATCAAAATATGTCATGGTTTAGCGCAGTGGATGCGCATTCGCTTCAGATGCGAAAGGTTCGGAGTTCGAGCCCCACTGGAGCCGTTACGATTGTGCCCTTAGGCAAGGCATTTAAATTCCACGTTGCCTCTTCTCTCTCCCTTGTGGCGATGGATTCCATCAGGAATGAGGTCTCGAGAGTGATTTATATAAGTTGAAATAACTTGTTTTGCAATCGAGCTAAAATAAATTTGTACAAGTGCTTAGCGTGCTCGCTTCTCACCAATGCAACCCGGGTTCGATCCTCGAACTGGAAAGTATGTGAGATGGTACGGTGGTCACTAGATCAGTGGGTTTTCTCCGGGTACCCCGGTTTACTCCCACACGAATGACCACATTTACACTTCCATCCGTGCCAACGAGAGTGGTTAATATAAGTTGTAAAAACTTGCTTCGCAAATAAATAAAGTTTAAAGTTTTAACATGAGTGCTCAATGAGAGAGGGTTCTTGAAGTGTGCCAACATTGTGAGAGGGTTCTTGAAGTGTGCCAACATTGTGAGAGGGTTCTTGAAGTGTGCCAACATTGAGAGAGGGTTCTTGAAGTGTGTCAACATTGTGAGAGGGTTCTTGGAGTGTGCCAACATTGTGAGAGGGTTCTTGAAGTATACCGACATTGTGAGAGGGTTCTTGAAATGTGCCGACATTGTGAGAGAGTTCTTGGTGTGTGCCAACATTGTGAGAGGGTTCTTGGAGTGTGCCGACATTGTGAGAGAGTTCTTGGTGTGTGCCAACATTGTGAGAGGGTTCTTGGAGTGTGCCAACATAGTGAGAGGGTTCTTGGAGAGTGTCAACATTGTCAAAGGGTTCTTAAAGTGTGCCAACATAGTGAGAGGGTTCTTGGAGAGTGCCAACATTGTGAGAGGGTTCTTGAAGTGTGCCGACATTTTGAGAGGGTTCTTGAAGTGTGTCAACATTGTGAGAGGGTTCTTGAAATGTGCCGACATTGTGAGAGGGTTCTTGGTATGTGCCAACATTGTGAGAGGGTTCTTGGTATGTGCCGACATTGTGAGAGGGTTCTTGGTATGTGCCGACATTGTGAGAGGGTTCTTGGTGTGTGCCAACATTGTGAGAGGGTTCTTGAAGAGTGCCAACATTGTGAGAGGGTTCTTGAAGTGTGCCAACATTGTGAGAGGGTTCTTGGTATGTGCCGACATTGTGAGAGGGTTCTTGGTATGTGCCGACATAGTGAGAGGGTTCTTGAAGTGTGCCGACATTGTGAGAGGGTTCTTGGTATGTGCCGACATTGTGAGAGGGTTCTTGGTGTGTGCCAACATTGTGAGAGGGTTCTTGAAGAGTGCCAACATTGTGAGAGGGTTCTTGAAGTGTGCCAACATTGTGAGAGGGTTCTTGGTATGTGCCGACATTGTGAGAGGGTTCTTGGTGTGTGCCAACATTGTGAGAGGGTTCTTGGAGTGTGCCAACATTGTGAGAGGGTTCTTGGAGTGTGCCAACATTACTAGAGGGTTCTTGAAGTATGCCGACATTGTGAGAGGGTTCTTGAAGTGTGCCAACATTGTGAGAGGGTTCTTGGAGAGTGCCAACATTGTGAGAGGGTTCTTGAAGTGTGCCAACATTGTGAGAGGGTTCTTGGTATGTGCCAACATTGTGAGAGGGTTCTTGAAGTGTGCCAACATTGTGAGAGGGTTCTTGAAGTGTGCCAACATTGTGAGAGGGTTCTTGAAGTGTGTCAACATTGTGAGAGGGTTCTTGGAGTGTGCCAACATTGTGAGAGGGTTCTTGAAGTATACCGACATTGTGAGAGGGTTCTTGAAATGTGCCGACATTGTGAGAGAGTTCTTGGTGTGTGCCAACATTGTGAGAGGGTTCTTGGAGTGTGCCGACATTGTGAGAGAGTTCTTGGTGTGTGCCAACATTGTGAGAGGGTTCTTGGAGTGTGCCAACATAGTGAGAGGGTTCTTGGAGAGTGTCAACATTGTCAAAGGGTTCTTAAAGTGTGCCAACATAGTGAGAGGGTTCTTGGAGAGTGCCAACATTGTGAGAGGGTTCTTGAAGTGTGCCGACATTGTGAGAGGGTTCTTGAAGTGTGTCAACATTGTGAGAGGGTTCTTGAAATGTGCCGACATTGTGAGAGGGTTCTTGGTATGTGCCAACATTGTGAGAGGGTTCTTGGTATGTGCCGACATTGTGAGAGGGTTCTTGGTATGTGCCGACATTGTGAGAGGGTTCTTGGTATGTGCCGACATTGTGAGAGGGTTCTTGGTATGTGCCGACATTGTGGAGAGGGTACTTGAAGAGTGCCAACATTGTGAGAGGGTTCTTGAAGTGTGCCAACATTGTGAGAGGGTTCTTGAAATGTGCCGACATTGTGAGAGGGTTCTTGGTATGTGCCGACATTGTGAGAGGGTTCTTGGTATGTGCCGACATTGTGAGAGGGTTCTTGGTGTGTGCCAACATTGTGAGAGGGTTCTTGAAGAGTGCCAACATTGTGAGAGGGTTCTTGAAGTGTGCCAACATTGTGAGAGGGTTCTTGGTATGTGCCAACATTGTGAGAGGGTTCTTGGTGTGTGCCAACATTGTGAGAGGGTTCTTGGAGTGTGCCAACATTGTGAGAGGGTTCTTGGAGTGTGCCGACATTGTGAGAGGGTTCTTGGTATGTGCCGACATTGTGAGAGGGTTCTTGGTGTGTGCCAACATTGTGAGAGGGTTCTTGAAGAGTGCCAACATTGTGAGAGGGTTCTTGAAGTGTGCCAACATTGTGAGAGGGTTCTTGGTATGTGCCGACATTGTGAGAGGGTTCTTGGTGTGTGCCAACATTGTGAGAGGGTTCTTGGAGTGTGCCAACATTGTGAGAGGGTTCTTGGAGTGTGCCAACATTACTAGAGGGTTCTTGAAGTATGCCGACATTGTGAGAGGGTTCTTGAAGTGTGCCAACATTGTGAGAGGGTTCTTGGAGAGTGCCAACATTGTGAGAGGGTTCTTGGTAAGTGCCAACATTGTGAGAGGGTTCTTGAAGTGTGCCAACATTGTGAGAGGGTTCTTGAAGTGTGCCGACATTGTGAGAGGGTTCTTGGTATGTGCCGACATAGTGAGAGGGTTCTTGAAGTGTGCCGACATTGTGAGAGGGTTCTTGGTATGTGCCGACATTGTGAGAGGGTTCTTGGTGTGTGCCAACATTGTGAGAGGGTTCTTGAAGAGTGCCAACATTGTGAGAGGGTTCTTGAAGTGTGCCAACATTGTGAGAGGGTTCTTGGTATGTGCCGACATTGTGAGAGGGTTCTTGGTGTGTGCCAACATTGTGAGAGGGTTCTTGGAGTGTGCCAACATTGTGAGAGGGTTCTTGGAGTGTGCCAACATTACTAGAGGGTTCTTGAAGTATGCCGACATTGTGAGAGGGTTCTTGAAGTGTGCCAACATTGTGAGAGGGTTCTTGGAGAGTGCCAACATTGTGAGAGGGTTCTTGAAGTGTGCCAACATTGTGAGAGGGTTCTTGGTATGTGCCAACATTGTGAGAGGGTTCTTGAAGTGTGCCAACATTGTGAGAGGGTTCTTGAAGTGTGCCAACATTGTGAGAGGGTTCTTGAAGTGTGCCGACATTGTGAGAGGGTTTTGGTATGTGCCGACATAGTGAGAGGGTTCTTGAAGTGTGCCAACATTGTGAGAGGGTTCTTGAAGTGTGCCGACATTGTGAGAGGGTTCTTGGTATGTGCCGACATTGTGAGAGGGTTCTTGAAGTGTGCCAACATTGTGAGAGGGTTCTTGGAGAGTGCCAACATTGTGAGAGGGTTCTTGAAGTGTGCCAACATTGTGAGAGGGTTCTTGAAGTGAGCCAACATTGTGAGAGGGTTCTTGAAGTATACCGACATTGTGAGAGGGTTCTTGGAGAGTGCTGACATTGCTAGAGGGTTCGTGGAGTATGCCAACATTGTGAGAGTGTTCTTGAAGTATGCCAAGATTGCTATATATATATAGGGTTCTTGGAGTATGCCGACATTGCTAGAGGGGTCTTAGCACGATACCCAGCATGGATACAGATAGCACAATACCCAGCATGGACACAGATAGCACAATACCCAGCATGGACACAGATAACACAACAATACCCAGCATGGACACAGATAGCACAATGCCCAGCATGGACACAGATAGCACAATACCCAGCATGGACACAGAAAGCACAATACCCAGCATGGACACAGATAGCACAATACCCAGCATGGACACAGAAAGCACAATACCCAGCATGGACACAGATAGCACAATACCCAGCATGGACACAGATAGCACAATACCCAGCATGGACACAGATAGCACAATACCCAGCATGGACACAGAAAGCATGGACACAGATAGCATGGTACCCAGCATGGACACAGATAGCATGGTACCCAGCATGGACAAAGATAGCATGGTACCCAGCATGGAAACAGATAGCACAATACCCAGCATGGACACAGAATGCACAATACCCTGCATGGACACAGAAAGCACAATACCCAGCATGGAAACAGATAGCATGGTACCCAGCATGGACACAGATAACACAATACCCAGCATGGACACAGATATCACAATACCCTGCATGGACACAGATAGCACAATACCCAGCATGGACACAGATAGCATGATACCCAGCATGGACACAGATAGCACAATACCCAGCATGGACACAGATAGCCCAGTACCCAGCATGGACACAGATAGCACAATACCCAGCATGGACACAGATAGCACAATACCCAGCATGGATACAGATAGCACAATACCCAGCATGGACACAGAAAGCACAATACCCAGCATGGACACAGATAGCACAATACCCAGCATGGACACAGAAAGCACAATACCCAGCATGGAAACAGATAGCATGGTACCCAGCATGGACACATATAGCACAATACCCAGCATGGACACAGATAGCACAATACCCAGCATGGACACAGAAAGCACAATACCCAGCATGGACACAGATAGCATGGTACCCAGCATGGACACAGAAAGCATGGTACCCTGCATGGACACAGATAGCACAATACCCAGCATGGAAACAGATAGCACAATACCCAGCATGGACACAGATAGCACAATACCCAGCATGGACACAGATAGCACAATACCCAGCATGGACACAGATAGCACAATACCCAGCATGGACACAGATAGCACAATACCCAGCATGGACACAGATAGCACAATACCCAGCATGGACACAGATAGCACAATACCCAGCATGGACACAGATAGCATGATACCCAGCATGGACACAGATAGCACAATACCCAGCATGGACACAGATAGCATGGTACCCAGCATGGACACAGATAGCACAATACCCAGCATGGACACAGATAGCATGGTACCCAGCATGGACACAGAAAGCACAATACCCAGCATGGATACAGATAGTACAATACCCAGCATGGACACAGATAGCACAATTCCCAGCATTGACACAGAAAGCACAATACCCAGCATGGACACAGATAGCACAATACCCAGCATGGACACAGATAGCACAATACCCAGCATGGAAACAGATAGCACAATACCCAGCATGGAAACAGATAGTACAATACCCAGCATGGACACAGATAGCACAATACCCAGCATGGACACAGATAGCACAATACCCAGCATGGACACAGATAGCACAATACCCAGCATGGACACAGATAGCACAATACCCAGCATGGACACAGATAGCACAATACCCAGCTTGGACACTGTCACAGATAGCACAATACCCAGCATGGACACTGTCACAGATAGCACAATTGTGTCAATAATAATCATATGGTTGCCCATAAATTGGCTATAGATATGAATACAATAGATTGAATAGCTTGAATTGTGATAACTGAAGGAAACGTGAAACCGTACTTTCAGAACATGTAAATATTATTACTGCAGTTCATTGTCCGAGATCATTGGTTGCAAGTAATCACTGATTGGAACAGTCAGGAATTACTGATCAATCTTCCTTACAATAACAAAGAGCTATGAATCAGCAACATCAGAAAATCATGTGCCATATTCATGGGCACAGCGCCACTCAGTGAATATGTGGTCAAAATCCTCATATCAAATATCTGTTTATGCAAAGTTACTGAACTCTATTGCGAAACAACTTCTTACAACATTTGCATTGTATCATTTTGTGCATGACATATTTACTATAAAATATGATTAAACTGAGACAACATCACTCTCGAGATCTCATTGCCGATGATCCATTTGCCATGAGGGAGAACCGTGCTTAATGGCACCATCGTAATGACTACAGCTGGGCGTGAATCCTGGGTCTCTCACACCTGAAGCAAACAGGCTACCAAGGAGCTATCATGACTTCCTCATGTCATTAAACATAAATTCATCATAGAAGATAAGGCATAATTTGAGTTGTGTATATGATCACCCTCATAGCGGGGGGGGGGGGGGGGGGGGGGATTTGACATGTACAAAGTTCAACATGGTCATAGATAAAAGGAGATTTGGGAGAAGTGTTCTCTTCCTAATCTGCCTCAAGCCTCCCTATTTTGAACTTGGAGATCTACACATAGATCATAGAGGACTCTTGAACAGGATACACCAAGTATTACCAGTTACATGTACAGTGAGTATGCAGCACATCATTAAACCACATACACTGAGTATGGGGGCATATCATAAACCAGCTACACTGTGTATGGGGGCACATCATAAACCAGCTACACTGTGTATGGGGGCACATCATAAACCAGCTACACTGTGTATGGGGACATATCATTAACCAGCTACACTGTGTATGGGGGCATATCATAAACCAGCTACACTGTGTATGGGGGCACATCATAAACCAGCTACACTGTGTATGGGGGCACATCATAAACCAGCTACACTGTGTATGGGGGCACATCATAACCAGCTACACTGTGTATGGGGGCACATCATAAACCAGCTACACTGAGTATGGGGCATATCATAAACCAGCTACACTGTGTATGGGGGCACATCATAAACCAGCTACACAGTGTATGGGGGCACATCATAAACCAGCTACACTGAGTATGGGGGCACATCATAAACCAGCTACACTGAGTATGGGGGCACATCATAAACCAGCTACACTGAGTATGGGGGCACATCATAAACCAGCTACACTGAGTATGGGGGCACATCATAAACCAGCTACACTGAGTATGGGGGTACATCATAAACCAGCTACACTGTGTATGGGGGCACATCATTAACCAGCTACACTGAGTATGGGGGCACATCATTAACCAGCTACACTGTGTATGGGGGTACATCATAAACCAGCTACACTGTGTATGGGGGCACATCATTAACCAGCTACACTGAGTATGGGGGCACATCATTAACCAGCTACACTGTGTATGGGGGCACATCATTAACCAGCTACACTGTGTATGGGGACACATCATAAACCAGCTACACTGTGTATGGGGCACATCATTAAACCAGCTACACTGAGTATGGGGGCACATCATAAACCAGCTACACTGAGTATGGGGGCACATCATTAAACCAGCTACACTGAGTATGGGGGCACATCATAAACCAGCAACACTGAGTATGGTGCACACCATAAACCAGCTACAATGAGTATGGTGCACATCATAAACCAGCTACACTGAGTATGGGGGTACATCATAAATCAGCTACACTGTGTATGGGGGCACATCATAAACCAGCTACACTGTGTATGGGGCACATCATTAAACCAGCTACACTGAGTATGGGGGCACATCATTAACCAGCTACACTGTGTGGGGACACATCATAAACCAGCTACACTGTGTATGGGGCACATCATTAACCAGCTACACTGAGTATGGGGGCACATCATAAACCAGCTACACTGAGTATGGGGGCACATCATTAAACCAGCTACACTGAGTATGGGGGCACATCATAAACCAGCAACACTGAGTATGGTGCACACCATAAACCAGCTACAATGAGTATGGTGCACATCATAAACCAGCTACACTGAGTATGGGGGACATCATAAATCAGCTACACTGTGTATGGGGGCACATCATAAACCAGCTACACTGTGTATGGGGCACATCATAAACCAGCTACACTGAGTATGGGGGCACATCATAAACCAGCTACACTGAGTATGGGGGCACATCATAAACCAGCTACACTGAGTATGGGGGCACATCATAAACCAGCTACACTGAGTATGGGGGTACATCATAAACCAGCTACACTGTGTATGGGGGCACATCATTAACCAGCTACACTGAGTATGGGGGCACATCATAACCAGCTACACTGTGTATGGGGGTACATCATAAACCAGCTACACTGTGTATGGGGGCACATCATTAACCAGCTACACTGAGTATGGGGGCACATCATTAACCAGCTACACTGTGTATGGGGGCACATCATTAACCAGCTACACTGTGTATGGGGGCACATCATTAACCAGCTACACTGTGTATGGGGACACATCATAAACCAGCTACACTGTGTATGGGGCACATCATTAAACCAGCTACACTGAGTATGGGGGCACATCATAAACCAGCTACACTGAGTATGGGGGCACATCATTAACCAGCTACACTGAGTATGGGGGCACATCATAAACCAGCAACACTGAGTATGGTGCACACCATAAACCAGCTACAATGAGTATGGTGCACATCATAAACCAGCTACACTGAGTATGGGGGTACATCATAAACCAGCTACACTGTGTATGGGGGCACATCATAAACCAGCTACACTGTGTATGGGGCACATCATTAAACCAGCTACACTGAGTATGGGGGCACATCATAAACCAGCTACACTGAGTATGGGGGCACATCATAAACCAGCTACACTGTGTATGGGGCACATCATTAAACCAGCTACACTGAGTATGGGGGCACATCATAAACCAGCTACACTGAGTATGGGGCACATCATTAAACCAGCTACACTGAGTATGGGGGCTCATCATAAACAAGCAACACTGAGTATGGTGCACACCATAAACCAGCTACACTGAGTATGGAACACATCATAAACCAGTTACACAGAGCATGGGGGCACATCATAAACCAGCAACACTGAGTATGGTGCACACCATAAACCAGCTACACTGAGTATGGTGTACATCATAAACCAGCAACACTGAGTATGGGGCACATCATAAACCAGCAACACTGATTATGGGGGCACATCATAAACCAGCTACACTGAGTATGGGGGCACATCATAAACCAGCTACACAGAGTATGGGGGCACATCATAAACCAGCTACACTGAGTATGGGGGCACATCATAAACCAGCTACACAGAGTATGGGGGCACATCATAAACCAGCTACACCGAGTATGGTGCACATCATTAACCAGCTACACCGAGTATGGGGGCACATCATAAACCAGCTACACTGAGTATGGGGGCACATCATAAACCAGCTACACTGAGTATGGGGGCACATCATAAACCAGCTACACAGAGTATGGGGGCACATCATAAACCAGCTACACTGATTATGGGGGCACATCATAAACCAGCTACACAGAGTATGGGGCACATCATAAACCAGCTACACAGAGTATGGTGCACATCATAAACCAGCTACACAGAGAATGGGGGCACATCATAAACCAGCTACACTGAGTATGGGGACAAATCATAAACCAGCTACACTGGGTAGGGAACACATCATAAACCAGCTACACTGGGTATGGGGGCACACCATAAACCAGCTACACTGAGTATGGTGCACATCATAAACCAGCTACACTGAGTATGGGGGCACATCATAAACCAGCTACACTGATTATGGGGGCACATCATAAACCAGCTACACTGAGTATGGGGGCACATCATAAACCAGCTACACAGAGTATGGGGGCACATCATAAACCAGCTACACAGAGAATGGGGGCACATCATAAACCAGCTACACTGAGTATGGGTGCACATCATAAACCAGCTACACTGAGTATGGGGGTACATCATAAACCAGCTACACCGAGTATGGGGGCACATCATAAACCAGCTACACTGAGTATGGGGGCACATCATAAACCAGCTACACTGAGTATGGGGGCACATCATAAACCAGCTACACTGAGTATGGGGGCACATCATAAACCAGCTACACCGAGTATGGTGCACATCATTAACCAGCTACACCGAGTATGGGGGCACATCATAAACCAGCTACACTGAGTATGGGGGCACATCATAAACCAGCTACACTGAGTATGGGGGCACATCATAAACCAGCTACACTGAGTATGGGGGCACATCATAAACCAGCTACACAGAGTATGGGGCACATCATAAACCAGCTACACAGAGTATGGGGGCACATCATAAACCAGCTACACAGAGTATGGGGGCACATCATAAACCAGCTACACTGAGTATGGGGGCACATCATAAACCAGCTACACTGGGTAGGGAACACATCATAAACCAGCTACACTGGGTAGGGCACATCATAAACCAGCTACACGGAGTATGGGGGCACATCATAAACCAGCTACACAGAGTATGGGGGCACATCATAAACCAGCTACACTGAGTATGGGGGCACATCATAAAGAAGCTACACTGAGTATGGGGGCACATCATAAACCAGCTACACTGAGTATGGGGGCACATCATAAACCAGCTACACTGAGTATGGGGGCACATCATAAACCAGCTACACCGAGTATGGTGCACATCATTAACCAGCTACACCGAGTATGGGGGCACATCATAAACCAGCTACACTGAGTATGGGGGCACATCATAAACCAGCTACACTGAGTATGGGGGCACATCATAAACCAGCTACACAGAGTATGGGGGCACATCATAAACCAGCTACACTGATTATGGGGGCACATCATAAACCAGCTACACAGAGTATGGGGCACATCATAAACCAGCTACACAGAGTATGGTGCACATCATAAACCAGCTACACAGAGAATGGGGGCACATCATAAACCAGCTACACTGAGTATGGGGACAAATCATAAACCAGCTACACTGGGTAGGGAACACATCATAAACCAGCTACACTGGGTAGGGAACACATCATAAACCAGCTACACGGAGTATGGGGGCACATCATAAACCAGCTACACAGAGTATGGGGGCACATCATAAACCAGCTACACAGAGTATGGGGGCACATCATAAACCAGCTACACTGAGTATGGGGGGCACATCATAAAGAAGCTACACTGAGTATGGGGGCACATCATAAACCAGCTACACCGAGTATGGGTGCACATCCTAAACCAGCTACACCAAGTATGGGGGCACATCATAAACCAGCTACACAGAGTATGGGGGCACATCATAAACCAGCTACACAGAGAATGGGGGCACATCATAAACCAGCTACACTGAGTATGGGTGCACATCATAAACCAGCTACACTGAGTATGGGGGTACATCATAAACCAGCTACACCGAGTATGGGGGCACATCATAAACCAGCTACACTGAGTATGGGGGCACATCATAAACCAGCTACACTGAGTATGGGGGCACATCATAAACCAGCTACACTGAGTATGGGGGCACATCATAAACCAGCTACACCGAGTATGGTGCACATCATTAACCAGCTACACCGAGTATGGGGGCACATCATAAACCAGCTACACTGAGTATGGGGGCACATCATAAACCAGCTACACTGAGTATGGGGGCACATCATAAACCAGCTACACAGAGTATGGGGGCACATCATAAACCAGCTACACTGATTATGGGGGCACATCATAAACCAGCTACACAGAGTATGGGGCACATCATAAACCAGCTACACAGAGTATGGGGGCACATCATAAACCAGCTACACTGAGTATGGGGGCACATCATAAACCAGCTACACAGAGTATGGGGGCACATCATAAACCAGCTACACTGAGTATGGGGACAAATCATAAACCAGCTACACTGGGTAGGGAACACATCATAAACCAGCTACACTGGGTAGGGAACACATCATAAACCAGCTACACAGAGTATGGGGGCACATCATAAACCAGCTACACAGAGTATGGGGGCACATCATAAACCAGCTACACTGAGTATGGGGGGCACATCATAAAGAAGCTACACTGAGTATGGGGGCACATCATAAACCAGCTACACCGAGTATGGGTGCACATCCTAAACCAGCTACACCAAGTATGGGGGCACATCATAAACCAGCTACACCGAGTATGGGGGCACATCATAAACCAGCTACACCGAGTATGGGTGCACATCCTAAACCAGCTACACCAAGTATGGGGGCACATCATAAACCAGCTACACCGAGTATGGTGGCACATCATAAACCAGCTACACCGAGTATGGAACACATCATAAACCAGCTACACAGAGTATGGGGGCACATCATAAACCAGCTACACTGAGTATGGGGACAAATCATAAACCAGCTACACTGGGTAGGGAACACATCATAAACCAGCTACACAGAGTATGGTGTATGGCATTGCTAGATAACACTGACAAGAGACAGTGTGTTGGACTGTAGCCTCTAGGCACATGCTTCATCCATCTACTATCATGACAGCACCCCAGTAACTTTATTAAAATCACGATTTCCATACTTTACACTGAAGAAAATCTTGCTAATAAATAAACCTGATTAAGAGATCTTTTAATACCAAAGGAGTTGCTTTACAGTTATTAAACAGTACAGTATCTATGAACATATCCTCTGTATGATTGGCAGCAGGCACATGTTTACTATGATAATGAGCAGCAATCAATTCTGGCGGGTGGTTACCTGAGGTTATACTCAGCTACACCAAACTACAATCTTCTGTCTGCCAAACCTATTAAACACAAAAATGATAGCTCTCACAAAGTCAAGAAATATTAATCATGTGTGTATGGGGTAATGTTGTGTCTCTTGAAACAGATTTTATTACTATTTTTAGTCAATATTGATATTGAAACAAGGTCAATGCTATATATCGCATGTATATACAATGTGCACTATATTGAAACAAGGTCAATGCTATATATACATTGTACACTACAGTGCTTAAGCTAAACCCACATTTTTGGGACAAGTGAGAAAGCATGTGATTGCGTCATTATTATTATTATATACCAAACTTATATAGCGTTCTTTTCATCTAAAAATAAAACGTTCAAAAGCGCTTTACAGCCTAAATATCACAAATGTTGATAAAAACTTCCACATACAATGAGATAAAACGAGACAAAATTAGCAAACACAATTACAATGGATTCTAAATATGCTATAAAATATTAGGATCTAAAATTATAACAATTAAAATATAGGTAATAATTAAATCCTGATTGATCACAGACACAGTTCGATATAGTCATACATGTATAATGGTATTATTTAGTAAATTTTAACATAATAGGGTTAAAATACACAATATGACCATTAAATATAATATTTGAATAGAAGCAGTGAATCTTACTGGACAATATTTTGTCTGAAAATTAAATAAAAAAATTTTTTAGGGAGAAGTGGTACCCCCAGGGGGGCAAAGTTAGGGTCCAAGGGCGACTATTTTGCCCATGTCTCCCTCTAGAATGAGCCCTGTACTATAATCTAACAATGTCTGAATGCTAGCCTGGGAATATTTAGAACTACGATATATATACAGCTGCACTTGAACAACTGAAATTCCAAAGTAAAAATAAGTATGCATCTCAGACATGAAGAATGCAGGAGAACATATCTTTCCAAGAGATATATTCTACATAGCATAATATCACCATGATACTCACGACTTGGCGTTATAATGTTAATCAAATTCTACACTGCAGTTTCATAGAAAACAACATGTTAAGTGGCTTCTTCAATATGACCTAGTGACACAGTTCATAAATAGCACAACCAAATTTTGAAAGCTAGATTGACATCCATCAGCTGTCCCAAGATTTACATACAGTCAAACCTGTCTTAAGCAGCCAGCCAAGGGAGTCAGAGAAAGTGGCTGCTTAGCACAGGTGGCTGCTTAATAGATGTCAAATATATAATAAAACAACATATTGGGAATCTGGAAACTGGCTGCTTAATACAGGTTGGCTGCTTAATAGAGGTGACCACTAACACAGGTTTGATTGTAGTAAACAATGCAGATGCAAACATATCCCTCAAGTTGCAGGACTCATTCTAGAAGACGACTATTTTGCCCCTATGGACACTGACTTCCGCCCCCTGGGTGCCCCACTTCTCGCTAAAACATTAAAAACAAAATTAACAATTTTGTTTCTATATATATTTTTATACACAATTTTGTCGAGTAAGAAACACTGGCACATTCATTATAAAGCACTCTTTCTATTTCAACTGTTGTATGTACTGGTGATACCGTGTATTTTAACCATATTTGGTTGAAATTTATTAACCCATTCAACCCCAAGTAACTGACATGGACTGGTGCGTGATATTTTCAGACCAATAAATTAATAACAAAATTACATTTGGATCAGTTCATTTATCAAAATGGGTAATTTTATCTAAAAATAGTAATAATTATTACTGGCAAAAAAGTGCAGATCCTGATGAGACGGCTCGTTACGAGCCGGCTCATCTGGATATACACTTTTCATAAGCCTATTTAGAGGCCTGTGGGGTTGAAAGGGTTAAATACATGTAACACAATTTAAGGACGCAATCGTGCACTTTTTCACTTCCAGACGGATCTGTAGTCCAGTGGTAACAAGCTGGACTGGTAATCCAGGGATCGCAGGTTCGATCCCCCGTCTGGTCCTAATCAAATTTCACATGGTAATCCAGGGATCGCAGGTTCGATCCCCCGTCTGACCCTAATAAAATTAACAGTCTTTCAAATGGGACTTTAAACCAAGGTCTTGTGTCGGTGCTGTACACCATGCACGTAAAAGAACCAGAGGAGACTCTGGAATGGGTCTCTGTCTGTATCATTGCACTATCCTCCAAAAATCTAAAATGACATCTCTTCAGGAGGCGTCGCTCATGTGGGCAACTGGTAGTGACGATAAATAAATATAAAACACACGTTTCTCACTTCTCCCAAATATTATGACCTAGAATGAGCCCTGGGTTGTGGTGTGTCACTTACAATAACAGTGAAGAGCATAGCGCATAATTATATAGGTCAGTGCTATGCGATTATTTTTATGTCACCGTTTATAAAGTTCTGCAATATTTGTACTACCAATTAGACAGGCGGGATTAAGTCCACTAAAATGGTTATCAAAAAAAAGGATCGGATTAAATCTACTAAAATGGTTATCAAAAAAAGGATCCAGCAATATTTAACTGTTTCTGATCGTGAAATAAAACCTCCGTCAATAACTCTACTTATACAGTAATTGCTTTCATAATAGAGAAGTTGATCGTGTTAGTGCAAGAAGAACGAAGAAGCGTACCAAATTGTCAAACATATACACTTCTAATGCATTCTTCCGTGTAGTGTTTTTTAAACTTTATTTATTTTTAGAACGATTGCGAAGCAAGTTCTAACAACTTATATTAATCACTCTCGTTGGCGCGGATGAAAACGTATATGTGGTCATTCATGTGGGAGGAAACCGGAGTACCCAGAGAAAACCCATCTGTTTGATCTGGCGACGACCGTACCATCTCAGATACTTCCCACATGCACACTGAATTTGGTTGTGATCTCTTGTATAACTTCAGCAATCGCATGGACAAGGGGACATTGTACCATAATGAATCAACAGCGAAAATCTGCTTCATTCGTCAATGGACTTTTTTAAAAACAATATGATTCTTTCTCCTGGTGCGATAAAACATGCAATGTAAAGTGGTAGTACTTTAGTTATTATATGGACAATAAATATTGAAACTAACAGGCATTGTAAAAACCCAAAGGTCACAGTTTAAGCAAGAGAACGGACAGTGCGACTTTAGGATTAGATTTTGGACACTTGAAGGGTCATAACTCTGGAGTGACTAGGGCATTCCAACTGGTTATCGAACTTGACCGAGATATTATATCAACACACTATGTGTGCAAGTTTGAAGATTGGATAAAAACTGTTCAAGTTAGAGAATGGACAGTACAAATTAGGACAATTCAAGGGCCATAACTTCAGCATAACCAGAACAATCCAGCTGGTTATCGAACTTGTCCGAGATATTATGCAGACATACATAATATCAAATGCAAGCTTCGTGAAGATTGGATAAATACGGTACATTATGACCGCCGCTGGAGGTGAATGCATAATATGAACCATGTTTCAAACGGGCGCATAAAAAATATAGTCACTTGACCGTGAACCAACAATGAGTTCTGTATCGCTTTTCGATGTGGTGAACATTTTACCGGAGTTTCATGAAAATCCCTCAAGGAGATCATGGCTCAAGCTAGACCCAAATATTTGGGAAAAGTGAGAAAGCGCGCGATTGCGTAATGGCATTATTTAATAAATCTGTGGTGTCTCATTGTGGTGAACATTTGACCAAAATTACATAGGTGGTTAGGCGATACAGACATTGTCATGGATGGACGTATAGAAGCTATTGCAAATATTCCGCTTCAATGAGGGAACAATAAATGTTTTAATTGGTGAAACTAAACAGTAAACGACTTCTTATAACTTGTATTTTTACTTCATCGGTCATAACAAAAGTTACGGTTCGGGGCCAAAATTTTAGGGTTGCTTGTGAGATTAGAAACAGACATTTTTGGGGTGGCCTTTTATCTGAAAACAACATCCTAGGAACCAGAGCACCTGCTACAATTACCATTTCATAGGAATATAAGCATTAATCTACACTAGGCCAAGAAGTGCATTATAAACTTTACTATATCACAAAAACACCATTGAACCATTTATCTACGAAATGCCAAAGCTACTGTTTTCCTTCACAAATCTCAGATGTTGAAAAACTTCAAAACCAATGAATTTGCCTCCAAATGAAAGAATAGGGCTGTGGTGTCTTGAGTATCTGCCAAATTTGATTAGAGCCTGATAACATATGAAAGTGGAGTATAGTCTTGTGTAGTATCAGGTAGGTATGAAATAGAAGCAGCCACCAACTAATTACAGCATCATTTTGCTCCTAGATATTCCTAGATATTCAATTATTATGCCTGCGTGACATTTGCGTGTGCCACTAAGGGCATGACCTTATAAATGCTGTTTTTATTTTGTTGCTGTACAGAATTGGGGGTTCTTTTAGGCTTCTAAATTAAATTCAGGTAATTTTTCAAACATATTTCTCACAGTTTGTTGTTTGCACAGTTATTTATTGATATGCTGTACGATATTGGATATACAGTCTACATCCGTTATGTCAGTCGGTTATGTCGAATTCTCTGGTTATCTCGAAGTCGGATAAATGTCCTGTTTCAGAGACTATCATTTTCCATATAACTAGCTCTGTATATATTGAATTTTGTTAAGTCAAACTTTGGTTATGTCGAAGTATTTTGTTCGGTCCAACGGAATTCGACATAACGGATGCATAGACTGTACATGTATGGTCAGGGGCTAACAAATTTGTTTAAAGCTTCCCCCCCGTAGGACTAGTGACCTGACAAATCCACTCACCCATGGTAAAATTCACTCGCCCTTATGATATTATTTTTTTTGGGTTAAATAAACTATTTACATGTACGTGTACGTCTGCATGTTTTGATAGAATAAATTTTCTTTTCCATGCCCAGAAGCCTACATGATTAAAAGTGAATTAGCAATACGCTTAGTCCCGGTATATTAGTACAGTGGTACACACCCAATAGAGAGTCCCGGTACACTAGTACAGTGGTACACAGCCAATAGATAGTCATAGTACACTAGTACAGTGGTACACACCCAATAGATAGTCATGGTACACTAGTGCAGTGGTACACACCCAATAGATAGTCATGATACACTAGTACAGTGGTACACAGCCAATAGATAGTCCTGGTACACTAGTACAGTGGTACACAGCCAATAGATAGTCCTGGTACACTAGTACAGTGGTACACAGCCAATAGATAGTCATGGTACACTAATGCAGTGGTACACACCCAATGTATAGTCCTGGTACACTAGTACAGTGGTACACAACTAATAGATAGTCATGGTACACTAGTACAGTGGTACACAGCCAATATATAGTCATGGTACACTAGTACAGTGGTACACAACTAATAGATAGTCATGATACACTAGTACAGTGGTACACAGCCAATAGATAGTCATGGTACACTAGTACAGTGGTACACAACTAATAGATAGTCATGGTACACTAGTACAGTGGTACACACCCAACAGATAGTCATGGTACACTAGTACAGTGGTACACAACTAATAGATAGTCCTGGTACACTAGTACAGAACTAATAGATAGTCCTGGTACACTAGTACAGTGGTACACAACTAATAGATAGTCATGGTACACTAGTACAGTGGTACACAGCCAATAGATAGTCCTGGTACACTAGTACAGTGGTACACAGCCAATATATAGTCCTGGTACACTAGTACAGTGGTACACAGCCAATATAGTCCTGGTACACTAGTACAGTGGTACACAGCCAATAGATAGTCATGGTACACTAATGCAGTGGTACACACCCAATGTATAGTCCTGGTACACTAGTACAGTGGTACACAACTAATAGATAGTCATGATACACTAGTACAGTGGTACACAGCCAATAGATAGTCATGGTACACTAGTACAGTGGTACACAACTAATAGATAGTCATGGTACACTAGTACAGTGGTACACACCCAATAGATAGTCATGGTACACTAGTACAGTGGTACACAACTAATAGATAGTCCTGGTACACTAGTACAGAACTAATAGATAGTCCTGGTACACTAGTACAGTGGTACACAACTAATAGATAGTCATGGTACACTAGTACAGTGGTACACAGCCAATAGATAGTCATGGTACACTAGTACAGTGGTACACAGCCAATATATAGTCCTGGTACACTAGTACAGTGGTACACAGCCAATATATAGTCCTGGTACACTAGTACAGTGGTACACAGCCAATAGATAGTCCTGGTACACTAGTACAGTGGTACACAGCCAATAGATAGTCCTGGTACACTAGTACAGTGGTACACAGCCAATAGATAGTCATGGTACACTAATGCAGTGGTACACACCCAATGTATAGTCCTGGTACACTAGTACAGTGGTACACAACTAATAGATAGTCATGGTACACTAGTACAGTGGTACACAGCCAATATATAGTCATGGTACACTAGTACAGTGGTACACAACTAATAGATAGTCATGGTACACTAGTACAGTGGTACACAGCCAATAGATAGTCATGGTACACTAGTACAGTGGTACACAACTAATAGATAGTCATGGTACACTAGTACAGTGGTACACAACTAATAGATAGTCATGGTACACTAGTACAGTGGTACACAACTAATAGATAGTCCTGGTACACTAGTACAGTGGTACACAGCCAATAGATAGTCATGGTACACTAGTACAGTGGTACACAACTAATAGATAGTCATGGTACACTAGTACAGTGGTACACAGCCAATAGATAGTCATGGTACACTAGTACAGTGGTACACAACTAATAGATAGTCATGGTACACTAGTACAGTGGTACACAGCTAATAGATAGTCCTGGTACACTAGTACAGTGGTACACAGCCAATAGATAGTCCTGGTACACTAGTACAGTGGTACACACCCAATAGATAGTCATGGTACACTAGTACAGTGGTACACAGCCAATATATAGTCCTGGTACACTAGTACAGTGGTACACAGCCAATAGATAGTCCTGGTACACTAGTACAGTGGTACACAGCCAATAGATAGTCCTGGTACACTAGTACAGTGGTACACAGCCAATAGATAGTCATGGTACACTAGTACAGTGGTACACAGCTAATAGATAGTCATGGTACACTAGTACAGTGGTACACAGCCAATATATAGTCATGGTACACTAGTACAGTGGTACACAGCCAATAGATAGTCATGGTACACTAGTACAGTGGTACACAACTAATAGATAGTCCTGGTACACTAGTACAGTGGTACACAACTAATAGATAGTCATGGTACACTAGTACAGAACTAATAGATAGTCATGGTACACTAGTACAGTGGTACACAACTAATAGATAGTCATGGTACACTAGTACAGAACTAATAGATAGTCATGGTACACTAGTACAGTGGTACACAACTAATAGATAGTCCTGGTACACTAGTACAGTGGTACACAACTAATAGATAGTCATGGTACACTAGTACAGTGGTACACACCCAATAGGTAGTCATGATACACTAGTACAGTGGTACACAACTAATAGATAGTCATGATACACTAGTACAGTGGTACACAACTAATAGATAGTCATGGTACACTAGTACAGTGGTACACACCCAATATATAGTCATGGTATACTAGTACAGTGGTACACAACTAATAGATAGTCATGGTACACTAGTACAGTGGTACACAACTAATAGATAGTCCTGGTACACTAGTACAGTGATACACAGCCAATAGATAGTCCTGGTACACTAGTACAGTGGTACACAACTAATAGATAGTCATGGTACACTAGTACAGTGGTACACAACTAATAGATAGTCATGGTACACTAGTACAGTGGTACACAACTAATAGATAGTCATGGTACACTAGTACAGTGGTACACAGTCAATAGATAGTCCTGGTACACTAGTACAGTGGGACACAACTAATAGATAGTCCTGGTACACTAGTACAGTGGTACACAACTAATAGATAGTCATGGTACACTAGTACAGTGGTACACAACTAATAGATAGTCCTGGTACACTAGTACAGTGGTACACAGCCAATAGATAGTCCTGGTACACTAGTACAGTGGTACACAACTAATAGATAGTCATGGTACACTAATACAGTGGTACACAGCCAATAGATAGTCATGGTACACTAGTACAGTGGTACACAACTAATAGATAGTCATGGTACACTAATACAGTGGTACACACCCAATAGATAGTCATGGTACACTAGTACAGTGGTACACAACTAATATATAGTCCTGGTACACAAGTACAGTGGTACACAACTAATAGATAGTCATGGTACACTAGTACAGTGGTACACAACTAATAGATAGTCCTGGTACACTAGTACAGTGGTACACAACCAATATATAGTCCTGGTACACTAGTACAGTGGTACACAACTAATAGATAGTCATGGTACACTAGTACAGTGGTACACAACTAATAGATAGTCATGGTACACTAGTACAGTGGTACACAACTAATAGATAGTCATGGTACACTAGTACAGAACTAATAGATAGTCCTGGTACACTAGTACACAACTAATAGATAGTCATGGTACACTAATACAGTGGTACACAACTAATAGATAGTCATGGTACACTAGTACATAACTAATAGATAGTCATGGTACACTAGTACAGTGGTACACAACTAATAGATAGTCATGGTACACTAGTACAGAACTAATAGATAGTCATGGTACACTAGTACAGTGGTACACAACTAATAGATAGTCATGGTACACTAGTACAGTGGTACACACCTAGATAGTCATGGTACACTAGTACAGTGGTACACAACTAATAGATAGTCATGATACACTAGTACAGTGGTACACAACTAATAGATAGTCATGGTACACTAGTACAGTGGTACACACCAATATATAGTCATGGTACACTAGTACAGTGGTACACAACTAATAGATAGTCATGGTACACTAGTACAGTGGTACACAACTAATAGATAGTCCTGGTACACTAGTACAGTGTACACAGCCAATAGATAGTCCTGGTACACTAGTACAGTGGTACACAACTAATAGATAGTCATGGTACACTAGTACAGTGGTACACAACTAATAGATAGTCATGGTACACTAGTACAGTGGTACACAACTAATAGATAGTCATGGTACACTAGTACAGTGGTACACAGCCAATAGATAGTCCTGGTACACTAGTACAGTGGTACACACCCAATAGATAGTCATGGTACACTAGTACAGTGGTACACAGCCAATAGATAGTCATGGTACACTAGTGCAGTGGTACACACCCAATAGATAGTCATGATACACTAGTACAGTGGTACACAGCCAATAGATAGTCCTGGTACACTAGTACAGTGGTACACAGCCAATAGATAGTCCTGGTACACTAGTACAGTGGTACACAGCCAATAGATAGTCATGGTACACTAATGCAGTGGTACACACCCAATGTATAGTCCTGGTACACTAGTACAGTGGTACACAACTAATAGATAGTCATGGTACACTAGTACAGTGGTACACAGCCAATATATAGTCATGGTACACTAGTACAGTGGTACACAACTAATAGATAGTCATGATACACTAGTACAGTGGTACACAGCCAATAGATAGTCATGGTACACTAGTACAGTGGTACACAACTAATAGATAGTCATGGTACACTAGTACAGTGGTACACACCCAACAGATAGTCATGGTACACTAGTACAGTGGTACACAACTAATAGATAGTCCTGGTACACTAGTACAGAACTAATAGATAGTCCTGGTACACTAGTACAGTGGTACACAACTAATAGATAGTCATGGTACACTAGTACAGTGGTACACAGCCAATAGATAGTCATGGTACAGTGGTACACAGCCAATATATAGTACTGGTACACTAGTACAGTGGTACACAGCCAATATATAGTCCTGGTACACTAGTACATTGGTACACAGCCAATAGATAGTCCTGGTACACTAGTACAGTGGTACACAGCCAATAGATAGTCCTGGTACACTAGTACAGTGGTACACAGCCAATAGATAGTCATGGTACACTAATGCAGTGGTACACACCCAATGTATAGTCCTGGTACACTAGTACAGTGGTACACAACTAATAGATAGTCATGGTACACTAGTACAGTGGTACACAGCCAATATATAGTCATGGTACACTAGTACAGTGGTACACAACTAATAGATAGTCATGATACACTAGTACAGTGGTACACAGCCAATAGATAGTCATGGTACACTAGTACAGTGGTACACAACTAATAGATAGTCATGGTACACTAGTACAGTGGTACACAGCCAATATATAGTCCTGGTACACTAGTACAGTGGTACACAGCCAATAGATAGTCATGGTACACTAATGCAGTGGTACACACCCAATGTATAGTCCTGGTACACTAGTACAGTGGTACACAACTAATAGATAGTCATGGTACACTAGTACAGTGGTACACAGCCAATATATAGTCATGGTACACTAGTACAGTGGTACACAACTAATAGATAGTCATGATACACTAGTACAGTGGTACACAGCCAATAGATAGTCATGGTACACTAGTACAGTGGTACACAACTAATAGATAGTCATGGTACACTAGTACAGTGGTACACAACTAATAGATAGTCCAGGTACACTAGTACAGAACTAATAGATAGTCCTGGTACACTAGTACAGTGGTACACAACTAATAGATAGTCATGGTACACTAGTACAGTGGTACACAGCCAATAGATAGTCATGGTACACTAGTACAGTGGTACACAGCCAATATATAGTCCTGGTACACTAGTACAGTGGTACACAGCCAATATATAGTCCTGGTACACTAGTACAGTGGTACACAGCCAATAGATAGTCATGGTACACTAGTACAGTGGTACACAGCCAATAGATAGTCCTGGTACACTAGTACAGTGGTACACACCCAATAGATAGTCATGGTACACTAGTACAGTGGTACACAGCCAATATATAGTCATGGTACACTAGTACAGTGGTACACAGCCAATATATAGTCCTGGTACACTAGTACAGTGGTACACAACTAATAGATAGTCCTGGTACACTAGTACAGTGGTACACAGCCAATAGATAGTCATGGTACAGTGGTACACAATTAATAGATAGTCATGGTACACTAGTACAGTGGTACACAGCCAATATATAGTCATGGTACACTAGTACAGTGGTACACAGCCAATAGATAGTCATGGTACACTAGTACAGTGGTACACAATTAATAGATAGTCATGGTACACTAGTACAGTGGTACACAGCCAATATATAGTCATGGTACACTAGTACAGTGGTACACACCCAATAGATAGTCATGGTACACTAGTGCAGTGGTACACAGCCAATAGATAGTCCTGGTACACTAGTACAGTGGTACACAACTAATAGATAGTCCTCGTACACTAGTACAGTGGTACACAGCCAATAGATAGTCCTGGTACACTAGTACACAGCCAATATATAGTCATGGTACACTAGTACACAGCCAATAGATAGTCATGGTACACTAGTACAGTGGTACACAGCCAATAGATAGTCCTGGTACACTAGTACAGTGGTACACACCCAATAGATAGTCCTGGTACACTAATACAGTGGTACACAACTAATAGATAGTCCTGGTACACTAGTACAGTGGTACACAACTAATAGATAGTCATGATACACTAGTACAGTGGTACACAGCCAATAGATAGTCATGGTACACTAGTACAGTGGTACACAACTAATAGATAGTCATGGTACACTAGTACAGTGGTACACAGCCAATATATAGTCCTGGTACACTAGTACAGTGGTACACAGCCAATAGATAGTCATGGTACACTAATGCAGTGGTACACACCCAATGTATAGTCCTGGTACACTAGTACAGTGGTACACAACTAATAGATAGTCATGGTACACTAGTACAGTGGTACACAGCCAATATATAGTCATGGTACACTAGTACAGTGGTACACAACTAATAGATAGTCATGATACACTAGTACAGTGGTACACAGCCAATAGATAGTCATGGTACACTAGTACAGTGGTACACAACTAATAGATAGTCATGGTACACTAGTACAGTGGTACACAACTAATAGATAGTCCAGGTACACTAGTACAGAACTAATAGATAGTCCTGGTACACTAGTACAGTGGTACACAACTAATAGATAGTCATGGTACACTAGTACAGTGGTACACAGCCAATAGATAGTCATGGTACACTAGTACAGTGGTACACAGCCAATATATAGTCCTGGTACACTAGTACAGTGGTACACAGCCAATATATAGTCCTGGTACACTAGTACAGTGGTACACAGCCAATAGATAGTCATGGTACACTAGTACAGTGGTACACAGCCAATAGATAGTCCTGGTACACTAGTACAGTGGTACACACCCAATAGATAGTCATGGTACACTAGTACAGTGGTACACAGCCAATATATAGTCATGGTACACTAGTACAGTGGTACACAGCCAATATATAGTCCTGGTACACTAGTACAGTGGTACACAACTAATAGATAGTCCTGGTACACTAGTACAGTGGTACACAGCCAATAGATAGTCATGGTACAGTGGTACACAATTAATAGATAGTCATGGTACACTAGTACAGTGGTACACAGCCAATATATAGTCATGGTACACTAGTACAGTGGTACACAGCCAATAGATAGTCATGGTACACTAGTACAGTGGTACACAATTAATAGATAGTCATGGTACACTAGTACAGTGGTACACAGCCAATATATAGTCATGGTACACTAGTACAGTGGTACACACCCAATAGATAGTCATGGTACACTAGTGCAGTGGTACACAGCCAATAGATAGTCCTGGTACACTAGTACAGTGGTACACAACTAATAGATAGTCCTCGTACACTAGTACAGTGGTACACAGCCAATAGATAGTCCTGGTACACTAGTACACAGCCAATATATAGTCATGGTACACTAGTACACAGCCAATAGATAGTCATGGTACACTAGTACAGTGGTACACAGCCAATAGATAGTCCTGGTACACTAGTACAGTGGTACACACCCAATAGATAGTCCTGGTACACTAATACAGTGGTACACAACTAATAGATAGTCCTGGTACACTAGTACAGTGGTACACAACTAATAGATAGTCATGGTACACTAGTACAGAACTAATAGATAGTCATGGTACACTAGTACAGTGGTACACAACTAATAGATAGTCATGGTACACTAGTACAGAACTAATAGATAGTCATGGTACACTAGTACAGTGGTACACAGCCAATAGATAGTCCTGGTACACTAGTACAGTGGTACACAGCCAATAGATAGTCCTGGTACACTAGTACAGTGGTACACACCCAATAGATAGTCATGGTACACTAGTACAGTGGTACACAACTAATAGAAAGTCATGGTACACTAGTACAGTGGTACACAACTAATAGATAGTCATGGTACACTAGTACAGTGGTACACAACTAATAGATAGTCATGGTACACTAGTACAGTGGTACACAACTAATAGATAGTCATGGTACACTAATACAGTGGTACACAGCCAATAGATAGTCATGGTACACTAGTACAGTGGTACACAACTAATAGATAGTCCTGGTACACTAGTACAGTGGTACACAACTAATAGATAGTCATAGTACACTAGTACAGTGGTACACAACTAATAGATAGTCCTGGTACACTAGTACAGTGGTACACAGCCAATAGATAGTCCTGGTACACTAGTACAGTGGTACACAACTAATAGATAGTCATGGTACACTAGTACAGTGGTACACAACTAATAGATAGTCATGGTACACTAGTACAGAACTAATAGATAGTCCTGGTACACTAGTACACAACTAATAGATAGTCATGGTACACTAATACAGTGGTACACAACTAATAGATAGTCATGGTACACTAGTACAGAACTAATAGATAGTCATGGTACACTAGTACAGTGGTACACAACTAATAGATAGTCATGGTACACTAGTACAGAACTAATAGATAGTCCTGGTACACTAGTACAGTGGTACACAACTAATAGATAGTCCTGGTACACTAGTACAGTGGTACACAACTAATAGATAGTCATGGTACACTAGTACAGTGGTACACACCCAATAGGTAGTCATGATACACTAGTACAGTGGTACACAACTAATAGATAGTCATGATACACTAGTACAGTGGTACACAACTAATAGATAGTCATGGTACACTAGTACAGTGGTACACACCCAATATATAGTCATGGTACACTAGTACAGTGGTACACAACTAATAGATAGTCATGGTACACTAGTACAGTGGTACACAACTAATAGATAGTCCTGGTACACTAGTACAGTGATACACAGCCAATAGATAGTCCTTGTACACTAGTACAGTGGTACACAACTAATAGATAGTCATGGTACACTAGTACAGTGGTACACAACTAATAGATAGTCATGGTACACTAGTACAGTGGTACACAACTAATAGATAGTCGTGGTACACTAGTACAGTGGTACACAGCCAATAGATAGTCCTGGTACACTAGTACAGTGGTACACACCCAATAGATAGTCATGGTACACTAGTACAGTGGTACACAGCCAATAGATAGTCATGGTACACTAGTACAGTGGTACACAGCCAATAGATAGTCATGGTACACTAGTACAGTGGTACACAACTAATAGATAGTCATGGTACACTAGTGCAGTGGTACACAGCCAATAGATAGTCCTGGTACACTAGTACAGTGGTACACAACTAATAGATAGTCATGGTACACTAGTACAGTGGTACACACCCAATATATAGTCATGGTACACTAGTACAGTGGTACACAACTAATAGATAGTCCTGGTACACTAGTACAGAACTAATAGATAGTCCTGGTACACTAGTACAGTGGTACACAGCCAATATATAGTCCTGGTACACTAGTACAGTGGTACACAGCCAATAGATAGTCATGGTACACTAGTACAGTGGTACACAGCCAATAGATAGTCCTGGTACACTAATACAGTGGTACACACCCAATAGATAGTCATGGTACACTAGTACAGTGGTACACAGCCAATAGATAGTCATGGTACACTAGTACAGTGGTACACAGCCAATAGAATCATGGTACACTAGTACAGTGGTACTCAGCCAATATATAGTCCTGGTACACTAGTACAGTGGTACACAACTAATAGATAGTCCTGGTACACTCGTACAGTGGTACACAGCCAATAGATAGTCATGGTACAGTGGTACACAATTAATAGATAGTCATGGTACACTAGTACAGTGGTACACAGCCAATATATAGTCATGGTACACTAGTACAGTGGTACACAGCCAATAGATAGTCATGGTACACTAGTACAGTGGTACACAATTAATAGATAGTCATGATACACTAGTACAGTGGTACACAGCCAATAGATAGTCATGGTACACTAGTACAGTGGTACACAACTAATAGATAGTCATGGTACACTAGTACAGTGGTACACAGCCAATATATAGTCATGGTACACTAGTACACAGCCAATAGATAGTCATGGTACACTAGTGCAGTGGTACACACCCAATGTATAGTCCTGGTACACTAGTACAGTGGTACACAACTAATAGATAGTCATGGTACACTAGTACAGTGGTACACAGCCAATATATAGTCATGGTACACTAGTACAGTGGTACACAACTAATAGATAGTCATGATACACTAGTACAGTGGTACACAGCCAATAGATAGTCATGGTACACTAGTACAGTGGTACACAACTAATAGATAGTCATGGTACACTAGTACAGTGGTACACAACTAATAGATAGTCCAGGTACACTAGTACAGAACTAATAGATAGTCCTGGTACACTAGTACAGTGGTACACAACTAATAGATAGTCATGGTACACTAGTACAGTGGTACACAGCCAATAGATAGTCATGGTACACTAGTACAGTGGTACACAGCCAATATATAGTCCTGGTACACTAGTACAGTGGTACACAGCCAATAGATAGTCATGGTACACTAGTACAGTGGTACACAGCCAATAGATAGTCCTGGTACACTAGTACAGTGGTACACACCCAATAGATAGTCATGGTACACTAGTACAGTGGTACACAGCCAATATATAGTCATGGTACACTAGTACAGTGGTACACAGACAATATATAGTCCTGGTACACTAGTACAGTGGTACACAACTAATAGATAGTCCTGGTACACTAGTACAGTGGTACACAGCCAATAGATAGTCATGGTACAGTGGTACACAATTAATAGATAGTCATGGTACACTAGTACAGTGGTACACAGCCAATATATAGTCATGGTACACTAGTACAGTGGTACACAGCCAATAGATAGTCATGGTACACTAGTACAGTGGTACACAATTAATAGATAGTCATGGTACACTAGTACAGTGGTACACAGCTAATATATAGTCATGGTACACTAGTACAGTGGTACACACCCAATAGATAGTCATGGTACACTAGTGCAGTGGTACACAGCCAATAGATAGTCCTGGTACACTAGTACAGTGGTACACAACTAATAGATAGTCCTGGTACACTAGTACAGTGGTACACAGCCAATAGATAGTCCTGGTACACTAGTACAGTGGTACACAGCCAATATATAGTCATGGTACACTAGTACACAGCCAATAGATAGTCATGGTACACTAGTACAGTGGTATACAGCCAATAGATAGTCCTGGTACACTAGTACAGTGGTACACAACTAATAGATAGTCATGGTACACTAGTACAGTGGTACACAACTAATAGATAGTCATGGTACACTAGTACAGTGGTACACAGCTAATAGATAGTCATGGTACACTAGTACAGTGGTACACAACTAATAGATAGTCATGGTACACTAGTACAGTGGTACACAACTAATAGATAGTCCTGGTACACTAGTACAG
>CM026391.1:96016522-96061837 GCA_014843695.1 Archivesica marissinica | reverse complement strand
TGACTTCATATCTTTGAATGCATATTTTGAAAAAGAATCAGATCTGTTAATAACGGATTCAATGTATATGTATTCAATAATTACATTCGCCTTATCTATAACACTTGACATCATTTTATATGTTTACTGTCATGTTAGAATTAGAATATTAACATGGTGTAAAAACCGAGCCAGATTTACTAGTGTGAAGAGACTCAGAAGGGGCACGAAAGAACGGTATGTTGAGGCGACCCCTGAGGGGGCGGAACTAAATGACTTTCCGTTGGAGGACGTTCTTCCTTCAGCACCTCTAAAGACTGCCGGGGATGGAGACAACAACAAAGCTAATTATGTGCTGCTGTACCCATCAATCAAGACTTAGCATGTTCTACAATAGTTATGAACAGGAACAATGTACTTTACAAAGGAGATGTCCTTTGCGAGAAGACTGTGTATATAGTTGGAATATATATATATATTAATGGAATATAGTCGACCATTGATTAATGAAAATACGGAGGTGTACTTCCGTATGAAGATACTTACTCAGAACACTATAAATACTTGTAATACTCCTTTGCAAACAGTGAAGAGACTATGCAGATTATTTCCAGGAATCTCGTTGGAAGATTTGGACAGTGTATCTGAGGATATTGATTTCAAGAACAATTTCGACGATGATGTCCGTGATTATACGACTTTCGTCCACGTCAGTAGACGGTTCCGGATTACCAAACTACATTGGATATTAAAAGGGGATCGGTGCGACAAACATAAACCAGAACTTTTTCCAAAACAACCACGGATAAAAGACTACGCGGTTTTAACAATTTATGAAATTATGTGTATTCTGGAGAGAGAGGATTTGAAATTTATTGTATACATAGCCTATGTTTGTGCATCGTTTTATTGAATTAGGTCCTTCCAATAGATGTTTGTTTTTATTAGATTTTTGTTTTTAACGTAATGATATAGCTTCCTTAAATAAAAATATTCATAATATTTTTATTTTGTACATAGGGGCGAATGTAACAATACGAGCATATTGTACATGTATATATCGAGATTGCAAGTTCCATCGCAATGGTTGGCTAATTAGTTTAACCATAGGCTACTAAATATGTGCACATTGTCATTTATTGATAATTGGTTTTAACCTTGTGATAAGAATCTATCGGACAAGCTGGACCACGTTCAGCTTGTTATTTCGTAGTTTCACCGTAAGCTACGAAATATAAGCGATAGTCATCAAACGTTTGCACACCTTATGTCAGTTATTAATTTGTAGCCTCATTTATTCATTAGTAGCCCCAAGATATGACTATCCACGTACTGTAGAATATCCTTATAAATACAGTGACACTTACAATTATACGGAAATGGAATAAGAGCTAGAAGAGGGAGCGAAGTGTGGCTCCGACACATTATGAGAACGCACGTTAAGGCTCAGTTATGCTAGCTTGGGTTATGAACGAAATAAACTGATTTTAAAACACAACGCGAAGTTACTATTATGTTCCCGGCTTGTCGTGTTACACATATGACAATTATGAAGTATCTTGTAATTCCATGTAACATACGCCTAATGAAAGGCTTGCTAACAACCGACTAACCATTAAACGCCGGTGGTTCGAGATAGGAATCCTCTTTAATGTTGGGTTATTTTAAGTTAATACTGACAATTACACTATTTAAGCTAGTCATCATGTACACACGTCAATCTGACCATATTGCAACTTTAATGCTGGATGTCTATGATTAGCACTGTATGCTACAGGGTCTGTGCTATGTTAGTACATATGTACACACCAATACGTTTAACTATACCAGTGTACAGTGTGTAACAGTACGGTTACCAATAATAGTATGGTACTCGAAACGTATACCTGAACATTTATCAAGACAGGTCTGCAACTTGTACCCTTGTACCTTGAGGTTTACCTACACTAGTCTGTAAACTATATCATGTAACAATACTGGTCTGTAACTCGTACGTTAGGGTTTACTGACTTGTACCTGAATGTTTGCCTATACTAATCTGTTACCTATACCTGAATGGTTATGTAGTTTGTACGTTATGATTTGCAGACGTGTACATGCATGTTTAACAGTACTGGTCTGTAACTTATACCTGAATGTTTAACAATACTGGTGGTCTGTTACTTGAAGGTAATGGTTTGCTGACTTGTACCTGCATGTTTGCCTATATTGGTCTGTAACCTATACATGAATGGTTAGCAAAACTGGTATGTAGCATGTGTACTAGGGTTTGCAGACCTGTACATGCATGTTTAACAGTACTGGTCTGTAACTTAGGCAGGGTTTACTGACTTGTACCTGAATGTTTAACAATACTGGTATGTACAGGTTTTCACAGTTTTCACATTCCTACTACATCACATGTCAGTCTGTCTCTTGGTTGGACGGTTGATGGATTTTATGTCCAACTTTATGTATCTTGAACATTGTTACGGTACATTCATTTACACCTTCTGTTTATCAGTTTATCTTGTTTTAAAATAAACCACTGTATCCACAGTGGAGAGTCAGACATATTCAATCCTATTCAATTGTTGGTGTTCCTTTACAATGGCTGTGTATGTTTGGAATGACAAGTCATTCTAGAAACAATTAGTTGGAGGTAGACCTTAACTGTGAATATTACATACATGAACTTCGAGACATATGTTGGAGGAAGTATACATGATATATCTGCCTCTACAGTATTAATAAAATGTTCAACATTATCATACCTCTGCAGCATTGGCATAAGGGGACTATTCAACATCAATGACGGTTGTCTACCGGTACACATTTCACGGTCACATCCAATACACAATTTTACGAACAGTTTCATTTTTATTTATTTAATCTGTTTCAGATTCTGGATTAAGCACAATCAGTATAACAAAAGCCTAAACACACAATAAACACGTATATGATAATGAGTCATAACAATTTGGATATATGCATGCATACGTTGAGCTTGATTACGAAACCAAGTTCTTATAACTTATATTAATCACTCGAAACCTCATTCCTGATGGAATCCATCGCCACGAGGGAGAGAGAGAAGAGCAACATGGAAATTAAATGCCTTGCCTAAGGGCACAATCGTAACGGCTCCAGCGGGGTTCGAACTCGCATCTGAAGCAAACTGCGTTATCACACACACAATCATGCACACATACACACGCACGCACACACCACACCCACAACACCCCCCACGCACCACACACACCCACACACACACCACACACCCACCACACACACACCACACACCACATACACCACACACACCACACACACCACACACCACATACACCACACACAAACACACCACACACACACCCCCACCACACACATCCCCACACACACCACATACACCCCCACACAACACACCACACACACCCACCCAACACACACCACACCACACACACCACACACACACACTCAACGGACACACTCTCAACACGGATCAAAACACTCAATTAAATACACACAATTCAAAACCACACAATATATAGTTTAGCACAAGATTGTTAATTATATTATGCGTGTAGTAATTTTAATTCAGTCCCTATCTGTTTAATATTTAGATAACTACGTTCCTACGTGTATCATCTATTGTGTGTGTTTTACGTTTATTTATCGTCGCTACCGGTTGCCCATATGAGCGACGCCTCCTGAAGATATTAGTCATTTTAGTTTGGAGGATAGTGCATGATACAGAGAGAGACCATTCCAGAGTATCCTCTGGTTCTTTTACGTGCACAGTGTAAAGCACCGACACGTGACCTCGGTTTAACGTCCCATCTGAAAGACTGTTAATTTTATTAGGGTCAGACGGGGGATCGAACCTGCTATCCCTGGATTACCAGTCCAGCGTGTTACCACTGGGCTACAGATCCGTATGTAGTGTATCATCTAATTATTTCTGCTGTTTATATCTAAATTTAAAGCACCATAATTTATGTTTCTATGTTGTTGCCTTGTAATTCATGGTTAATTTATCTGCACTTTAATAGACCGTCTTCCCAACAAGACAAGACAGCATAGCATAGACAGTAATGGATCAGTTTCAATGATCAAATTAATCCAATGGTCATGGCACCAATTTGATAGGCCACATTCACGGCACCATTGTGATAGGTGCATCTCTTCAATGTAATAGGTGCAAATCTTCAATTTAATAGGTGCAATGAACTAGCTTCACTGGCCACAACTAGATACACCGTAATGGGCCTATAACCCAGGTTCTGATACGTATAGTGGTAGACGTAATGACAGACGGATACACAACCTCAGATATGTATGCAATATGGACAGACGGACGAACAACCTCAGATATGTATGCAATATAGTCAGACATACGACAATCGAACCTTTACTCAGCTGTATGTATAATGACAGACGGACACTTCTCATAGGACTCAATGATTCACAACACTATACTGTCTTGACCACCCAGGAAGACGAACCATCAAAGACAACCAAACACAATATATAGTGCTACTAATATAATTTAATTATCATATACGTTTATCATTCATTTAATTAAGTCTCAATGTTTCTGCTCAAAACCCTAACATGTATTTAGGAATTAAGTAAAGTAGCTTGGTAAGTAAAGTTGTATTTTATGTTTAACCTGACTGCCGAAGCATTGTATGTATGTTACACAGTGAACTGTGTAAAAGTCTAAGCCTGAGCTTTGTGTAAACTGACCATAAACCAGCTACCACTCAATCTAACAACCTGCAGATCTCAAGTTATATAGGACAAAATCACGGACAATTCGTGCTAAGAACGCGGAGTTCATCTGCTAATTGCAAAGCATTGGATAAAATTAACAGACCAATCCATTACATGAAAAATATCACTATACTATATGTTAAAATAAACTATTCCAAAAAGAAATATCCTTGACCAATGAAAATACCCGTTACAGAATAGGTTCGTTAACTGCTCCAAAATGGCGACTATCAAAGCAATCAAAGATAGATAATCACACCCTTAAAACGAAAAGATAAATTAAATTCCCGTCCTGTTACAGTAGTATCTCAGTATCTCTATCTAGAATGCGATTCTTGGCGATTAGGTAGAGAAACGTACTTGCTAGAACATATGCAAATTACGACACATTTAAGTTGTAATCACACTGGATTGGTACTTACGTCACATTACTATTGCCGCCTGAATAATGAATGCATTTGGGCCAAACTTAGCCTTGTGTTCACATACAGGTCTTATGAGCCCGACACTATTGCGAACGTTTGGAACATGCGAATGTCGCGGGACGGTCACACTAAAGCTGTGCAACAGTCGCTCGACAGATATGCTGAGAATTGAGAAATCGGGACCATTATAATAATATAGCATTAATAAAGTTGCCTTACATGTCTCGCACGTCTGATTCATGGACACTAAACTACGAGGTGTTCTGAGAACGATATGAGACACCCGTGGGGATTCTGTGACTATAACGGGCAATTGCACAATAGCTTGACATTATAAAATGCTTATTCGTAATCGCAGGTTACTATATTAGCTGATAGCGTTATTATTATATAATATTTCACGGCAAAAATGAGTACAACGTAACGATCTGATTGTCATGATGCTAACACAAAAAGTTGACAGTATTGTTCTTAAGTGGAATAAAATAGCTTTATAATGACACATAGAAGCCAAGCTGGTTCTATTGAGACAACATCACTCGTGTGTTGGCAAGTATGTTTGTAGGCTGAATTATTCCAAAATGAGTCGTTAATTAAATGACTGATTTCATAATACATGTTTATTTTTCCCACTAACGATCACGGAGAAACAATACATGCAGAATCACATGTGTCGCTACCGTACACATTACAAGTAACAATAGTATGTATATAATACCATATTCATTGCATTGCACCAATTAGCATCACACACTCCAGAAGTAGATTACGATTTACGTTTGGGACCAAATGGTAAACTTATACAGTCAGAGGGTTTCCTAAATATAGTGTCATGTTATGGCTAGTGTTTAGCATGAGTTATGTGTGTGTCCCCACAGTGCCGCTACCTTTGGTACGGTGGGCATTGTAATAGTAGTTTATGAGCGTGATACATTTATGTCTGAGATCATGTTTTACTGCTGCTGCACTTTTATGTTTCTACTTTACTTCTAACTTATATCTCTATGTTAGCTAATAGAGTTACAGTTTATGAAATAATCGTTGCCAGTTCATTATTAATATGTAATGTGTTTATCCTCTGTTATTGATAATAGTGCGAACTAATGTGTACCATTCACATGAATTGGTATTTATTCATTATATAATTATGTTCCGTCAATCAACAACATATTATTACGCGATAGCCGGGTTCAATCTACTGGACAGACCGTCGGACAGACGCAGGTAGATCACCGTGGAAAACTGACTGAGTGACGACACCGATACTCTGAACATATTCGGTTTCATTCCTCATCAACTGTTATACGTATACGTGGGTCCTAGCGATCACTATAACTATTATCTCAACAACCTAATTATATATTGACAATTCTAGTTGACACAACTCCTATGTATGATACTTAACAAAACGCACATTTAACCAAAATATAAACTGGCAAGGATTCTCAGCTAATCTGGAGTGTTGGAGACCTAGAATGTGTGTGTTTTACGTTTATTTATCGTCGCTACCGGTTGTCCATATGAGCGACGCCTCCTGAAGAGATTAGTCATTTTAGATAGTTGGATGTTGGATGACACATTCCAGAGTCTCCTCTGGTTAAATTAAGTGCATGGTGTAAAGCACCGATACGAGACCTATGTTTAAAGTCTAACATGAATGACTGCTAATTTTATGGTCAGACGGGGGATCGAATCTGCGATCACTGGATTACCAATACAACGTGTTAACCCCTGGACTACAGATCCGTCTGTAGAATGAAGTCATGCTGGGTATTCATATTAACGGACAATGCAACGTGTGGAGTGTGCAAATTGTGGGTGCACACTGTGAGTCGTAGTGCCCCACAGGTAGCATAACTCCGCCAGCAGGTTGCCTCACGACGCACTCAAATTGGTGGTGCAACAGGTACTCGCAACTATAATAAGACTGCTGTGTCAACTAAACACTACATGCATATTAATAACATACATGTACTCATACAAACACCCGAAACGTACGTTACAGTAAGTGTTCGCGCTATAAATAAGATGGCGTTCTACATGCTAAACAAAATACAAGTGGATTTAACAAGCAATAATAATACTCCCGCTTACACACACATCACTTAGCAGGAATATTCAGTAACACAGATAGGATAAATTGCTCCAGAGATATTCATACACAGAACAATATTGGAGGCTTATAGTGTTAGAACCATCAATAATCCATGAACCTCCTCTGAACCGGGCAGTAAATTACAACCGGCGTGATATTCGAAGGTAACCTTTTGTTTGTTTATGTGTTTTATGTTTATTTATCGTCGCTAGCAGTTGCCCATATGAACGACGCCACCCGAAGAGATTAATCATTTTAGATTTTTGGAGGATAGTGCAATGATAGACAGAGACCCATTCCAGAATATCCTCTGGTTCTTTTACTTGCACGATGTAAAGCACATTCACAGTAACCATACTTATCATATATATTAGAGAAACCTAAATATTAAAAAGTATATTGGTCAGATACAGTTCACGCATAGTGATTTACAATTTTACTGTCTGTTTTGCTTAAGATCATAGTATGTGGTTTAAAGTTTATATGTGCTGTGTGTTACATATAACGTGATGTGGTCTACAGCTTGTTGTATACAGCTTACGATATAATAGTATGTAATAACATTTCCATTGCATTGCACCAATTATCACAACACACTTGTTCTGGGTATGTCGCCATGTTTGTTACCATAGGCATTGTATAGTAGTCTATGAGCTTGGTCAGGGTATGTCTGAGATCATGTTTTAAGTTTGGAATCAAATGGGATGATTATAAGGACAGTGGGTTTCCCAAATATAATTTCCTTTCATGGCTAGTATACGTCTCGAGTTCTGGGTAGGTCGCCATGTTTGTTACCATGGTGATTCTAGTAGCTTGGGCTTGGTCAGGGTATGTTTAAGATCATGTTTTACTGTTGCTGCTACTTTACTTCTAACTTCTACCTATATTTTAGCTAATCGAGTTAGATTTATCAAAGAATCGTTGAACCTGCTATTGATAATATTGCAAATTATTTTGTTCCAATTCAAGCGAATTAGTATTTACAGAAATGTTATATAATTATGTATGTATATTTGACGATGTACTAGGTACAAGTCGGACTAAATGTTCTGTTCTGTTATTATACCTTCTTGTTGACGAAATGTGCTAATGTGCTTCAGACATGTGCTAATATTTCACAGGTGTACATATGACTGATCATTCTGATGTATGAGGTTAAATGAAAGTCATGAATGACCATGTAATGGTAAAATGTCCTCGTGTTTGTAAATTATTTCTGAATATACAGTTGATGCACATTCAACTGTCTCAGTTAACTATTATTTGCATACACTTATGTTTAGTGCACTTTCTTGATATGTGTATTACATGATTAGGGACACTAGTTTATGTATCCGGAGTGGTATAAGCTTACCATTACTCAACAGTTGCTTATCTTCAACAATAATAATAGCCATATGAATATCAAACCAAGATTGAAAAATGATAATGTATTCTTACATTTATCTCGTGAGTAATCACAACACAACGATGGCTACAACACCATACCGTTACTGTCACCGGACTGCCTGAGTGCTTCATGGTTGTAACCATCCCGAGGAGAGGCTCTCCTTGACAAAATGGACGGGGGCTGGCATATAACCATAACTTTAGAAAATATTGCATAATCATGACTCGACTTTAGACAGATCCGGCATGAATCGGAACGTAACCAGGCGTAGAATCGGTGCTGGTAACAAGGTAGATAATGTGACGAGCGATAGTGTCATTGCTTACTGCAATCGACGGAGAGTCACATGTCCTACTAATATGGTAACTGTTTCTCTGAATGGATATGCATCTATGTTTCTACCTAGGTCTGAAAGTTCCAAGTCCAGAAGAGGACATGGTGGAGTTTGTCTGGTTTATAAAGATATTTTACGAAATGATATATCTATCATTGAAACTGATAACACTGGTTTAATTTAGATAAAGCTATGTGAAACATTCTTCGGATTCGTTGATGATCTGTATATATGTTTGCTGCAAATACCACCGAGTAACTCAGTATATTACTTATCTCATAATATATTGGTTTCTTTGAAATGTTAGAAAATAATATTCACAAACAAAGAATATGGACAAGTATCGGTTATTGGGGATCTTAATGCTAGATGTGGTGAACGGTCTGATAGTTTACCAAATACTCGTGATTATGATAAATATAAACATATATTAGATAAATATGAATATATTAAAATTGGTCATCCCGGTGACCTTCCAGTTATATTTGTTCTATGGATAAAACTGTTGATACTTCTGGAAATAAATCATTCAATATTTGTTTAAGTAGCGATTTGAATATTATTAGTACATGTATAGACCCATTGGGGGACGATAGTGGGGTTGGTAGTTTATGTACATATCATCTCCTGGCCATCGTATGATTGATTATGTACTTATGTCATATACTTTTTTTGAATATATTTACAATATTGTTATCCATGATTTGCATACATGTATGTAACTATACATATTAATTTGTGTATAGAAATAGTTAACAATTTCAACTACATGGGTTGCACATTTCACTATACTGGAACTTGTATATTAAATGACACATGTTTATATGGAAATGGATTAAAAGCAATGAATATGTTAACAGCAAATACAATACGTAGCCAAACATTGCATTACAACTATTCGATTCGTTCGTGTCATCAATAATATACTACGGTTGCGAAGTAACAGGCTTCAGTAAATCACGAAACATTGAACATTTGCATTTGAAATATTGTAAAATGGTACTAGGCGTAAAACAAGGTACCAGTAATGCAGTTATATATGGGGAGCTGGGAAGGTACCCATTATATATTAACAGATATGTACGAATAATACAATATTGGTTTAAGATTTTGTCAATACGATGAGAGAATAGCATCACAGCTACTCACAATTTGAACAATCTAACTCCTAATGATGTTATGTTCATACATGTCCCCAGGGTGTTAAAACAGATGGGGATTGGGAGGGGATAGAAAGCGATGAAATAACTAAAAACATTTCAAAGTGAATCAATCTGCTAGTGCGTCAGTCCCTCGAAGACTCTTGGATGGGTCGCTGCCTGTATCATTGCATTATCCTCCAAAATATACTATGAAAATGACTTCAGGAGATGTCGCTCATTTAGGCAAACAGTAGCGACGATTACAAAAAGTAATGCATGTTAGTATTTATAAACATATAACATAGCGAAAGACACTGGACACGCTACACTCTCTAGCATGATAGCTTGGACAGGAGCTCGGATTGTATTCATATTCCTGTCTGGCCTCTATACCGTACAATCATGGGACAAGCCATCCGTGTTTCGAGTACCTGGTCAGTATGTATTTATGTACGCAGTCATGCACACAACCACCCCCGCAGGCAGGCACACACACAATCTTATCTTTATAAAAGAAAATTATTCAAACTTAAAGTGAGTCCGGGGGGTACGTTTATTTATCGTCGCTACCGGTTGCCCATATGAACGACGCCTCCTGAAGAAGTTAGTCATTTTAGATTTTGGAGGATAGTGCAATGATACAGAACGAGACCCATTCCAGAGTCTCCTCTGGTACTTTTACGTGCACCGACACAAAACCTCAGTTTAAAGTCCCATTTGAAAGACGTTTTATTTAGGGTCAGACTAGGGATCGAACCTATGATCCCTGGCTTAACAGTCCAGCGTATTTAAACCACTGGAATACTGATCCGTCTGTAAAAGCGAGTCTCTAATGGCCTTGTCTTTTATATTTAAAAAATATTGATCTCGTGGCATTGACATTGTGGAAGTCCGCACATGGTATATCATTCTCCGCACATGGCATATCATTCTCCGCACATGGCATATCATTCTCCGCACATGGCATATCATTCTCCGCGCATGGCATATCATTCTCCGCACATGGCATATCATTCTCCGCACATGACATATCATTCTCCGCATATGGCATATCATTCTCCGCACATGGCATATCATTCTCCGCATATGGCATATCATCCTCCGCACATGACATATCATTCTCCGCACATGGCATATCATTCTCCGCACATGGCATATCATTCTTCACACAAATGCATATTATTCTCTGCATATGACATCTCATTCTCATAATCTTGCATACCCTTCTCTGATCGTCGTGAACAATGTGTGTTCATGGGCATGGAATTCTCACACATGTGCCCTCTTATTTCACGGCAACTAATTTGGTATATAGCATTAACTATTTCGGTTGTATTTGATAATGTGACGGCTATCTCTGGTTTATGTGTACCATTGACATCCGGTGTGCATTCCAGCATACAATGAGTAGATTCAAATCGTAATGCATTGTTGTTTTGCGGAACACCTTCGCTTTTATGAGAACTAAACCTGGACTGAGAACAATATTTAGATACGTCAATATTCGTTCATTTTGAATTTCCACCAGTGTTCTCAGAATTGCCTAGAACCACAGGATTTTTTAACTCAGCATTTGGCCTAGATTTGCTGACTGAGGTTTCGGCCATAATCCCAGTCAATTCTAGTTTCCCTGATTTTTTTGAGCATTAGAAGCTCTTTGATTTTCATAATAACGACTTTCTACATGGCCCCTTCGATGACAATAACTACAAACACTATCCCTATTTCCTGAACCCTGATTGTAGCATGCATTGTTTCGGGGATAATTGTTATACCTGTTACTACGGAAACCATTGGGATGCATGTAACCTTGGTGTTGTGTTCTATAACCAGTTTGAGTCCCAACCAATTAGTTACGATTAGAAACACCAGAATTATTTCTTTTTAACTGTTTCTTAGAAAATTTCTGTTCAAGTTTCTGATCTAATAAGGACGATAACATCAGTTGATGAAATATGGAATCACATTTCATTCATGCTACGTCAAATATCTCCTGCATAAATATTACAAAAACTCGGACATTAGTGGCATACAATTGTTAAAGCAATTAAGTGATTACCTACATGATAATTAGCAAACTCACATCAGTATTAAAAGAAATATATATAACTATATATAGGTATGTGTGTACAAAGTTGATAGCAATCGTTTTGATTCACTCCGTAAATGTATAGATAGCATACATGCTTTTTGAGAATTGTCCCATCTATTCCATGTTGCTGCTTGCTCAAAATGTATAACATAATCGGACCACTCACTACTAGTCCCATCAAACTTATCAGGTTTTATTTATTGCCTACTAGCCTGTCGTATACCTACAATGCGTATGTGGCGTCTGATATGTATCTACAGTAAAAGGATTTGTAAATTAACGTAATGTATGGCGTTAGTCAACACTATCAGCTCTAGAATTTGTTTTGGCAAATTTACTGTACGTTAGATTCGGCTGATATGCACATGGGGTGCGGACATTTCTAGCAGGTTATCAACCTGTATAACGGAGCTTTGAGGCAAATCATATGAATAACCACCAGCACGTAGTATGCCTACGTTTGCATTTACACTATTTGCAATGTTACTCCTAGTGTACGTTTCATGGGGCGGAACATAAGAACCACCACCAGCACGTAGTATGCCTACGTTTGCATTTACACTATTTACAATGTTACTCCTAGTGTATGTTTCATGGGGCGGAACATAAGAATAACAACTACCAGCATGTAGTATGCCTATATTTGCATTTATATTGTGTTAGTAATTGAGAACGGCAGTCTAATTGACAGACCCACTATTGAATTTGAGTGCAACCATTGTTTGAGTTAATCAAACTTATATTTCATTGTACATGTTATGTCCAATGTTTATGATCTGGAGAAACTGGAGGATACAAAATAGATATTATATCTATCGAGATATTGGATGGCCGCTTACCTGTATATTTAGCGCCGAATATTGCTGCATTGCAGCAAATTGCCGTGGAAATGTTCCGTCGAGAAATGCGCGGGAGGACATGCGACTTTCCTCCCGCTGTCCTCCTGACAAACGATATTCCTCCTAGATACAATTCCGTCCGTCACGGACAGGCAGAATGTACGCTTACCGCCTACTGTGTAATGTAGTTATACTTTAGGTATGCAATGGTATTGAGATATATGTTATACTTTAGGTATACAATGGTATTGAGATATATGTTATACATTAGGTATGCAATGGTACTAGGATAGTTATACTTTAGGTATGCAATGGTACTAGGATAGTTATACTTTAGGTATGCAATGGTACTAGGATAGTTATACTTTAGGTATGCAATGGTACTAGGATAGTTATTATACTTTAGGTATGCAATGGTACTAGGATAGTTATACTTTAGGTATGCAATGGTACTAGGATAGTTATACTTTAGGTATGCAATGGTACTAGGATAGTTATACTTTAGGTATGCAATGGTACTGAGATAGCTATACTTTAGGTATGCAATGGTACTGAGCTAGTTACACTTTGGGTATGCAATGGTACTGAGATAGTTATACTTTATATATGCAATGGTACTGAGATAGTTATACTTTATATATGCAATGGTACTGAGATAGTTATACTTTATATATGCAATGGAACTGAGATAGTTATACTTTAGGTATGCAATGGTACTGAGATAGTTATACTTTATATATGCAATGGTACTGAGTTAGTTATACTTTAGGTATTTACCCATTATTGTCTTCACTCATGGTAGTAAAATCCATCATTCTAAATTTGTAACGAAAAAGTATTGCTCACTATAAAAGTGCACATTTTCTATATGGTGTTAGTATAATAAATTATATGTCAATGCTTTCGGAGCAGCGTTTACTATTTAATAATATTCACCTATCCTATTTCTGTTATTTGCTTATTTGTAATCAGTATTTATACCGTCCGCCATCATTATTTACGATGTCATTTATCAATATTATTGATATTAGACCTTCTTTTTAAGTTATGTATTGTCGCTACCGGTTGCTCATTTGAGCGACGGACAGTTTACTTAACAACAACAGCAGGCTCCAGCGGTTAACCAGTACTTGGAGCACCTCACTCTATAAGAAACTGACATTGTTTTCCTATAAAAGACACAGTCAGAGCGGGGCTTGAACCTGTGACAATCAGGGATGATAGGTGACAAATCCGTGACATTAACCAATTGAATACCTTTGATGAAATATGCTTGGGTGTTGTTTATTAAAGTTGTTATTGATTTTCATTGCACGTAATTAATATAAAATAATACATTTAGGTTGTTCGCATTGTACTAATTATACTTGTGCATTCGTACTCCTCGTGATTTAATTGCATCAAATGATGTAATGCTGTACAATTATATATTTATGTTGAAGCTGGTGTGTGGTATTGTTGACCTGCCTGAAACGGAATACCATATCGATATCAAGGCATCAGCAATGTGAAAACTATGTCATTAATTTAACGGAATACCATATCGATATCAATGCATCAGCAATTTGAAAACTATGTCATTAATTTAATGGAATACCATATCGATATCAATGCATCAGCAATGTGAACAATATGTCATTAATTTAACGGAATACCGACGTCGATGCATAACTTGACGTTGTTGTGTGTTCTGAAATATTTAAACGCCATTTGTGTTTTCTGAAATATTTAAACGCCATAATTTCAGAAAAAGCAATATTGACTACACCACGACATCTCTTGTCAATTCAATTCAGTATATGTCGATTGTTTCTAGCACAGATCATTTACACGACATGTGATTATACATGTACATGTAATTAGTTAACATATTTTGTGACACTGGTTGAAAGATAAACAATAGATTATAGTAGAGGAAAAGAGTCAAGTTTTGGAGATGGGAACAGAGCGGGAAATTCTAGTATTTTGTTTCATTTACTTATTGATTTACTGTTTATTTTGTTTGATTTTGTTTTGATTGATTTGAAAGAGACTATAGGTCTGGTAATTTATTTTGTTTAAGATTGTTTTGGTCACTTGTGACAGCAGAGTGAGCACTTGCTATATATAAGTTCAAAACAAACCTGTTTTCTAAAAGTGATGTACGCACATTCATTGCATTGCATTTGTGAATGAGGATTGGAGATACGAAGAGAGCTTAATGAACTTAACATGTTTTCTGAATATGGCCCAATGTACATGTATATTATTGTATTTTTATAGTTTCGAATTGTATTATCTTGTTTCTTTGAAGGTACAAAACAGCCTAATAAAATAAAGAAAATACTTTACTAATGTTCGTTAGTTTAGTTTATAATGAATGTGGTTTCAGGTTCATGTCTAGTCAGGTGATGTTTCCACGAATCTTGATGATGCATTTGGTCGTGCCAATGAAAATCGAATCAGCATCGATTTGAGGCAAGTGATTACAAATTCAAGACACAGTGACTTATCTCTCGAAAGAAAGGAAGCCCAACTGCAATATCCAATGTTTCTAAGTTCAAACATGGAATCCCAAGAATCACACCTCAACCATGCATGCCTTCAGAGCAGTTTTGTAAGATATTAGCTAAGTGTAAGCTAACCCATACAGAAACACAAACGGATCTGTAGTCCAGTGGTAACACGCTGGACTGGTAATCCATGGAACGCAGGTTCGATCCCCCGTCTGACCCTAATACAATTAACAGTCTTTCAGATGGGACGTTAAACAGAGGTATCGTGTCGGTGCTTTACACCGTGCACGTAAAACAACCAGAGGAGACTCTGTAATGGGTCTCTGTCTGTATCATTGCACTACCCTCCAAAAATCGAAAATGACTAATCTCTTCAGGAGGCGTCTCTTATATGGGCAACCGGTAGCGACGATAAATAAACGTAAAACACACACACACCATACAGAAACCATTGATGTAGATGTGTGTCTTTACTCTTTAATATGGAAAACAATTTAAACAATATTGTATTGATAATTCTTCTAAAATTTGCATTACAGCAGTACATAACTGGAATGAGCCGTTCATCGCTAAATAACAGAGTTCATTGCTAAAGTAAAGCCTAATGTACATGTATCCGGTCATGTAAAACATCTAAAAAATAATTATTAAAAATAATAATATTGTTGTTAATTGTAATGATTTATTTTTCAAAAAAAATTTGCATTTACACTTCATTCACTACTACAATACACCACTCACTGCTGGATTACACTACCCACTGCTGGAATACACTACTCGTACATTTCCCCATTGCTCACTGCCAGCAGTACAGAACTGGAATGAGTCGCACACTGCTCATTGCCGAAGTAAATCTAATCAGCTTGTTTCCGGCTACACAACCGACAGTTCGGGGGAAAAATCCAAATTTTATTTTATTTGCATTTGCACTAGAATAAATTGCTCACTGCTGTATTACACTACTCACTGCTAACAGTACAGCAGTACCTGACAGTACACTGCTCACTGCTACCTTCACCCACATATGCAAGTCTGACTAAAAGTTCTATTCTGTTCTTATACCTTCTTGTTGACGAAATGTGTTAATGTGCTACTGACATGTGCTAATATTTAATAGGTGTACATATGTACATATGACTGATCATTCTGATGTATGAGGTTAAATGAAAGCCATGTATGAGGTTAAATGAAAGCCATGGTGAAATGTCCTAGTGTTTGTAAATTATTTCTAAATATACAGTTGATGCACATTCAACTGTCTCAGTTATCTATTATCTGCATACACGTTTGTTTAGTGCACTTTCTAGATACGTGCAATATATGATTAGGGACAATAGTTTATGTATCCGGAGTGGTATAAGCTTACCAATACTCAACAGTTGCTTATCCTCAACAATAATAGTAGAGATTGCAAGAGAAACCAAGATTGCAAAATGATAATGTATGCTTACATTTATCTCGTGAGTAATCGCAACACAATGATGGTTACAACACCATACAGTTACTATCACCGAACTGTTTGAGTGCTTCGTGGTTGTAACCACCCCGAGGCGAGGCTCTCCTTGACAAAATGGATGGATGGGGGCTGGCATATGAATAACCGATTCTAACTTTAGAAAATATATCAAAATCATGACTCAACTTTAGACAGATCCGTGGTATAATGAGTACGGTTTCCACCTCGTAATCGAGGGGTTGTTAGTTCGAGCAGCGCCAGAGTTACTGGAGGTATTTCCGTAATCTACATTTCCACTTCTAGCTCCCCTATGACGATGAATTCCATCAGGAATGGCGTCTAGTGAGCCATGGAGCTAATGCTGTTAGAACATGTTTTGCAATCGAGCAAAAATAAATTTGTATCAACTGAGAGATCGGACACAACTTTAGAACAACATAGCATGAGCTATATTCAGACAAATTTTAAAAACAATAATTACATGTTTTCACTTAGGTTTATATGTACCTGTATCTTAGCTTGACTGCGAAAGAAGGGTTTATACCATTATGTTAATTGCTTGCGATACCTCATTCCTGGTGGAATCATCGCCATGAGGGAGAGAGAAGAGGCAAATGTGGAATTTAAATGTCTTGCCTATGGGCACAATTGTAACGGCTACACATCTGAAGCGAAACCGCTATCACGATTTCCATATATGTACACTTTATTTGGCAAAGTATGCACGTGAATCATACCACTGTAAAATACAGAATACATTATATAATACTACCTCTCATTAGAAATGGCACAACGGAAATTCCCATATTCCGGCCATCAGCAGCATATTACGCCGCAAGTCTCTACCAAATGTTGACCATTTATACTAAACTCATGAACAACATACCTCCATACTTTATTCTGATGGGAACCAACCATCCCCTATTCTAGACAGAAATTATGAAAACCAGACCCCTGTGCTGCACACCCACAAAATAAGTATCTACCAAATGCCAACCATTTATACTAAACTCAATACTCTATGCTAAAAATATAGCTCCATACTTTATTCTGATGGGAACCAACCATCCCCTATTCTAGACAGAAATTATGAAAACCAGACCCTTGTGCTGCACATCCACAAATACAAATACAAGTATCTATTAAATGCCGACCATTTATACTAAACTCAATACTCTATGCTAAAAATATAGCTCCATACTTTATTCTGATGGGAATCAACCTTCCTCTATTCTAGACTTAAATGATGAAAACCAAATCAGAGGTCGTACACACACAGTAACCATATGTATAATATATATTAGAGAAACCTTAAACTGTCAAAATAAAGATTTAAAAATATATTGGTTTTTGCAATTGTATAGCTCATTCCTTAATATAAAGTCATGTTTCACGGAACTGGCACGGTACTGTTTTACTATGCAGTAAATGTAAAATAAAGTACTTACCAGCCACTCGTCATCAGTGAACTGAAATACATCAATAACATTATGTTAGTAACTGTCCATGTACACAAGAATGAACATCATTAGCAGTATATGTGAAACGATGGAAACTGTTAAATAGATTAATGCTAGGCTAACATCTAGCAAACAAATACGAACAATGAGCATTCATATTCATATATATATATATACTAGTACATAAATCTATAGTTCACAGCAGACGCTAAACAGCTCTCGATATACCCTGACTATTCGGATAAAACTGAATGGTCCCTCAATCGGTCAAGCCTATACTCAATTCATCAGTATATCTAGTATTTGCATCAGTCTCGTAAGAATATACTCGATTCATCAACATAACACGTGTTTTTGTCTCATTGCCCCACCTGTACTCGACTCATCAACATAACATAGTGTTTGTTTCTCTGTTAAGTTGAAATTCGATTTAGAATCATTATCTCTAGTAATTTCCTCAATACGCCAAGCTCATACACGATTTATCATCATAATCACCTCGCTCTTTTTACACAACATGTAATCTGACGTCAATTAAAAGTTGTTGATGTATTGTACTGTATGCAATACAATACAATACATTTATTGCATAAACACATAATATGCTTATAGCAAATACACATAATTCCAAAGTAAACAGTCATGGATTTTCAGAGAGTTTTTAACAAATACAAATTATTTTAATTGTGTAAATCTTAGTCTAAGTTATCTTCTTATCAAATTACCAAAATAAGTAAATGTAGACAGTTTTAATAATAATGCCTTTGATTCGATTGTTAACAGGTTGGACATTTATTGTAATGTAGGCCAGGTATAGTAGTACCTTTTTAAATGGTTGTGTCATAGATCAGTATATTTAGGGCATATTAAGAGGAAATTCACTTTCTATCATATTCATACTGCATTGAGTACATAGTCGTTGGTGCCTCGGTAAATTTAGGTAGCCTCCCATTTCAATAAAAAGATCATGTGATGATGTCCTAAATTTAGTTAGTGCTGTTCTATGTTTACTTTCAGTTATGATGTTCATATAAGTTTCGAATGTAAAGGAATGCTTAAATAAACAATATGTTTCTAGTTGTGTTGAATTATTTAAATGTCGAATACCAGCTTTGTTGATATATATCTAGTAGCAATCTTTGTTTGATTTTATTGAATTTTTGTAACATATTAAACTGATGCCGCCAAAAAATATGTTAGACCTCAATGATCAAGACTAATTTTAACTTGATAGGCCCAGTTTTTATTATAGGCAAGTTTCAATATTTGTTTATGTTTTAGAATAAATTGACCTATCGCTTAGAGTTAATAGTTTAATCCAGTATGTAATCATTAAAACGACGTATAGTTGAGCGTATATTGTATGTATATTTGTTGAGCGTCTTACAGGCAAAACTTGTTTACATAATTTAGAGTGTAAGGATTCAACATCTAGACCCAAGTGATAGCACCAGATTTCAGCCGAATAAGTTTAATATCGGTACGACACGAGTGTCAGATAATTGCATTTCCTTTGAAACTGGTAACTCCAACTGATTATGAACAATAAACAAATTATACATGGAACTCGAGGCATGTGTGCTATTCGTTTTTGAGTACGATTCCAAATACCGTTTCAATATAAATGAACTCCAAGATATTTAAATGACGTAACCACTTCAATAAGTGAATAATAAATATAAGTCATAAGATGTGTATACATTTCCGAAAATAATGATTTTAGTATTATTTATATTAAGACGTAAACCCTATACATTACAATATGATTCAATATCTGTCAATGAAATGGGATCGTGAGAAAATACGACTGCATCATCGTCATATTGCTAATAGTTTATCCTACCCACAATTGCATCGTTACTTTGAGCTTGAACCACACCGCGTGACACCAGCCTTGGTGCATATGCAGTGAGTAGGTGTATGCCGACACCTTCACTTGCAACTTCTAGTTTGCTCTGCCCAATTTTACATCATGCAGATATATACATGTATAGTACCCTGAGCTCCACTATCCGAGATTCGCCTGCGCATCATGTTTGCAAATCGGTAGGCCAAGTGTTCCACTACACAATATAGACAAACGTTAAAATAAGAAACGTTATTAAAACATGTTGGCGTCAATATCCAATGTAGAAGTCGTGATAGCTCAACGGGAGTGTGTCCACTTCAGGTGCGAAATGCCCGGAGTTCGAGCCCCCTGGAGCCGTTATGAATGTGCCAAGGCATATAAATCCCACATTGCATCTTCCCTTTCCCTCGTGATGGATTCCACCAGGAATGAGGTCTCTCGAGTGCTTAATACATAGTATAAGAACTTGTTTCGCAATCGAACTAAAATACATTTGTTTTAAACTAATATTCGGTAAGTACACTTATCATGTCTCACGCTCTGTGGTCTATAGTTTACGGGGCTGTGGTTTATAGCTTACGGGCTGTGGTTTATAACTTACGGGCTGTGGGTTATAGCTCACTGGCTGTGGTTCATAGCTTACAGACTGTGGTTTATAGCTCATGCTCTGTGGTTAATGGCTTACAGACTGTGGTTGATAGCTACGCTCTGTGGTCTATAGCTTGCAGGCTGTGGTTTATAGCTCACGCTCTGTGGTTTATAGCTCACTGGCTGTGGTTCATAGCTTACAGACTGTGGTTTATAGCTCATGCTCTGTGGTTTATGGCTTACAGACTGTGATTGATAGCTACGCTCTGTGGTCTATAGCTTGCAGGCTGTGGTTTATAGCTCACGCTCTGTGATTTATAGATCACGCTCTGTGGTATATAGCTTACAGACTGTGGTTTATTGCTCACGCTATGTGGTCTATAGCTTACAGGCTGTGGTGTATAGCTTACGGACTGAGGTCTACAGACTGTGGTTTAAAGCTCACGCTCTGTGGCTTATAGCTTACGGGTTGTGTTTAGTGCTTACAGGCTGTGGTTTATAGCTTACGGGCTGTGATTTACTGCTTACAGGCTGTGTTTGACTGCTTACAGGCTGTGGTTTATAGCTTACAGGCTGTGGTTTATAGCTTACAGGCTGTGTTTTACTGCTTACGGGCTGTGTTTTACTGCTTACGGGTTGTGTTTTAGTGCTTACAGGCTGTGGTTTATAGCTTACGGGCTGTGATTTACTGCTTACATGCTGTGTTTTACTGCTTACAGGCTGTGGTTTATAGCTTACGGGCTGTGGTTTATAGCTGACAGGCTGTGGTTTATAGCTTACAGGCTGTGGTTTATAGCTTACGGACTGTGGTTTACAGTTTACAGGATGTGGTTTATAGCTTACAGGCTGTGGTTTATAGCTTCACAGGCAACAACATCGCAGTATGTGCCTGGAGTAAAGATGAACTGTGAGTGCAATACAGAGCTTAGCTTAGTAAAGGACAACGTCTCGTCAATGCAGGCGGATATACTTATGCTTAAACAAACTATGCAGTTGAATGATAAGCTTAGATCTGAACAACTTAAAGTTATTACAGAATCCGTGAGGAAATTGAAATCTCAAATACAGGATTGTAGGTGTTGTATAACCGACTGTATTACTGATGTCAACTCGAAAGTGGGTGAAACATTAATGTGTACCGGGACACTGAGTTTTAATCTGTATTGCATGTATGCTCGTGTGACAAATCTAGAGCGTGTTCTACATGCAGAAAACATCCAAGTGGTTCGCATAGCAAAGGAAAGTGAAGACAAGAACATATATATATATATATACCGGAACCGGACATATGGAAAGTTGCAGGTAGAGTTACCGGGTTAGAATCCGTGTGCCCGTCTGCTATTGGCATACATTGTGATGTCGATATTGAACCTGTGGTTTCATTCGGGAATGTTATAATATCCCAGAAACACCCCGGGTGTTATAATGGTGGAACTATTGACGAACTTGTTCTTTTCCTCAATGACACTAGTTATACATCTGGGAACAATGAAATTAACGTGCAGTTACCTAAACCTAAACATTCATCACTCAATGGAAACGTTGGTAATATGCATGATGGGTATCGTGGACATATGGAACACTGTGACTCTACACCAATGACAGATACACCTCCTGTTTCCCATGGAATATCTGTCCGCATGAGTAGACGCACGGCCGACGATGATGATGATAATGGAGAGTTTACAGTATATTCTAGACGCAGGACTATGAGTTATTTTATTGGTGGATACAGAAACACTGTTAATGTTGATTTGTTATCATTTGTGTCAAGGCGAGGACCGCGGGTAACAGCTATTCGTAAGTGTCCTATATGGCGCACACCCGGTCGTTGCATTATAAGACTTAAATGTAGAAGCAGACGATAATGCATATCGGGTACTAGATCGTGGGTTCTGGCCTAGCAAAATAACATGTAGGCCATGGGTATCAAGAGATGCACGACAGCAGGGTGAAAACCGGAAGTCGAACTTTGAAAATTACAACAGTCAGGATATACATGATTCTCAAACAAATACGTGTAGCAACAATAGGTTTGAGCCTCTTAGTGAGGCTATAGATTAGGTTTGTCACCATGGCAGATATTAACATAATGACTTGGAACATGTCTGGTGCTATGAGTAGTGCTTCCTATTTATGTGATATTTTAACCAAACGAAACATAGGTAGTTGTGGTATTTCCGAACATTGGCTATATGAACACAATAAGCATTTTCTTGGCTCTCTGAGCAGTAAATATAAATGCTTAGTTGCATGTGACTCGGATCTTATGATACCCGGTAAACGAAAAGTGGGAAAAGGTGGTGTGGCAATTTTATGGCATACTTATTAAAATAATTATGTAACACCATTACAGATCGATGATGATCGAATTATAGGTGTACAGTTATAAATTTCCCCAAGGCATTTTATCTTTATATTTCAATTGTACCTTCCTTGTACCAACCATTCAATACAGTTCTTCAGAGAATACATGTACAAATTGTATGATATTAACACCATGTACTCTGATAAGGGAAGTATTGTGTTTATGGGAGATTTTAACACTAAATGTGACCGAGCAGTGCTAGCTTCAGATTATTCTTACAATTTGTATCTGACTCCAACATTGTTACTGTAAATACCATGTCAAATTGCGCAGGTGCTAAATACACATTTGTATCATATGACAATACATGTAACACATTGATTGATTATATATGTATTCCTGTAGATATTTCAGATTGCGTTGTGTGTTCTGAAATTGTTGATGATGATTGTTTAAATGTCTCCCGACACCGACCAGTGCTTACACGCTTAAGTATACAAATCTCGTTGGATGAAAATATGGCTAATACTGTTACACCTGTTTGTGCTAATATGAGGATTAACTGGAGAAAAGTAAATGATCAGTGTATATCCTTATATCGCGATAGTTTAGTCGAAAATGAAAAATTGTGTACATTACAACACTCTTTGTTTAGTGAACGGGACATAGAGTATGCGTATGAAACACTAACGGATGCGGATGCTAACCTTCCGAGGAAGAAATTCAAATAGTACTTAAAGCCATATTGGACCTCTGAATTAAAGTTGCACACAACGAGATGATGTTGCAACGCAGTATCTGGTGTCGTGCGGGACGGCCGCGCACATGCTCAAGTGTCGAATTTAGTTTATATGAACATGCAAAAAGTAACTTCCGCAGGCTACATCGATATTATGCTAATACATATTTATTGGACAAGAATGGTGAATTAGACAAGACTGCAGAAATGGACTCAAACAGATTCTGGGGTTTAGTGAATTCACAACGGAAGTGTTCAAATGTCAACTGCTGTGCAGGGATTAATTTTAATGGGCATATGTGTAGAGACCGGGAATAATTAACTGAACAGTGGGCCTTATATTTTAGAAACTTATATTCTCCTTCCAAATCGAATGAGTTTGATTCTGAGTGGAAGGAATCAGTGTGTAGAAATGTACAGTCTGCACTGGCATCATGCAAACCTGATCCGAATGTGATAGTGCAACCTGAGAAAATTGAATCGTTGGTAAAATCAGGTCCTAGAGGGAAGGCAGCAGGAGAGGATAATGTGTGCTATGAACATTTACTATATGCCAATGACATTATATCATCTATTATGGCTAACATGCTCACACATATCTTGCGTACGGGTTACATTCCAGATAAAATGAAACGCGTGTAATCATAACTTTACATAAAGGAGGTAAAAAGCGTAAAGACAATCTGGATAATTATCGCGCAATATCACTGACATCTGTTGTTCTAAAACTATTTGAAATGGTACTCCTGAATAGATGTAAATCACAAATGCTCCGTCATCTCAGTATTCAGCAAGGTGGATTCCAAGAAAAACTAGGATGTTTGATGACGTCATTCGTAGTTCGGGAGAGTATATTATATGTGAGGGAACAACATTCCAAACTCTACATCTGCTTCTTCAGTGTTGGACACTCGTTGCAATATGTTCCGGCCAACTTGGCCTGTACTTGAAAAAAGGTACCGGCCAAGATGAAATTGTACAGGCCAATTTTTGGCCTGTACTTAAGAATTAGTTCCGGCCAAAAATAAATGGTACAGGCCAGTGAATGTGGTTCTGTCTGGTGGCTTTGCCACCGGATGCATGTGTGGACTTTGGGGTAAAATCAACCTCTTTTTTTATCTTAAATTTTGTCACTTTTTTAGATAATTTTTCTTCAAAATTGCTATGTAAGTAACTGTTTAACTAAGGGGGGTTGATTTTGAATCATTTTTAGGACTGTCCCCACTCAACTTATCTTTTTTTATTAAAAACCTTTATAACCACATATACGCTTACATCCGAGCCAACGAGAGTGATTAATATAAGTTGTTCAAACTTGCTTCGCAATCGTAATAAAAAAAATAAGACATCTCGCCACGATGTCGAGTGCGTAGTAAACGTTTCTCGCCAGTCTAAAAACGTTATCGCCATGGCGAGTTGGCGAGTGCGAATATCCAACACTGAAGAAGGATGGCCGACAAGCGTGGACTTCTGGTCTGTTATATAAACTGAAGAACACAGTAGATGAGACTTCATTTATAGCCTTCAATAATTTATATAAAAATGTGTCAAGTCGTGTGCGACACCAAGGCCTATACTCAGAAGCATTCAGTGTACACCAAGGAACCAGATAGGGAGGTAAAAGTTCACCTCATTTGTACCTCCTCTTCATAAATGGTTTAATATTATTAGAGCTTGAGAACAGTGGCATGGGATATTGTATCTTTAATAATAATGTGTCGTCACCAACAGTTGCTGATGATATATTAATTTCTTTGTCTAAATCTGGACTGGATCGAATGCTTGATATCTGCTACAGATACTCGTGCAGAAGGCGGTTTGTGTATAACATTAACAAATGTGCAGTTATTGTGTTCAATGCCGGTGAAAAGCATGACATTAGGCAAAGACGTTAGGTTATTGGTAACCAGTGTATCGAAGACGCACATGAGTACACCCATCTGGGAATAGTATGCGATAAGTACCTGTCGGCGAGCAAGATGAATCATAATGCCGCTGTTAAGCTACGTGGGACCTGCTGAGTGTGGGCTTCATCCATCAACATTGACTCCATTGTCGATGAAAATAATTTCTCATCTATAGTGTTACCTAATGCCTTATATGGATGCGCACTATGGAACATGACATGCAAAACCAACGTATCTAGGTTAGAAACAGCTCACCATTTCTGTGTGAAATTAACACAAGGCTTCAATAAATATACGAACACTGACTGTGCATTGTGTACGCTCAACATCGACTACATTGAAGGAATCGTTGAGTTGCGAAAACTAACTTTCTTTGTTGTGTAGATTACCATGCAATCTATTAGCCAAGCAACTATTTACACATATACTAGTACGATATATTAATCATGATAGACAGTATTCGGGATTCATGCAGGATATATATAGATTGCTTGGAAAGTACAGGTTGTTACATTTCCTTGAATGTTATATCACAACGGGATTTTTCCCTGCAAAATTAACTTGGAAAAGTGTACTCAAGAAGAGTGTATCAGCAGCTAACAAGCAAGAACGGTTCGTCAGACTTCAAGCGCAATTAACCATACCGCACATTATTAAATCGGACAGCCCATGTGTACTCTGGTCGGCGTGTAGAATGAGGCATGAGTTACTTTCCCTGTGTAAAATAGCAGCGCCAGTCTTGGGTCAATTGGTATCGAGACAATTCTTAAGTACATGTTACAAATGCTCACTACTGGCTGTCAACAATGTTGAACATATAATGTGTTATTGTCATGCAATTGATCACATAATGTGTAAAAACATTTTAGCTGACATTGTTAGTACTAAAGGTTATAAAGAATACATGCGTTTATCACCAATGGACCAGTGCAATGCATTACTATCTTTAGCATTACAGGTAGATGATAATCTTGTTCCAAGGAACTTGTTGCTATTGAAGCTAATAATTTTATGTAGAATGTTTTCCGGGTAGTTGAAAGCACTGATTTTATGTTTTACTGGTGCACATTGTTATGTTCGGACATCATAACTGTTATATATTGATAAATATGTATTCGTCCATAGTCGAGGTCAATTGACTAAATACAAGGTTATATATGCCTATTATGATACTAGATCAACTGTATTTTTAGAAATTCTGATATTTAACAGAAAATAATTCAAGATTATGATCTTTATGTAAAGCGTTGTAAGTATATTCGATTATAATATATGGGGTACTTAACGTTTGTATCAAAGAGTGTTTGTTCTGGGGAGGGTGTCACAGATGTAGCAGGGGCCTCATAGGTAGGCAATGATCCAATCCCTGGACTGGCTACATTCTGTGATAAACTTGCTGGAAATAATAGTCTTTTCGACACATTCGGAAAATCGAAAGAAATAAAGATTATAGTGCAATTCCTTAGGTCAGATACAAGTCAACAATGCATCATTCACATGTATACATATTAGTAGCTATCTTGCTTTTCGTTTCGGCAAGATACCATTACCTCGAGTATGTATACCTCATACTCAACATATGCAGACCTTGGGTGTTCTTAACACAACTATAATATAGAGTAAGGACACACTTAATGGGTTTACCGTATAATAAATTGTTTTCTGTTATCTTGGATGCATCAGGATGTTTGTATATATATATGTTTATAGCTTACAGGCTGTGGTTTATAGCTTAGGGACTATGGTTTACAGCTTACGGACTATGGTTTATAGCTTACGGACTATGGTTTATAGCTTACAGACTATGGTTTATAGCTTACGGACTATGGTTTACAGTTTACAGGCTGTGGTTTATAGCTTACAGGCTGTGGTTTATAGCTTACAGGCTGTGGTTTATAGCTTACAGGCTGTGGTTTATAGCTTACAGACTATGGTTACAGTTTACAGGCTGTGGTTTATAGCTTACATGATGTGGTTTATAGCTTACAGGCTGTGGTTTATAGCTTACGGACTGTGGTTGGCAGTTTACAGGATGTGGTTTATAGCTTACAGGCTGTGGTTTATAGTTTACGGGCTGTGGTTTATAGCTTACGGTCTGTGTTTTATAGCTTACAGGATGTGGTTTATAGCTTACGTTCTGTGTTTTACTGCTTACAGGATGTGGTTTATAGCTTACAGGCTGTGGTTTACAATTACAGCTTACGGGATGTGGTTTACAACTCACGGATTGTGGTTTATAGCTCAGGCTCTGTGGTTTATAGCTTACAGGCTGTGGTTTATAGCTCACACTCTGTGGTTTACAGCTTACAGACTGTGGTTTATAGCTCACGCTCTGTGGTTTATAGCTTACATGCTGTGGTTTACTGCGTACAGACTGGTTTATAGCCTACGGGCTGTGGTTTATAGTTTACAAGCTGTGTTTTACTGCTTACAGGCTGTGGTTTATAGCTTACGGGCTGTGTTTTACAGCTCACGCTCTGTGGTTTACAGCTTACAGACTGTGGTTTATAGCTCACGCTTTGTGGTTTATAGCTTACGGGCTGTGGTATACAGCTTACGGACTGTGGTATACAACTCACGGATTGTGGTTAATAGCTCACGCTCTGTGGTTTACAGCTTACGGGCTGTGTTTTACAACTTACGGGTTGTGATGTACAGCTTACAGGCTGAGGTTTACAGTTTATAGGCTGTTGTTGATAGCTTACGGGCTGTGGTTGATAGCTTACGGGCTGTGGCATACAGCTTAAGGATTTTGGTTTACAACTCACAGGCTGTGGATTATAGCTCACGATCTGTTGTTTATAAATTACGGGCTGTGATTTACAGCGCACAGGCTGAGATTTACAGGCTGTGGTTTATAGCTTACGGGATGTGGTTTATAGCTTACAGTATGTGGTTTATAACTTATAGGCTGTGGTTTATAGCTTACGGGATGTGGTATACAGCTTACGGACGGAGGTCTATAGCTTACAGGCTGTGATTTATAGTTTACGGGCTATGGTTTACAGCTTACGTGCTGTGTTTTACAACTAAAGGGCTGTGGTTTACAGCTTACGGGCTGTGGTTTATAGCTTATGGGCTGAGGTCTACAGCTTGCATGCTGTGGGTTATAGCTTACGGGCTGTATACAGCTTACGGACTGTCGTTTACAGCTCATGAGCTGTGGCTATAGCTGACGGGATGTGGGTTATAACTTACAGACTGTGGTTTATATCTTACATACTGTGGTGTACTTCATATGGGCTGCTGTTTATGGCTTACGGGACTGTGTAGTATAGTTTATGGGTTGTGACTTACAGATTACATTATGTGGTTTACATCTTATGGTCTATGCTTTATAGTTGTCACGATGTTGTTACAGTGTTTGGGATGTTTACAGTTTGCTGTCTGTTTTACAGTTTTCGGGATGTTTAGTTTGTTGTCTGTGTTTTACATTGTTCGGACTGTAGATTACAGCTTGCTGTCTGCTTTACAGTTTACTGGATGGGGTTTACAGCATTCGGCCTGCACGCACTTTAAATACACCCAATATAGTTCATACCCCGATGGAAACTATTCACTCGCGATTTATTCCTTAAAGGAATATGGCTTACAGTTTACGGGATGTGGATTAAATGCAGATCAAGTGCTGTGATTTACAGTTTACATGCTGTGGCTTACCGCTTGCATGCTGTGCTTTACAGAGCACGTGTTGTTGTTTACAGCTTACGGACTGTGGCTTACAGTTTACAAATTAAGGAATGAGCTTTACAGTTGATGGGCTGTTGTCTATAGTTTACGGGCTGTTGTCTACAGCTTACGGGTTGTGGTTTAGAGGATAGCGGGGTAATATTTAGAAATTACGAATGGGCTGTTGTTTACAGCTTACGAGCTGGGATTTACAACTTTCGAGCTGGGGTTTACAGCTTACGAGCTGGTGTTTACAGATTATGGGCTGGGGTTTACAGATTACGAGCTGGGGTTTACAGGTTACGGACTGTTATAACTATATGGAATTGCCCCTCTGTGTTTACATATTACGGGGTTGTGCTTTACTGTTTATGGGCTGTAGTTTACAGCTTATGTCCTGTTGTTTAGATATTACGTATGGGTTGTGGTTTACAGCTTGCACACTGGTTTACTGCTTGCAGGATGTTGTTCAGAGATTACATACGGGCTGTAGTTTACAGCTTACACTGTAGTTTACAGGTAGCTTATGTGGTTGCTGTCGGTTTACATATTATGCGATGTGCTTTACAGCTTAAGTGCGTTGGCTTACCGATTCCAGTTTGTGCTTTACATAGTACAGGCTATTATAATTATATGGAATTGCCCCTCCGTGTTTATAGATTACGTGAATGTGCTTTACTACTTACGGGTCATGGTTTACAGCTTACATGGATGTGATGTACAGCTTACATTATGTGGTTTACAACTTACGGGCATTTGCTTTACAGCATATGGGCTGTGTTTTACTGCATCCGGTTGTGTTTTTGTATTTTACACGTTACAGGTTATGGATTGCAGCTTACGGGATGTGGCTTACAGGCTATGCTTTATAGTGTACTGGCTGTGCAATATATTACACCAAATAGCGCCACACACTTCAGAAGTAGCTTATGATTTACGTTTGCATAAATGTTCTGTTCTGTTTTTATACATTCTTGTTGACGAAATGTGCTAATGTGCTACTGACATGTGCTAATATTTCACACGCGCACATATGACTGATCATTCTGATTTGTGAGGTTAAATGAAAGCCATGTGTGAGCTTAAATGAAAGCCAGATGTGAGGTTAAACGAAAGCCAGGTGTGAGGTTAAACGAAAGCCATGTATGACCATGCTACACATTCTTAAATTATAATTTGTATAATTATGTTCAATTAGTAAACAGTGTTTTTTTGCAATAAAACACACTGAAAACCGAAAGTAGGACTTTCCGAGTCGGTCGGTCATGCGCACTTGTTTACAATCGGAACCTGATTTACATTCGGAATGCATCGTCCTCCTTCGGCAATGAGGAAAACAAACATGGCATATCCGCTGTTGTTTCGCGCATGCCCGCTCCGCTGTGCGTGTCTACATTTCGTGTGTTGATAAACAAATTTCGCGTATATTGTATGACCAGATTGCAGTGGTGTATTTGCATATGCCGTTTGTTTCCGTATTCTTTCCGTCGATTTCCGAATCAAACCGATCTCATTGAATGTGAATATAACACATTAGAAACACAGGCCTTACCGTCTCGACTAGTAGTGTAGTGGATACGTCCGTGATCTTGGAAGTTACAGGTTACGTGTTCGAGCCCGGTGAATGCCATTTTAATTTTTTTTATTTGTCTTCAATAAAATATGTAATTAAATATGCGCACAAAAATCACGTGCAGTACGATGTGTAGTTTCAGTAACATTCTTTCTAAATTACATGTACATTGAACATAGTCAGTACACCTTTAGGATGCCGAGTAGAAGGTGATCATCAAATTGACTGGTGATGATGATAGTGAGGACACCAGCTGCACAGACACGACCAGCGAGTTTGGTACTGACAGCTCAACCGACACGGCTAGTGAAGTGGAATGAAGTCCATGTTTACGATGTTATGTTTGCAATGTTGAAATGTTGAATTTTGTCAGTAAAAATGAAATAAAAAAGTTAAAAATACATGAATAAAAATATGAAAATATAAAGCAATTAAATTAAAAGTAATACAGGGAACGACAAAAGAAATAAAAAACAAAAAAACAAATGTGAACAATTATGAAATACGTATAAAAAGTATTATGCTGTATGCTAGATTCGAACCAGTGATGCCAGATTTACAAGTTCATATCACTTTCCACTATACCATGGGCCATTTGATAATCTGGTATCGATATTTGATTATTTTTAAGATTATTTTGTTGAAAAAATATACGGAAACGCTCGAAGAAACTTGCCAAAGATTAATTTTTATCAGTTCAATCTGGTCATACAATACGACGGTTTGTATTTATTCGAATTGTATCGTTTCTGAGCGACTATTTCGTTTTTGTAAACACACACACATTAGTATTTACATTTTACCAAACAAATCCTTTATTACGATATAATGCTTCTTTAACAACTAAAAAAAGAGAAAAGTGTTTTAGTTTTGTGCTTTTGAACTCGCTAATATTTATCCAGTACCCCAATATAGCCTTGATAGTGATGGGGCGTCATTTTAAAACTTGCTTGGAATGGCGTTAGAACTTGTTAATGTATAGTGTCAAGCCTAGTGTGTATCAGAGTGTACTAAGCATCAAAAATGAAAGAAAAAAGTGTTGTGGTTTTGAACCCGCAAACATTTGTCCAGACCCCAAGTGCCATCAGCAACGCTACACGTATCTAAATGTCTGAAAATCATATATCTATCCTTTATTCTGATGGGGACAATACCTACCCCTATTCTAGACTGACATGATGAAAACCAGACCCAGTGGCCGCACATTCACAGTAACCATAATTAGCCATGATGTGTTGCTAACTGACTGGTTTACCGCTTATGGGCTGTAGTTTACAGCTACGGGCAGTAGTTTATAGCTTACGAGCTGTGCTTTAAAGCTTATGTGTTGCGGTATACAGCCTATGGGATGTGGTTAGCATGCAGTATACAGTCTGTGCCCAGTGGTAACGTGTTCACTTCAGATATGAAATACCCAGATAAATCGCGGCTAGTTGTGCCCTTAGGTAATACACTTACATTCCACACTGCATATTTGCTCTCTCGGTGTACTCTATCAGGAATGAGGTCTCGAGAGTGATTTAACTAATGCTGTAAGAACTTGTTTCACAATCGCTGTCCAATTAGCGCAATGGTTAATACACTGGCTTCTCACCATTGCAACCCGAGTTCGATACTCGGACCGAAAAGTATGTGTGATGGTACGGTGGTCGCCATATCAGACAGGTGGGTTTTCTCCGGGTACTCCGGTTTCACACTAATTACGCCTTCAGCCAGCGTCGCCAACGAGAGTGATTGATATAAGTTGTTAAAATAGATAAAGGCAATCGAGATAAAATAAATGTATGGGTTGTGGTTTACAGTTTAAGGACAGAGCTTTACATTTTACGGTATGTACTTTACATTTTACGCTGTGCTTTACAGCTTATGTGCTGTGCTTTGCTGTGTATGGGATGTGGTTTATAGCTTACGCGATGATGTTTACAGTTTACGGCTGGTGGTCTACAGTTTACATTCGGCTATATGGTTTACAGTTTACAAGCTTTGGTTTTCAGTCTACGAACTGTACCTTACAGTTTGCATTTGGCTATATGGTGTACTGTTTACAAGCTTTGGTTTACAGTCTACGAACTGTACCTTACAGTTTACGGCGTGTGGTTTACAGTTTGCATGCGGCTATATGGTGTACAGTTTACAAGCTTTGGTTTACAGCCTACGGACTGTATCTTACAGTTTACGGCTTGTGGTTTACAGTTTACATGCGGCTATATGGTTTACAGTTTACAGGCTGTGGTTCACAATTTAGGGCTTGTGATCTACAGCTTATGGCTAGTTGTTTACAGTTTACGGGATGTGGTTTACAACTTCCGGGCTGTAGTTACAGATTACAGGTTGTGGTTCACAGGCTGTGGTTTACAGTTATTGGAATGTCGCGAACAGTTTACGGGCCCTATTTTACAAATTATAGGCTGTGGTTTACAGATTAGCGGGTTGATGTGTATGCGTTACGTTTATTTATCGTCGCAAACCGGTTGCCCATAATTATGAGATTTTTGGGTAAGAAATTCGCGTATACGACGGTTTGTATTTATTCGAATTGTATCGTTTCTGAGCGACTATTTCGATTTTTGTAAACACACATACACATTAGTACTTACATTTTACCCAAAATCACATACCCACATCCTTTATTAAGATGTAATGCTGCTTAAAGCAACGAAATACATATGCTACAGACTCACCAATGACAAAACTAACTTCTCCCTCAAACAGAGTTAAAATGCTCTCGACTGCAGAGAGGGCTGACTCATTTGCAAGCGTGTTTGCTCAAGAAGCACAACGCCGTTCACCACCTGCGACGTTAAATTCGTGTGCATCTGTCATTGAACCGAGGAAATGTTGTAGTGCCACTGCATCTATATGTGGGAACACAGGTGTTATTTACACTACATCTAGCACACAGTGCAAGTCATCTGCAGAGTACTTAATTACTAACAGTGTAACCTCATCTGACAGTGTTACAGATAAGTATGCATTTTTGAAAGAGAAGGATATCCCACTTAGATACATACGTCTCTTTTACAATACTAACAGTCTAAGTGCACGTATTAATATACCAAGTGAATTTGATGATGTTGCATCATGCGATGAATATTTTCATGACGACATGGTAGTCAGGAAGTGAAATAGTATGCTTGATTATTTGAAAGACAGAGCTGAAGAGGGCTGTAAACGCTTCCCGAGTGGGCGAGGTCGGCGGAGAAATTGGAACAATGATCTATCCGCATGAAAATAACGGACCATGGTCAGATCTTGATCAGTCAATATGTACTCAACTACAGCGCTTGGTAAATGGGGTGTTGCCATACTTTATAAGTCTGTTATATCAGAGCATTACGCAAATTGACTACATTCAAAGCGATCGCATTATCGGCATAGAAATAGTAGACAGCGTCCAAATTTTATTTTTCCTGTGTATATATGCCAGCTGACAACAATATTTCATCACCAATAAGGAGCGCATATCTGATCATCAGATGCTAGCAGAACATTTGGAATTCAGGAACATTGTATGCAAAACAATAGTGGACCCAATTTCAGAGCATTTTGTATACGGTAAACTGCTCGCAAACAGAGACCAAGCAGCTTTCCACTACCCAATATAGACATACGTTAAAACATTGCTTCTTCTCTTTCTCCCGCGTGGCGATGGATTCCATCAAGAATGAGGCCTCGAGAGTGCTTAATAAAAAGTGTAAGAACTTGTTTCGCAATTGAGCTAAAATAAATGTGTTTAACCTAATATTCGGTAAGTACACTTTTCATGTCTCAGCATCTTTTTATGAAAACAGAAGTAAACACAAGGGATTCAAGCGAAAATACCAATATACATTTCGAGAAAACTCGGCCTTTATCTGCCAACGGAAGAAATAGAAGACCCAGCGATGCCGCTTATTGCACACGTTAATGTAGAATGAGCATGCACATATTCCCGGATACAGAGAATTACTAATTATTGAATGTTTATTATGTTATGGTTGGTGTTGCTATTATATTACTATACCTCACGTTCTGTGGTTTACAGCTTACGGGCTGCTGTTTACAGCTTACAGGCTGCTGTTTACAGCTTACGGGCTGTATTTTACTGCTTGTGTGTGTGGGTTACAGCTTACGGGCTGTTGCTTACAGCTTACAGGCTGCTGTTTACAGCTTACGGGCTGTAGTGTACTGCATACGGGCTGCTGTTTACAGCTTACGGGCTGAGGAGGTTTACAGCTTGTGTGTGTGGGTTACAGCTTACGGGCTGTGGTTTACAGCTTACTGGTTTAGGTAAATAGCTCACGCTCTGTGGTTTATAGCGTAAGAGCTGTAGTTTTCAGCTTGCGGTCTGCTGTTTACAGCTTACGCGCTGTATTTTACAGCTTTTGTGCTGTGGGTTACAGCTTACGGGCAGTGATGTACTGCTTACAGGCTGTGGTTTACAGCATACGGGCTGTGGTTTACAGCTTACTGGTTTAGGTAAATAGCTCACGCTCTGTGGTTTATAGCTTAAGGTTGTGGTTTTCAGCCTGCGGGTGTTGTGGTTTACATCATACTGGTTGTGGTTTACAGTTTACGAGGTGTTGTTTATGGTTTACGTAAGGGCTGTGTTTTACATCTTACACACTGGTTTACAGCTTACTGGATGTTGTTCTGAGATTACGTACGCACTGTAATTTACAGCTGGCTGTGGTTTACAGCTTACGGTGTGTTGCTTAGAGTTTACGTAAGGGCTGTGGTTTAGAGCTTACACACTGGTTTACAGCTTGCGGGATGTTGTTCAGAGATTAAGTATTGGCTGTAGATTACAGTTTACGGGATGTGATTTATTGCCTACTGGCTGTGATTTGCAGATTACCGGGCTGTCGTTTTACATATTCCGGGTTGTGCTGTACAGCGCAAGGGCTGTGAGTTACAGCTTCCCGGTTGTGTTTTACAGATTGCGGTCTGTTATAATTATATGGAATTGTCCGTCTGTGCGTACATACTAAGGGTGTGTGTTTTACTGCTTAAATATCACGGGGCTGTGATGTACAGCTTACATTCTGGGGTGTACAGCTTGGGAGGCTGTGGTTTACATCTTATGAACTGTGCTTTACTGTATGCGGATGTGGTTTTGTGCTTTACAACATACTGACTGTGGATTGCAGCTGACGGGATGTAGTTCACCGTTTACACGCTATGCTTTATGTGAGTTACAGCTTACGGACTGTTGTTTACAGTTTACGTATAGCGATTTACACTTTACTGTATATGCTTTACATCAGTTATAAAGTAATACATTCTAATGAATTTGTTTTGTCACATAATATTGACCTGCACAAATTATTCTATAGAAAAGTGACCCGCGGATCCGGATTATATTATAGAATGTTGATGCAACTTATAGAATAATGCCCCCCCACCCCCAGTCTACAAAAACATTGTTATTAATATAATTTTATTAATAATTGTATAAATTATGCAATTATCTCTTTAGTAATAAAATTATATTGAAATAATAAATCAAAAACCACATACACCAAACTTAATTGGTATTTGAAACCATGCAGCTCAAAATAAATAACATAAAATAGCACAGTATTAACCATTCAATCATTCTTATCATATTAATAAATAATAAAAAGCATGTTCTCTTGAGATGTCCAGAACATTATATATATAGACTATACATTAATATGTTGTTCACAGACGGATATGTAGTCCAGTGGTAACACGCTGGACTGGTAATCCAGGGATCGCAGGTGTGAAACTGCACATAATAAAGCACTACAACCTTATTGTTGGCGCATTGCAACACACGGTGACACTTCCTGTGTACATATGTATTTCCATACAAATTTCAATGATCTTTCGATAAATTAAAATCCTATCTTACACTAATAAACACAACTATCCTCTATAGCTTGTGTTAATAAAGTTAATTATATAATTTACATGTCTAGATGTCGATGTTCTGCTCATAATGTTCTCATAGAAGATGGTCGTCATAGAAATATTGGTAGAAACCAGAGAATTTGTACAAAATGTCATTTAAATTGTATTGAAACTGAATATATCACTTCTTGCTAGTGTGTCCGTTTTATAGAGATGTAAGAAGCCACTGTTTACCACCATAGTATTACCATTCGCCTATCTTCAGTAAGTTTAAAGCATTGCTACAATGTTCACAAAGCAATGTTACTAATACATTATCAAACTATATTTACCAAGCATCTGTTATTTGAGGGTAGCTGTCAATAAACACATAGTGTGAACATATATGTCTAAAATAGTTCTAGCTTAATTTGTGCCATAGCTGTTAACATTCAGGTATTTAGGATTATTCGCTTATGTAGTTTCACACTAGTTTAGTTTAATCCTCTTCATCCATGTTGGGGCATAGGACCTTCACTAAAGCTCTCCGAATTTGCTGTAGTGTTAATATCTGTAGCAGTTTATGTTTTGTATATGATGGTGGTGCTGGCCCTATGCAAAACCTTCCTCCTTTCTCAGCCAGGCTTAGGACCATCCATTGCGGAATTTCACACTATCATACCCATACATTTATTTGTTCATACTTTTCTCATGTTTTATACTGCGATTGTATTGGATGTATTATTAATAACACAAACATAGAAACATGGGATATAACTTAATGAATTTATACAGATAGCTACTGTTCCGATACATGAGAGTGTAATCATAATTGTAAGGCATCCTTTGTTCATTCGATCATTCATGCACTTAAGCAAGCAACGGCTGAACAAGTTTTTATTGTAGAAACGAAGCAACCATCGTGTTTAGACTACCAAATATGACGTCATAATATACGTCACAAATCACTGGTAGTTCGAGTCAACCCATGTGCTTTTTGATATGCATATCTTTCCTAGTTATAAAATATACTTACCGTATTTAGCTGTGTATAGTGCGCACATTTCTTACTGAAATCCTCATCCATTTTATCTACTGCGCATTATACACCAGTACAGACATCAGGACATTTTTTTCCGGACCAAAATTTCGTGAAAAAACTGAAATTCGACCCGAACGGCCCACAGTCATTCTGTAAGTTGTTACATTCGACAATCGTTATAAACTAGCTATTAAAACCAGTTGCCGATAGTCTATATAAATAAATCAAATGAATAAGACCACAAAATTAGCATATATTTCGTTTATTTTGGCAAACTTTGATGAATTTAATTGAAAAGGTAAATGCATAAAAAATGGCGATTTGATAACATCACGTGGTTTTATCGTATGTAATATTTCCCGTACTTTTCGCGTACTTCGCCGTACAATGTACAATGCATTGCATAAAAAAAAACTTTTTTGGCTGCAGTATTTCAATTGATTGTAGCGATAATTAATTTCGACAAACCTTTCACAATGGGTCCCAGTTAATTAGGTAGGCTTCACGTGTTGAGAAGTTTGAGCATCTGCTGACATGTTTGAGAACGTGTTGAGATGTTTGAGAACGTGTCGAGAAATTTGAGCAGGTGTGCCCCGAGTGCGTTTACCGTTACTCGATGAGGTATATCTCGAGTGATTAATATAAGTTGTAAAAATCACGGAGCACAATTTTTAGCGATTCTTGAGAAATGTTAAATTTTGACTTGGAAAATTGCGTTTTTCACGTGCGCAGTATACATAGGAACTCAGTTTTTCCGCCGATTTTCGTGCCAGATCGTGGGTGCGCACTATACACGGTAGCGCACTATACACAGCTAAATACGGTATGCATAAATATATTGTGGCAGGCTCATATTTTGGTTATGTGAGACCTCTCTGTTTGGTCTATGTGAGACCGCATATATGTTTTAATGACCTTTTTGACCTTCTTACCTGGACTATGGGATTCTAGCTCTTTGATTGGTTGGTGCTCGTTTCATGATATCACGTCACTGAGTTGTGGAAAATTTGAAGTGATCTTCAAATGCAGTCTTGTTAAATCTTTTAAACTAATACATTAGTACAATAGTACTGGATAAATTAGAATGGTACGTATTTCTGGTGTTGTCTATTGTTTACACCATTTGTGTTGGTTTGTTCTAGAAATGAGCTGATTCGGAAAGTAAATGTTAGAACCGGTTTTGGTAATTTCGCGTTCCATGCAAATTGTACATGAATTCCTAAAAATGGCGGTGTATTGAATTCGCTATCACATCTATAATACTCTTTGCACATTCTGTTATTTAACTTGCAGATCTAACTAACAACTAGGAGTGGCACTGGTGTGTGTGTGTGAGGAAGAAAGGTGGTCAGTACCTTATACTGGTAAGTGTAGAATAATGAAAATGGAATGTACATATGCTATTGTTGTTTTTATATATGGCACTATTGTGATGTGCTATTGTTGATTTTATTAGTTCCACCTTTGTACTACTTTACTATTATGGTTCTATACAATCAGTCGGTCACTAGTAAATTGTGAAAGAGTAAACGTGTTATTTAGTAACAGTTATGCTATGTGTATGCCAGATATCATATACATTTTGGAAGTGCAAACAAGTATTTATATATTTGTTTTCAGAAGAAGGACCAGATTACTATTATTTATATTTAGGCTGGCTTGTTATATATTTTCAGGTCACATCGCTTGGTTGGTTATTAATTGTTTAATAACCGTATAGTAGACAGTATTATGACACGAAACATGCAATAAAGTGGATAGAGAACCTACCCCGAGTTTATTTCTTCTGCTAACTGGTAATGAGGCACTTATCCCCCCAGAACCGACCTGCTACAGATGGCGCCCATTCGTGATGATGTTTGTTGTGTCAAGGAGGAGCTGACTTTTGACGTGACAGGATGTATAGATCAGTCTTGATATATATACGTGGAGATGGTTCGGGATGTATTTATTAATGGAAAAACGTGTGGACATATAACATGCTTTATAGGCATTGTTACTTGTATTTTAATAATCCAGGAGAAGTGGACAATTAGTTTTAAATATGCTTTTTTAAAAGGAGATCTGTGGACATTTGTAATTAATTATCACGTTATATCGTCTAACCAGACATGTGGAAAGGCAGCGTATATAGAATCTACATTGGCAGCGTTTATAGAATCTACATTGGCAGCGTTTATAGAATCTACATAGGCAGCGTTTATAGAATCTACATGGAACTCATCGTTGAAGACGTGGGAACATTTATCGTCCATTACGTATCAGCAGTGATTTTCGCAGTCGATGCAGGGAGAAGTATCAGTGACAATGAGAGGACTATCATTATGGTGTTTTAATTAATGAGTTGTGTCATCAAACTTTGTGAACAGTTGAAATACTAGTGGCCGCATACAGTTGGTTTATACAGTACAGTAGAGCGTGAGTACATAATATTTGTTAAACCACAAATTGCAGTAATATATGTACAGCAGTATACAAAATTTTATACTGAATTTCACACATAAAGTTGCCTATATATATATAGATTTTTAATGAATTACTGCAGTTTTTGTTTGACACAATATTGAGAATGATATTGTAGAGTGGAGATTTTCACTTGCATGAATTAACAGATTTAATTTCCTGGGATATGGTATTATTCTGATTAACACTCTATTTTCTAATTCTGATACTTTCAAATTCTAAAATAACAGTCATTGGAATAAGTATACACTGCTGTTTTGGAACTACATAAATTTGCTGTAAAAGTGACAGATTAACCTCATACATTTTATGTAAACAGCTCATTCCTAGATAAATGTAGGTCAGATTTGTTGAACACGTGGTTTCGAATGGAATTTGGTTCTGTGGTGTTTTAACAGGTCTAATTTTAGGGACATGTGGTAGTTTTGCCATACAATTGATATTCTAGGTGATAATCCCCGATTTTCAGCGATAGTTCTTGAAAAATTGCATGGGTTGTACCCGAACTACTTTTTGTCTATTGACATCTGTTCAGGGCCGTTGAGTCGAGGACATTGTGTATTTCTGCGCCATTTATGAATGGTTAATTAGTACGTCACTCTTACGGATACTATCGAACCGTTTCATTGGTTGACGAACGAAACTCGGCAGGCAGACATGCATAGACCGTTGAGGAAGTAGCGTATTGTATGCAAATTAGTTGCCAAATATGGTAGTGTAGTAAAATATTGTACCGGAACTGATAGTTTGTTTATATTTTGTGAGATTTGTTTAGTATTCAGTAACACAGCTGCTTTGTGTAGTGTCTTGTACAACACTGTACTAATGTTTTGGGTGAGAAAACATAGCATTTTTGTGTGAATACCCCCACTTTCGTTTTCATATTGACCGTGTTCATGTATTATACGTGACTTGTGATGTAGAGGCAATGCATGATTTATTGAGCAATTATATTACATGATAGATCTGTTTGGTACAGTAACTGTTGAAAAGAGATAGAAATAAATATAATAAATTTATTTCTCTGCACACTTGCACACATTCTTGTTGAATGTGATTTATTTCATTTCACATTTATACAGATTGCGCTTAATGGAGTAAAGCTAGCTCGCGATATGATAACTTTGTGAATTATATTAGTGAATTGACACTCAACTATATTAGTGAACTGACACTGGATTATATTAGTGAACTGACACTGGATTATATTAGTGAACTGACACTGGATTATATTAGTGAACTGACACTGGATTATATTAGTGAACTGACACTGGATTATATTAGTGAACTGACACTGGATTATATTAGTGAACTGACACTGTGGATTATATTAGTGAACTGACACTGTGAATTGTATTAGTGAACTGACGCTGTGAATTATATTAGTGAACTGACACTTTGAATTATATTAGTGAACTGACACTGGATTATATTAGTGAACTGAAGCTGTGAATTATATTAGTGAACTGACACTTTGAATTATATTAGTGAACTGACACTGTGGATTATATTAGTGAACTGACACTGTGAATTGTATTAGTGAACTGACGCTGTGAATTATATTAGTGACTGACACTGGATTATATTAGTGAACTGACACTGGATTATATTAGTGAACTGACACTGTGAATTGTATTAGTGAACTGACATTGTGAATTATATTAGTGAACTGACACTGGATTATATCAGTGAACTGACACTGGATTATATTAGTGAACTGACACTGTGGATTATATTAGTGAACTGACACTGTGAATTGTATTAGTGAACTGACGCTGTGAATTATATTAGTGAACTGACACTGGATTATATTAGTGAACTGACACTGTGAATTGTATTAGTGAACTGACGCTGTGAATTATATTAGTGAACTGACACTGGATTATATTAGTGAACTGACACTGTGAATTATATTAGTGAACTGACACTGGATTATATTAGTGAACTGACACTGGATTATATTAGTGAACTGACACTGTGAATTATATTAGTGAACTGACGCTGTGAATTATATTGGTGAACTGACACTGTGGATTATATTGGTGAACTGACACTGTGAATTATATTAGTGAACTGACACTGGATTATATTAGTGAACTGACACTGGATTATATTAGTGAACTGACACTGGATTATATTAGTGAACTGACACTGTGAATTATATTAGTGAACTGACGCTGTGAATTACATTGGTGAACTGACACTGTGGATTATATTGGTGAACTGACACTGTGGATTATATTGGTGAACTGACACTGTGGATTATATTGGTGAACTGACACTGTGGATTATATTGGTGAACTGACACTGTGGATTATATTGGTGAACTGACACTGTGGATTATATTGGTGAACTGACACTGTGAATGTTGTCATGAACTGATTATATAGATGTAACAACCCAATTCTGAATTAGTGAATTCCGGTGATTTTGAAATAGCAAATACTTGCTGTTACCCTGGAAATTGAACGTTGGAGATACATGGAATGGTTTAATTAGTGAACACAGATATATACAGTCGATTATTGCAACACGATTTAGTGTATATAACATATAGTGCATATTGCAACGTGGTTTATTGACAGATATTGAGATGTACACACAGTAAATGGTGTGATGTGACATAGTGCTAAGATTTGATTAACATTGTGAAATTAATTGAAGATTGTGTGTGATAATTCTTCAATTGTGATATAGTGAATAATTAACTGAATGTTGTGTTTTACATTGACATTCATATAGTGACACATTGTGAATATTGTGTTCTACACAAACACGGAAATTGTTATACATACTGTTTATTGTAATATATTGACTTTTGTGGTATATATATTAACAATTTTAATTGTGATATATTGCATCGAACATTGTGTTCTGCAATAAGAAGTGAATAGGAGGGAGATAAAGAAAAATTAGACATGGCGACAGGTGGAGAGGAGGAACCTCGTCATATATCGAAGGAAGATGAGAAATTATTAAAAGCATTTCATTCTTTACCTTTCACACCCAAAGTAGAGAATACCGATGACTTAATGTATATGATGCGGATGATGGGAAAGATGACTATGGGTGGGGTGGGGAGCCTAGTCATGAACCAGTCGAACAAACGAAAAAGTACAATTTTCCGAGATTGCCCACTTTTTTCGGGGAACTCAATAAGGGAGATGTCAGTTGGCCTACCTTTAAATACGAAGTCGACAGTTTAGTCTCCGACAATGTATTTAATCAAGACCAAATACATTATGGCATTAGGAGAGCACTGAAATGAAAAGCCAGTGATCATCTAAGAAGAGCTGGAACAGTATTAACATTAGATGTAGCCATAAGGAAACTGGAGAGAGAATTTGGGAGCATTGAAACGCCAGAAAGTGTACTACAGAAATTATACTCCATCGAACAGAAACACAATGAGGATGTTGCAACATATGCTGCCAGATTAGAAGATCTGCATGAGTTGGCTATTGACTTGGGAGGAATTGAATTTCGAGATGAGGAGAGAATGAAGAAATTATTGTTTAAAGGTCTTAAACAAAACTTGAAACAAATGGCCGGATATAAATTTGACACTGTCAAAGAATACGATATCTTTAAAATTGAACTGCGAAAAATGGAAGCTGAAATTACACCAACTGGCACAGATGCAAAGAAATGCCATGCCATTAATCCCGAAAAACCCAAATCAGAACTTAGTGAGGTTAAGGAACTACTACTCAAGCTGAATGAAAGAGTAGAGAGATTAGAGAGAGAAAAGAAAGAGGATAATCGGAGTCAGGAATATAGTGGTGGTTATTACAGAGGGTACAATAGAGGTTATGGAAGAGGTGATCACAGTCGAGGTGGATACAGTGGCAACTTTATGGGTAGAGGAAACGTCAACTGTAATACGCGTGGAAGAGGAAATTACACACCACAAAGACCTCTTGCTACCAATACATTCCGTCCAGCGCAAGTATGCTACAACTACGGTTTCAAAGGACATATTGCAAAGAACTGCCCAAAAGCCTAAGTGCCTCTGTAGTAGGATCAGACAAAGGCACTAAATATGGGCAAGATCCTAAATTAGTTGGAGACAGCAATGAAGTTGCTATTACAATAAGCAATCAAAACACTACAGCCTTATTAGATAGTGGAAGCTGCGTTAGTGCTATAGCTAACAATTTCTATGAGAAATATCTTGCAGACATTCCAATTAAGCCATTGACAGACATTTTGAGAGTCGAATGTGCTGATGGCAAGCCTTTACCCTACCATGGCTATATTGAAGCAGACTTGAACATCAACAAAGGCCTTCCTAAATCTACACCTCACACTTGTCTCTTTTTGATTACACCTGATACCAACTATTCAGAGAAAACACCTGTGATAATTGGCACCAATATACTCTCTGAATTGCTGATAGAAGTCAAAGAGAACTTTGGGAATCATTGGCTACAGAAAGCAGGTTTGCATATGCCATGGTACATCTCATTTAGAATCATCCACCTAAGAGAGAAAGAACTTAAGCGTAATAAGAACAGGATAGCTCTCATCAGATGCGCTGAAGGCGACAAGCTTACCCTGGGACCAAATGAAACGCGTAACATTGTTGGTCACACAAGACAAAGAATTAGATTATGGTCAAACATATGCTATCATACATGAAACAGAGAAGTCAACATTGCCTGATTTCATCGACATAACACCTGGTGTTCTTAATTACAAACCAGGAAAGAACAGGCAGGTCATAGTGACATTGTCAAACTTGACCACCAACACTGTTGTCATCTCACCAAAAGCAGTGTTGTGTGAATTACAACCGGTTACACTACAAGATAACTTGATCGAAGACTTAGAGAAAATTACCATAGAGGAGGAAGTAATGAAACAAATCAACATAGACACAA
>CM026391.1:95999617-96015522 GCA_014843695.1 Archivesica marissinica | reverse complement strand
GTTGTGTATGCCTGTGCTTTACAAAGCACTGTTGTGTATGCCTGTGCTTTACAAAGCACTGTTGTGTATGCATGTGCTCTACAAAGCACTGTTGTGTATGCCTGTGCTCTACAAAGCACTGTTGTGTATGCATGTGTTCTACAAAGCACTGTTGTGTATGCCTGTGCTTTACAAAGCAATGTTGTGTATGCATGTGCTCTGCAAAGCACTGTTGTGTATGCATGTGCTTTACAAAGCACTGTTGTGTATGCATGTGCTCTGCAAAGCACTGTTGTGTATGTATGTGCTCTACAAAGCACTGTTGTGTATGCCTGTGCTTTACAAAGCACTGTTGTGTATGCCTGTGCTTTACAAAGCACTGTTGTGTATGCATGTGCTCTACAAAGCACTGTTGTGTATGCCTGTGCTCTCCAAAGCACTGTTGTGTATGCATGTGTTCTCCAAAGCACTGTTGTGTATGCCTGTGCTCTACAAAGCAATGTTGTGTATGCATGTGCTCTGCAAAGCACTGTTGTGTATGCATGTGCTTTACAAAGCACTGTTGTGTATGCATGTGCTCTGCAAAGCACTGTTGTGTATGCATGTGCTCTACAAAGCACTGTTGTGTATGCCTGTGCTTTACAAAGCACTGTTGTGTATGCCTGTGCTTTACAAAGCACTGTTGTGTATGCATGTGCTCTACAAAGCACTGTTGTGTATGCCTGTGCTTTACAAAGCACTGTTGTGTATGCCTGTGCTTGCAAAGCACTGTTGTGTATGCATGTGCTTTACAAAGCACTGTTGTGTATGCATGTGCTCTGCAAAGCACTGTTGTGTATGCCTGTGCTTTACAAAGCACTGTTGTGTATGCCTGTGCTTTACAAAGCACTGTTGTGTATGCATGTGCTCTACAAAGCACTGTTGTGTATGCCTGTGCTTTACAAAGCACTGTTGTGTATGCCTGTGCTTTACAAAGCACTGTTGTGTATGCCTGTGCTTTACAAAGCACTGTTGTGTATGCATGTGCTCTGCAAAGCACTGTTGTGTATGCCTGTGCTTTACAAAGCACTGTTGTGTATGCCTGTGCTTTACAAAGCACTGTTGTGTATGTGTGCTTTCAAAGCATGTTGTGTATGCATGTGCTTTACAAAGCACTGTTGTGTATGCCTGTGCTTTACAAAGCACTGTTGTGTATGCATGTGCTCTACAAAGCACTGTTGTGTATGCATGTGCTTTACAAAGCACTGTTGTGTATGCCTGTGCTTTACAAAGCACTGTTGTGTATGCCTGTGCTCTGCAAAGCACTGTTGTGTATGCCTGTGCTTTACAAAGCACTGTTGTGTATGCCTGTGCTTTACAAAGCACTGTTGTGTATGCATGTGCTCTGCAAAGCACTGTTGTGTATGCCTGTGCTCTGCAAAGCACTGTTGTGTATGCCTGTGCTTTACAAAGCACTGTTGTGTATGCATGTGCTCTGCAAAGCACTGTTGTGTATGCATGTGTTCTCCAAAGCACTGTTGTGTATGCATGTGCTTTACAAAGCACTGTTGTGTATGCCTGTGCTTTAGAAAGCACTGTTGTGTATGCATGTGCTCTGCAAAGCATTGTTGTGTATGCATGTGCTTTACAAAGCACTGTTGTGTATGCCTGTGCTTTAGAAAGCACTGTTGTGTATGCATGTGCTCTGCAAAGCATTGTTGTGTATGCATGTGCTTTACAAAGCACTGTTGTGTATGCCTGTGCTTTAGAAAGCACTGTTGTGTATGCATGTGCTTTACAAAGCAATGTTGTGTATGCATGTGCTCTGCAAAGCAATGTTGTGAATGCCTGTGCTCAGCAAAGCAATGTTGTGTATGCATGTGCTTTACAAAGCACTGTTGTGTATGCCTGTGCTTTACAAAGCACTGCTGTGTATGCATGTGCTCTGCAAAGCACTGTTGTGTATGCATGTGCTTTACAAAGCACTGTTGTGTATGCATGTGCTTTATAAAGCACTGATGTGTATGCATGTGCTCTGCAAAGCACTATTGTGTATGCCTGTGCTTTACAAAGCACTGTTGTGTATGCATGTGCTCTGCAAAGCACTGTTGTGTATGTATGTGCTCTACAAAGCACTGTTGTGTATGCCTGTGCTTTACAAAGCACTGTTGTGTATGCCTGTGCTTTACAAAGCACTGTTGTGTATGCATGTGCTCTACAAAGCACTGTTGTGTATGCCTGTGCTCTCCAAAGCACTGTTGTGTATGCATGTGTTCTCCAAAGCACTGTTGTGTATGCCTGTGCTCTACAAAGCAATGTTGTGTATGCATGTGTTCTCTAAAGCACTGTTGTGTATGCATGTGCTCTGCAAAGCACTGTTGTGTATGCATGTGCTTTACAAAGCACTGTTGTGTATGCCTGTGCTTTAGAAAGCACTGTTGTGTATGCATGTGCTTTACAAAGCACTGTTGTGTATGCATGTGCTTTACAAAGCACTGTTGTGTATGCATGTGCTTTAAAAAGCACTGTTGTGTATGCCTGTGCTTTACAAAGCACTGTTATGTATGGCTGTGCTTTACAAAACACTGTTGTGTATGCCTGTGCTCTGCAAAGCACTGTTGTGTATGCATGTGCTTTACAAAGCACTGCTGTGTATGCATGTGTTCTACAAAGCACTGTTGTGTATGCCTGTGCTTTACAACGCACTGTTGTGTATGCATGTGCTCTGCAAAGCACTGTTGTGTATGTCTGTGCTCCACAAAGCACTGCTGTGTATGCCTGTGCTTTACAAAGCACTGTTGTGTATGCCTGTGCTTTACAAAGCACTGTTGTGTATGCCTGTGCTTTACAAAGCACTGTTGTGTATGCATGTGTTCTGCAAAGCACTGTTGTGTATGCCTGTGCTCTACAAAGCACTGTTGTGTATGCCAGTGCTCTGCAAAGCACTGTTGTGTATGCCTGTGCTTTACAAAGCACTGTTGTGTATGCCTGTGCTTTACAAAGCATTGTTGTGTATGCAGGTGCTCTACAAAGCACTGTTGTGTATGCCTGTGCTTTACAAAGCACTGTTGTGTATGCCTGTGCTTTACAAAGCACTGTTGTGTATGCCTGTGCTTTACAAAGCACTGTTGCATATGCCTGTGCTCTGCAAAGCACTGTTGTGTATGCCTGTGCTTTACAAAGCACTGTTGTGTATGCCTGTTCTTTACAAAGCATTGTTGTGTATGCATGTGCTCTGCAAAGCACTGTTGTGTATGTCTGTGCTCTGCAAAGCACTGTTGTGTATGCCTGTGCTTTACAACGCACTGTTGTGTATGCATGTGCTCTGCAAAGCACTGTTGTGTATGTATGTGCTCCACAAAGCACTGCTGTGTATGCCTGTGCTTTACAAAGCACTGTTGTGTATGCCTGTGCTTTACAAAGCACTGTTGTGTATGCCTGTGCTCTGCAAAGCACTGTTGTGTATGCCTGTGCTTTACAAAGCACTGTTGTGTATGCCTGTTCTTTACAAAGCATTGTTGTGTATGCATGTGCTCTGCAAAGCACTGTTGTGTATGTCTGTGCTCTGCAAAGCACTGTTGTGTATGCCTGTGCTTTACAACGCACTGTTGTGTATGCATGTGCTCTGCAAAGCACTGTTGTGTATGTATGTGCTCCACAAAGCACTGCTGTGTATGCCTGTGCTTTACAAAGCACTGTTGTGTATGCCTGTGCTTTACAAAGCACTGTTGTGTATGGCTGTGCTTTACAAAGCACTGTTGTGTATACATGTGCTTTACAAAGCACTGTTGTGTATGCATGTCCTCTGCAAAGCACTGTTGTGTATGCCTGTGCTTTACAAAGCACTGTTGTGTATGCATGTGGTCTGCAAAGCACTGTTGTGTATGCCTGTGCTCTACAAAGCACTGTTGTGTATGCCTGTGCTCTGCAAAGCACTGTTGTGTATGCCTGTGCTTTACAAAGCACTGTTGTGTATGCCTGTGCTTTACAAAGCATTGTTGTGTATGCAGGTGCTCTACAAAGCACTGTTGTGTATGCCTGTGCTTTACAAAGCACTGTTGTGTATGCCTGTGCTTTACAAAGCACTGTTGTGTATGCCTGTGCTCTGCAAAGCACTGTTGTGTATGCCTGTGCTTTACAAAGCACTGTTGTGTATGCCTGTTCTTTACAAAGCATTGTTGTGTATGCATGTGCTCTGCAAAGCACTGTTGTGTATGCCTGTGCTTTACAAAGCACTGTTGTGTATGCCTGTGCTTTACAAAGCATTGTTATGTATGCCTGTGCTCTACAAAGCACTGTTGTGTATGCCTGTGCTTTACAAAGCAATGTTGTGTATGCCTGTGTTCTCCAAAGCACTGTTGTGTATGCATGTGCTCTGCAAAGCACTGCTGTGTATGCATGTGTTCTGCAAAGCACTGTTGTGTATGCCTGTGCTTTACAAAGCACTGTTGTGTATGCCTGTGCCTTACAAAGCACTGTTGTGTATGCATGTGCTTTACAAAGCATTGTTGTGTATGCATGTGCTCTGCAAAGCACTGTTGTGTATGCCTGTGCTCTGCAAAGCACTGTTGTGTATGCCTGTGCTTTACAAAGCACTGTTGTGTATGCCTGTGTTCTCCAAAGCACTGTTGTGTATGCCTGTGATTTACAAAGCACTGTTGTGTATGCACATGTATTCTCCAAAGCACTGTTGTGTATGCCTGTGTTTTGCAAAGCACTGTTGTGTATGCCTGTGCTTTACAAAGCACTGTTGTGTATGCCTGTGCTTTACAAAGCACTGTTGTGTATGCATGTGTTCTGCAAAGCACTGCTGTGTATGCATGTGTTCTCCAAAGCACTGTTGTATATGCATGTGCTTTACAAAGCACTGTTGTGTATGCCTGTGCTTTAGAAAGCACTGTTGTGTATGCATGTGCTCTGCAAAGCATTGTTGTGTATGCATGTGCTTTACAAAGCACTGTTGTGTATGCCTGTGCTTTAGAAAGCACTGTTGTGTATGCATGTGCTCTGCAAAGCATTGTTGTGTATGCATGTGCTTTACAAAGCACTGTTGTGTATGCCTGTGCTTTAGAAAGCACTGTTGTGTATGCATGTGCTTTACAAAGCAATGTTGTGTATGCATGTGCTCTGCAAAGCAATGTTGTGAATGCCTGTGCTCTGCAAAGCAATGTTGTGAATGCATGTGCTTTACAAAGCACTGTTGTGTGTGTATGCCTGTGCTTTACAAAGCACTGCTGTGTATGCATGTGCTCTGCAAAGCACTGTTGTGTATGCATGTGCTTTACAAAGCACTGTTGTGTATGCATGTGCTCTGCAAAGCACTGTTGTGTATGTATGTGCTCTACAAAGCACTGTTGTGTATGCCTGTGCTTTACAAAGCACTGTTGTGTATGCCTGTGCTTTACAAAGCACTGTTGTGTATGCATGTGCTCTACAAAGCACTGTTGTGTATGCCTGTGCTCTCCAAAGCACTGTTGTGTATGCATGTTTTCTCCAAAGCACTGTTGTGTATGCCTGTGCTCTACAAAGCAATGTTGTGTATGCATGTGTTCTCTAAAGCACTGTTGTGTATGCATGTGCTCTGCAAAGCATTGTTGTGTATGCATGTTCTTTACAAAGCACTGTTGTGTATGCCTGTGCTTTAGAAAGCACTGTTGTGTATGCATGTGCTTTACAAAGCACTGTTGTGTATGCATGTGCTTTACAAAGCACTGTTGTGTATGCATGTGCTTTAAAAAGCACTGTTGTGTATGCCTGTGCTTTACAAAGCACTGTTGTGTATGGCTGTGCTTTACAAAGCACTGTTGTGTATGCCTGTGCTCTGCAAAGCACTGTTGTGTATGCATGTGCTTTACAAAGCACTGCTGTGTATGCATGTGTTCTACAAAGCACTGTTGTGTATGCCTGTGCTTTACAACGCAATGTTGTGTATGCATGTGCTCTGCAAAGCACTGTTGTGTATGTCTGTGCTCCACAAAGCACTGCTGTGTATGCCTGTGCTTTACAAAGCACTGTTGTGTATGCCTGTGCTTTACAAAGCACTGTTGTGTATGCCTGTGCTTTACAAAGCACTGTTGTGTATGCCTGTGCTCTGCAAAGCACTGTTGTGTATGCCTGTGCTTTACAAAGCACTGTTGTGTATGCCTGTGCTTTACAAAGCACTGTTGTGTATGCATGTGCTCTGCAAAGCACTGTTGTGTATGCTGTGCTCTGCAAAGCACTGTTGTGTATGCCTGTGCTTTACAAAGCACTGTTGTGTATGCATGTGCTCTGCAAAGCACTGTTGTGTATGTATGTTCTCCACAAAGCACTGCTGTGTATGCCTGTGCTTTACAAAGCACTGTTGTGTATGCCTGTGCTTTACAAAGCACTGTTGTGTATGCCTGTGCTCTGCAAAGCACTGTTGTGTATGCCTGTGCTTTACAAAGCACTGTTGTGTATGCCTGTGCTTTACAAAGCACTGTTGTGTATGCCTGTGCTTTACAAAGCACTGTTGTGTATGCCTGTGCTCTGAAAAGCACTGTTGTGTATGCCTGTGCTTTACAAAGCACTGTTGTGTATGCCTGTTCTTTACAAAGCATTGTTGTGTATGCATGTGCTCTGCAAAGCACTGTTGTGTATGTCTGTGCTCTGCAAAGCACTGTTGTGTATGCCTGTGCTTTACAACGCACTGTTGTGTATGCATGTGCTCTGCAAAGCACTGTTGTGTATGTATGTGCTCCACAAAGCACTGCTGTGTATGCCTGTGCTTTACAAAGCACTGTTGTGTATGCCTGTGCTTTACAAAGCACTGTTGTGTATGCCTGTGCTCTGCAAAGCACTGTTGTGTATGCCTGTGCTTTACAAAGCACTGTTGTGTATGCCTGTTCTTTACAAAGCATTGTTGTGTATGCATGTGCTCTGCAAAGCACTGTTGTGTATGTCTGTGCTCTGCAAAGCACTGTTGTGTATGCCTGTGCTTTACAACGCACTGTTGTGTATGCATGTGCTCTGCAAAGCACTGTTGTGTATGTATGTGCTCCACAAAGCACTGTTGTGTATGCCTGTGCTTTACAAAGCACTGTTGTGTATGGCTGTGCTTTACAAAGCACTGTTGTGTATACATGTGCTTTACAAAGCACTGTTGTGTATGCATGTCCTCTGCAAAGCACTGTTGTGTATGCCTGTGCTTTACAAAGCACTGTTGTGTATGCATGTGGTCTGCAAAGCACTGTTGTGTATGCCTGTGCTCTACAAAGCACTGTTGTGTATGCCTGTGCTCTGCAAAGCACTGTTGTGTATGCCTGTGCTTTACAAAGCACTGTTGTGTATGCCTGTGCTTTACAAAGCATTGTTGTGTATGCAGGTGCTCTACAAAGCACTGTTGTGTATGCCTGTGCTTTACAAAGCACTGTTGTGTATGCCTGTGCTTTACAAAGCACTGTTGTGTATGCCTGTGCTCTGCAAAGCACTGTTGTGTATGCCTGTGCTTTACAAAGCACTGTTGTGTATGCCTGTTCTTTACAAAGCATTGTTGTGTATGCATGTGCTCTGCAAAGCACTGTTGTGTATGTCTGTGCTCTGCAAAGCACTGTTGTGTATGCCTGTGCTTTACAAAGCACTGTTGTGTATGCCTGTGCTTTACAAAGCATTGTTATGTATGCCTGTGCTCTACAAAGCACTGTTGTGTATGCCTGTGCTTTACAAAGCACTGTTGTGTATGCCTGTGTTCTCCAAAGCACTGTTGTGTATGCGCATGTGCTCTGCAAAGCACTGCTGTGTATGCATGTGTTCTGCAAAGCACTGTTGTGTATGCCTGTGCTTTACAAAGCACTGTTGTGTATGCCTGTGCCTTACAAAGCACTGTTGTGTATGCATGTGCTTTACAAAGCATTGTTGTGTATGCATGTGCTCTGCAAAGCACTGTTGTGTATGCCTGTGCTCTGCAAAGCACTGTTGTGTATGCCTGTGCTTTACAAAGCACTGTTGTGTATGCCTGTGTTCTCCAAAGCACTGTTGTGTATGCCTGTGATTTACAAAGCACTGTTGTGTATGCACTGTATTCTCCAAAGCACTGTTGTGTATGCCTGTGTTTTGCAAAGCACTGTTGTGTATGCCTGTGCTTTACAAAGCACTGTTGTGTATGCCTGTGCTTTACAAAGCACTGTTGTGTATGCATGTGTTCTGCAAAGCACTGCTGTGTATGCATGTGTTCTCCAAAGCACTGTTGTATATGCATGTGCTTTACAAAGCACTGTTGTGTATGCCTGTGCTTTAGAAAGCACTGTTGTGTATGCATGTGCTCTGCAAAGCATTGTTGTGTATGCATGTGCTTTACAAAGCACTGTTGTGTATGCCTGTGCTTTAGAAAGCACTGTTGTGTATGCATGTGCTCTGCAAAGCATTGTTGTGTATGCATGTGCTTTACAAAGCACTGTTGTGTATGCCTGTGCTTTAGAAAGCACTGTTGTGTATGCATGTGCTCTGCAAAGCATTGTTGTGTATGCATGTGCTTTACAAAGCACTGTTGTGTATGCCTGTGCTTTAGAAAGCACTGTTGTGTATGCATGTGCTCTGCAAAGCATTGTTGTGTATGCATGTGCTTTACAAAGCACTGTTGTGTATGCCTGTGCTTTAGAAAGCACTGTTGTGTATGCATGTGCTCTGCAAAGCATTGTTGTGTATGCATGTGCTCTGCAAAGCACTGTTGTGTATGCATGTGCTCTACAAAGCACTGTTGTGTATGCCTGTGCTTTACAAAGCACTGTTGTGTATGCATGTGCTTCTACAAAGCACTGTTGTGTATGCCTGTGCTTTGCAAAGCACTGTTGTGTATGCCTGTGCTTTACAAAGCACTGTTGTGTATGCATGTCTACAAAGCACTGTTGTGTATGCATGTGCTTTAAAAGCACTGTTGTGTATGCATGTGCTCTGCAAAGCATTGTTGTGTATGCATGTGCTTTACAAAGCACTGTTGTGTATGCCTGTGCTTTACAAAGCACTGTTGTGTATGCCTGTGCTCTGCAAAGCAATGTTGTGTATGCATGTGCTCTGCAAAGCATTGTTGTGTACGCTTGTGCTCTGCAAAGCAATGTTGTGTATGCTTGTGCTCTGCAAAGCACTGTTGTGCATGCATGTGCTCTACAAAGCATGGTTGTGTATGCCTGTGCTCTGCAAAGCACTGTTGTGTATGCATGTGCTTTACAAAGCACTGTTGTGTATGCCTGTGTTCTCCAAAGCATGGTTGTGTATGCATGTGTTCTCCAAAGCATGGTTGTGTATGCATGTGTTCTCCAAAGCATGGTTGTGTATGCATGTGTTCTCCAAAGCATGGTTGTGTATGCATGTGCTTTACAAAGCACGGTTGTGTATGCCTGTGCTTTACAAAGCACTGTTGTGTATGCCTGTGCTTTACAAAGCACTGTTGTGAATGCCTGTGCTTTACAAAGCACTGCAGTGTATGCATGTGCTCTGCAAAGCACTGTTGTGTATGCATGTGATTTACAAAGCACTGATGTGTATGCATGTGCTCTACAAAGCAATGTTGTGTATGCCTGTGCTTTACAAAGCACTGTTGTGTATGCATGTGCTCTGCAAAGCACTGTTGTGTATGCCTGTGCTTTACAAAGCATTGTTGTGTATGCCTGTGCTTTACAAAGCACTGTTGTGTATGCATGTGCTCTGCAAAGCACTGTTGTGTATGTCTGTGCTTTACAAAGCAATGATGTGTATGCATGTGCTTTACAAAGCAATGTTGTGTATGCATGTGCTTTACAAAGCAATGTTGTGTATGCATGTGCTTTACAAAGCAATGCTGTGTATGCATTTGCTTTACAAAGCAATGTTGTGTATGCATGTGCTTTACAAAGCAATGCTGTGTATGCATGTGCTTTACAAAGCACTGTTGTGTATGCATGTGCTCTGCAAAGCACTGTTGTGAATGCCTGTGCTTTACAAAGCACTGTTGTGAATGCCTGTGCTTTACAAAGCAATGTTGTGTATGCATGTGTTCTGCAAAGCACTGTTGTGAATGCATGTGCTCTGCAAAGCACTGTTGTGAATGTCTGTGCTTTACAAAGCAATGTTGTGTATGCATGTGCTCTGCAAAGCACTGTTGTGTATGCATGTGTTCTGCAAAGCACTGTTGTGAATGCATGTGTTCTCCAAAGCACTGTTGTGTATGCATGTGCTTTACAAAGCAATGTTGTGTATGCATGTGCTTTACAAAGCAATGTTGTGTATGCATGTGCTTTACAAAGCAATGCTGTGTATGCATGTGCTTTACAAAGCACTGTTGTGTATGCCTGTGCTCTGCAAAGCACTGTTGTGTATGCATGTGCTCTGCAAAGCACTGTTGTGTATGCCTGTGCTCTGCAAAGCACTGTTGTGTATGCATGTGTTCTGCAAAGCACTGTTGTGAATGCATGTGTTCTCCAAAGCACTGTTGTGTATGCATGTGCTTTACAAAGCAATGTTGTGTATGTCTGTGCTCTACAAAGCACTGTTGTGTATGCTTGTGCTCTGCAAAGCAATGTTGTGTATGCCTGTGCTTTACAAAGCAATGTTGTGTATGCATGTGCTTTACAAAGCAATGCTGTGTATGCATGTGCTTTACAAAGCACTGTTGTGTATGCCTGTGCTTTACAAAGCAATGTTGTGTATGCATGTGCTCTGCAAAGCAATGTTGTGAATGTCTGTGCTCTGCAAAGCAATGTTGTGTATGCATGTGCTCTGCAAAGCATTGTTGTGTATGCTTGTGCTCTGCAAAGCAATGTTGTGAATGCCTGTGCTCTGCAAAGCAATGCTGTGTATGCATGTGCTTTACAAAGCAATGTTGTGTATGCATGTGCTCTGCAAAGCAATGTTGTGAATGCCTGTGCTCTGCAAAGCAATGTTGTGTATGCATGTGCTCTGCAAAGCATTGTTGTGTAGGCTTGTGCTCTGCAAAGCACTGTTGTGTATGCTTGTGCTATGCAAAGCACTGTTGTGTATGCATGTGCTCTGCAAAGCACTGTTGTGAATGCCTGTGTTCTGCAAAGCACTGTTGTGTATGCATGTGTTCTGCAAAGCACTGTTGTGTATGCATGTGTTCTGCAAAGCACTGCTGTGTATGCCTGTGCTCTACAAAGCATGGTTGTGTATGCCTGTGCTCTGCAAAGCACTGTTGTGTATGCCTGTGTTCTCCAAAGCATGGTTGTGTATGCACGTGTTCTCCAAAGCACTGTTGTGTATGCCTGTGCTCTACAAAGCACTGTTGTATATGCCTGTGCTTTACAAAGCATTGTTGTGTATGCCTGTGCTCTGCAAAGCACTGTTGTGTATGCCTGTGCTTTACAAAGCACTGTTGTGTATGCCTGTGCTTTACAAAGCATTGTTGTGTATGCATGTGCTCTGCAAAGCACTGTTGTGTATGTCTGTGCTCTGCAAAGCACTGTTGTGTATGCCTGTGCTTTACAAAGCACTGTTGTGTATGCCTGTGCTTTACAAAGCATTGTTATGTATGCCTGTGCTCTACAAAGCACTGTTGTGTATGCCTGTGCTTTACAAAGCACTGTTGTGTATGCCTGTGTTCTCCAAAGCACTGTTGTGTATGCATGTGCTCTGTAAAGCACTGCTGTGTATGCATGTGTTCTGCAAAGCACTGTTGTGTATGCCTGTGCTTTACAAAGCACTGTTGTGTATGCCTGTGCCTTACAAAGCACTGTCGTGTATGCATGTGCTTTAGAAAGCATTGTTGTGTATGCATGTGCTCTGCAAAGCACTGTTGTGTATGCCTGTGCTCTGCAAAGCACTGTTTTGTATGCCTGTGCTTTACAAAGCACTGTTGTGTATGCCTGTGTTCTCCAAAGCACTGTTGTGTATGCCTGTGATTTACAAAGCACTGTTGTGTATGCACATGTATTCTCCAAAGCACTGTTGTGTATGCATGTGTTTTGCAAAGCACTGTTGTGTATGCCTGTGCTTTACAAAGCACTGTTGTGTATGCCTGTGCTTTACAAAGCACTGTTGTGTATGCATGTGTTCTGCAAAGCACTGCTGTGTATGCATGTGTTCTCGAAAGCACTGTTGTATATGCATGTGCTTTACAAAGCACTGTTGTGTATGCCTGTGCTTTAGAAAGCACTGTTGTGTATGCATGTGCTCTGCAAAGCATTGTTGTGTATGCATGTGCTTTACAAAGCACTGTTGTGTATGCCTGTGCTTTAGAAAGCACTGTTGTGTATGCATGTGCTCTGCAAAGCATTGTTGTGTATGTATGTGCTTTACAAAGCACTGTTGTGTATGCCTGTGCTTTAGAAAGCACTGTTGTGTATGCATGTGCTTTACAAAGCAATGTTGTGTATGCATGTGCTCTGCAAAGCAATGTTGTGAATGCCTGTGCTCAGCAAAGCAATGTTGTGTATGCATGTGCTTTACAAAGCACTGTTGTGTATGCCTGTGCTTTACAAAGCACTGCTGTGTATGCATGTGCTCTGCAAAGCACTGTTGTGTATGCATGTGCTTTACAAAGCACTGTTGTGTATGCATGTGCTTTATAAAGCACTGATGTGTATGCATGTGCTCTGCAAAGCACTATTGTGTATGCCTGTGCTTTACAAAGCACTGTTGTGTATGCATGTGCTCTGCAAAGCACTGTTGTGTATGTATGTGCTCTACAAAGCAATGTTGTGTATGCCTGTGCTTTACAAAGCACTGTTGTGTATGCCTGTGCTTTACAAAGCACTGTTGTGTATGCATGTGCTCTACAAAGCACTGTTGTGTATGCCTGTGCTCTCCAAAGCACTGTTGTGTATGCATGTGTTCTCCAAAGCACTGTTGTGTATGCCTGTGCTCTACAAAGCAATGTTGTGTATGCATGTGTTCTCTAAAGCACTGTTGTGTATGCATGTGCTCTGCAAAGCATTGTTGTGTATGCATGTTCTTTACAAAGCACTGTTGTGTATGCCTGTGCTTTAGAACACTGTTGTGTATGCATGTGCGTTACAAAGCACTGTTGTGTATGCATGTGCTTTACAAAGCACTGTTGTGTATGCATGTGCTTTAAAAAGCACTGTTGTGTATGCCTGTGCTTTACAAAGCACTGTTTGTATGGCTGTGCTTTACAAAGCACTGTTGTGTATGCCTGTGCTCTGCAAAGCACTGTTGTGTATGCATGTGCTTTACAAAGCACTGCTGTGTATGCATGTGTTCTACAAAGCACTGTTGTGTATGCCTGTGCTTTACAACGCACTGTTGTGTATGCATGTGCTCTGCAAAGCACTGTTGTGTATGCATGTGCTCCACAAAGCACTGCTGTGTATGCCTGTGCTTTACAAAGCACTGTTGTGTATGCCTGTGCTTTACAAAGCACTGTTGTGTATGCCTGTGCTTTACAAAGCACTGTTGTGTATGCATGTGCTCTACAAAGCACTGTTGTATATGCCTGTGCTTTACAAAGCATTGTTGTGTATGCCTGTGCTCTGCAAAGCACTGTTGTGTATGCCTGTGCTTTGCAAAGCACTGTTGTGTATGCCTGTGCTTTACAAAGCATTGTTGTGTATGCATGTGCTTTGCAAAGCACTGTTGTGTATGTATGTGCTCTGCAAAGCACTGTTGTGTATGCCTGTGCTTTACAAAGCACTGTTGTGTATGCCTGTGCTTTACAAAGCATTGTTATGTATGCCTGTGCTCTACAAAGCACTGTTGTGTATGCCTGTGCTTTACAAAGCACTGTTGTGTATGCCTGTGTTCTCCAAAGCACTGTTGTGTATGCATGTGCTCTGTAAAGCACTGCTGTGTATGCATGTGTTCTGCAAAGCACTGTTGTGTATGCCTGTGCTTTACAAAGCACTGTTGTGTATGCCTGTGCCTTACAAAGCACTGTTGTGTATGCATGTGCTTTACAAAGCATTGTTGTGTATGCATGTGCTCTGCAAAGCACTGTTGTGTATGCCTGTGCTCTGCAAAGCACTGTTGTGTATGCCTGTGCTTTACAAAGCACTGTTGTGTATGCCTGTGTTCTCCAAAGCACTGTTGTGTATGCCTGTGATTTACAAAGCACTGTTGTGTATGCACATGTATTCTCCAAAGCACTGTTGTGTATGCCTGTGTTTTGCAAAGCACTGTTGTGTATGCCTGTGCTTTACAAAGCACTGTTGTGTATGCCTGTGCTTTACAAAGCACTGTTGTGTATGCATGTGTTCTGCAAAGCACTGCTGTGTATGCATGTGTTCTCCAAAGCACTGTTGTATATGCATGTGCTTTACAAAGCACTGTTGTGTATGCCTGTGCTTTACAAAGCACTGTTGTGTATGCATGTGCTCTGCAAAGCACTGTTGTGTATGTGTGCTTTACAAAGCACTGTTGTGTATGCCTGTGCTTTAAAAGCACTGTTGTGTATGCATGTGCTCTGCAAAGCATTGTTGTGTATGCATGTGCTTTACAAAGCACTGTTGTGTATGCCTGTGCTTTACAAAGCACTGTTGTGTATGCATGTGCTTTACAAAGCAATGTTGTGTATGCATGTGCTCTGCAAAGCAATGTTGTGAATGCCTGTGCTCTGCAAAGCAATGTTGTGTATGCATGTGCTTTGCAAAGCATTGTTGTGTATGCTGTGCTTTGCAAAGCACTGTTGTGTATGCTTGTGCTCTGCAAAGCAGTTGTGTATGCATGTGCTTTACAAAGCACTGTTGTGTATGCATGTGCTTTACAAAGCACTGTTGTGTATGCATGTGCTCTGCAAAGCACTGTTGTGTATGCCTGTGCTTTACAAAGCACTGTTGTGTATGCATGTGCTCTACAAAGCACTGTTGTGTATGCATGTGCTCTACAAAGCACTGTTGTGTATGCCTGTGCTTTACAAAGCACTGTTGTGTATGCCTGTGCTTTACAAAGCACTGTTGTGTATGCATGTGCTCTACAAAGCACTGTTGTGTATGCCTGTGCTCTACAAAGCACTGTTGTGTATGCATGTGTTCTCCAAAGCACTGTTGTGTATGCCTGTGCTCTACAAAGCATGTTGTGTATGCATGTGTTCTTGCTGTTGTGTATGCATGTGTTCTCTAAAGCACTGTTGTGTATGCATGTGCTCTGCAAAGCATTGTTGTGTATGCATGTTCTTTACAAAGCACTGTTGTGTATGCCTGTGCTTTAGAAAGCACTGTTGTGTATGCATGTGCTTTGCAAAGCACTGTTGTGTATGTATGTGCTTTACAAAGCACTGTTGTGTATGCATGTGCTTTAAAAAGCACTGTTGTGTATGCCTGTGCTTTACAAAGCACTGTTGTGTATGGCTGTGCTTTACAAAGCACTGTTGTGTATGCATGTGCTTTGCAAAGCACTGTTGTGTATGCATGTGCTTTACAAAGCACTGCTGTGTATGCATGTGTTCTACAAAGCACTGTTGTGTATGCCTGTGCTTTACAATGCACTGTTGTGTATGCATGTGCTCTGTAAAGCACTGTTGTGTATGCATGTGCTCCACAAAGCACTGCTGTGTATGCCTGTGCTTTACAAAGCACTGTTGTGTATGCCTGTGCTTTACAAAGCACTGTTGTGTATGCCTGTGCTTTACAAAGCACTGTTGTGTATGCATGTGTTCTGCAAAGCACTGTTGTGTATGCCTGTGCTCTACAAAGCACTGTTGTGTATGCCAGTGCTCTGCAAAGCACTGTTGTGTATGCCTGTGCTTTACAAAGCACTGTTGTGTATGCCTGTGCTTTACAAAGCATTGTTGTGTATGCAGGTGCTCTACAAAGCACTGTTGTGTATGCCTGTGCTTTACAAAGCACTGTTGTGTATGCCTGTGCTTTACAAAGCACTGTTGTGTATGCCTGTGCTTTACAAAGCACTGTTGCATATGCCTGTGCTCTGCAAAGCACTGTTGTGTATGCCTGTGCTTTACAAAGCACTGTTGTGTATGCCTGTTCTTTACAAAGCATTGTTGTGTATGCATGTGCTCTGCAAAGCACTGTTGTGTATGTCTGTGC
>CM026391.1:95833129-95998617 GCA_014843695.1 Archivesica marissinica | reverse complement strand
TATATTACAGTATTGTATGGGAATGCAATCAGTGTATACAGCAAGCCACCACTTGTCCTATCATGGCAGTATATTACAGTATTGTATGGGAATGCAATCAGTGTATACAGCAAGCCACCACTTGTCCTATCATGGCAGTATATTACAGTATTGTATGGGAATGCAATCAGTGTATACAGCAAGCCACCACTTGTCCTATCAGGCTGAGCTGTGGCAGTATATTACAGTATTGTATGGGAATGCAATCAGTGTATGCAGCAAGCCACCACTTGTCCTATTATGGCAGTATATTACAGTATTGTATGGGAATGCAATCAGTGTATACAGCAAGCCACCACTTGTCCTATCATGGCAGTATATTACAGTATTGTATGGGAATGCAATCAGTGTATACAGCAAGCCACCACTTGTCCTATCATGGCAGTATATTACAGTATTGTATGGGAATGTAATCAGTGTATACAGCAAGCCACCACTTGTCCTATCAGGCTGAGCTGTGGCAGTATATTACAGTATTGTATGGGAATGCAATCAGTGTATGCAGCAAGCCACCACTTGTCCTATTATGGCAGTATATTACAGTATTGTATGGGAATGCAATCAGTGTATACAGCAAGCCACCACTTGTCCTATCATGGCAGTATATTACAGTATTGTATGGGAATGCAATCAGTGTATACAGCAAGCCACCACTTGTCCTATCAGGCTGAGCTGTGGCAGTATATTACAGTATTGTATGGGAATGCAATCAGTGTATGCAGCAAGCCACCACTTGTCCTATTATGGCAGTATATTACAGTATTGTATGGGAATGCAATCAGTGTATACAGCAAGCCACCACTTGTCCTATCATGGCAGTATATTACAGTATTGTATGGGAATGCAATCAGTGTATACAGCAAGCCACCACTTGTCCTATCAGGCTGAGCTGTGGCAGTAGCAACTATGACCAGCAGGGGGTGAAACTGAAACAAACACTTGGTTAGCTATTTGTCTATGCAAATACAAACATTATTTCGATTCTAACATGACCAAATTATCTAAAATGTGCAATAGTGTTGGTGTTGGAGTGCGCAAAATATCGTTACAAATCTACAAAGAAATGTTAGTAAAATAACGTCACATTTGTGATTTGATGACATAGGCTAAAATATATGTTGTATTGCAGATATAAACAAGGTATATTCCAGCTTTGCGGATACAGACAGAATGCCGAGCCATGTTAGAATCAGAACAAGGTAAAGTGCACAGAGTTATGCTTTGGGTATGTTCATACCTCTCCTTCTCTTCCTCCATCTCGGCATAGCCTCGGTATCTATCTGTGACCGTCTTCACAAGCTCCTTAACATTTGCCGCCGCCGGACGGTTCCTGTCCTCATCCTGTTTATAGAGATACACATGGCAGTGTTCACTTCATTTCCTGATTCTGGTCTAATCTAATCCAAATCTAACCCCCTCTCCCACATAAGATATGTAAAATATATGCAACTGTATCTCCATACATATAGCAGCCATTTACTTATCATAATTAATGGACAGTCATCATGTCTATCCAACCTCCATAGAGATGCTTATATATAACTGTATCTCCATACATATAGCAGCCATTTACTGATCATAATTAATGGACAGTCATCATGTCTATCCAACCTCCATAGAGATGCTTATATATAACTGTATCTCCATACATATAGCAGCCATTTACTTATCATAATTAATGGACAGTCATCATGTCTATCCAACCTCCATAGAGATGCTTATATATAACTGTATCTCCATACATATAGCAGCCATTTACTTATCATAATTAATGGACAGTCATCATGTCTATCCAACCTCCATAGAGATGCTTATATATAACTGTATCTCCATACATTTAGCAGCCATTTACTTAGATTGCTGAAAATGTTTGTTTGTTTCTTTTTGTGATTTAAAGTCGCACCAATAGCTTAGGTCACATGTCGACTCGATTAGCGCAGTGGTTAGCGAGCTCACTTCTCACCAATGCAACCCGGGTTCGATCCTCGGACCGGGAAGTATGTGAGATGGTATGGTGGTCGCCAGACTGGACAGGTGGGTTTTCTCCGGGTACTCCGGTTTTCTCTCACACGAATGACCACATTTACACTTTCATCCGCGCCAACGAGAGTGATTAATACAAGTTGTTAAAACTTGCTTCACAATCGTTGTAAAATAAATATTTAAGAAGCTATTATTAGAGGTAGACCTCTGGATGCCACTTCGAGGAGTATTTACGACATGGACGGACATCCGGATTATAATTGGGAAATTATAGGGAATCATATAATCATGCGCTTAGTATCCGTCAAATTAGGAACAGTTTTTTTGCGCTGAATCAAACGTAGACACAAGCATTTTTATCCGTACAGCATTAAAAAACATATATGAATGACACTGACCTCTTCGGCAGGTTTTTCAAAGTAAGATTTCCTTTTGTGCTCTCCTTTATCATCCCGGCCCCTATCTGGTCTTCCTCGATCTCGGTCTCTATCCCGGTCCCGTCGATCACGTTCTCGGTCCTTGTCCCGGCGTTCCCTAATAGTTAAGCAAATTATACAAACAAAGTTAATTCCTCTGCAATTATGGTTACAAATATTGCATAAGAATGGTTGATCTTGGTAAAAGAAATAATATTTGTCTTTCAGTAATTTCTTGTCGAATAAAACATGGTTTAGAGTTCTGACGTGTAGGAATTAACCATGCAGGCTGTAGATCTAACTGGCGCTCAAACCATGAGACAAACCATATTTTATTCGACTATAATTACAAATTTTACGTGCATGTTTGACGTCATTCTCTAAACAATGTTTTATTCCTTTTCTAAAACTTTACTTATTTTACAACGATTATGAAGCAAGTTTTAACAACTTATATTAATGCGTGGATGAAAACGTATATGTGGTCATTCGTGTGGGAGGAAACCGGAGTACCCGGATAAAACCCACCTGTCCTTTCTCTATCCCCTTTAGCTTTTCTCTAATAGCCATCCTCCCCTGCCAGTTTCTCATCCCAAACGCCCCCTCACTGTCACTTCTCTCTTCCAATTACTTGACCCATTCTCTATCCCTCTTACCTGTCTCTTTCTCTATCCCTCTTACCTGTCTCTTTCTCTATCCCTCTTACCTGTCTCTTTCTCTATCCCTCTTACCTGTCTCTTTCTCTATCCCTCTTACCTGTCCCATTCTCTACCCCCTCTTACCTGTCCCATTCTCTATCACACTTAATTGTCCCATTCTCTATCCCACTTACCTGTCTCTTTCTCTATCCCTCTTAACTGTCCCATTATTTATCACCATCTTACCTGTCCCATTCACTATCACCCTCTTACCTATCCCATTCTCTACCCCCCTCTAACCTGTCCCATTCTCTATCACCCTCTTACCTTTCTCTATCACCCTCTTAGATGTCCCATTCACTATCACCCTCTTACCTATCCCATTCTCTACGCCCCTCTAACCTGTCCCATTCACTATTCCCCTCTCACCTGTTCCATTCTCTATCCCTCTTACCTGTCCCTGCCTCTATCCCCCTCTAACCTGTCCCATTCTTTCTCAATCCACCTCTTACCTGTCCATTTCTTTCTCCCATTTTCTATTCACCTCCACCTGTTCCATTCTACACCCCCCTCTTACCTGTCCCTGTCTCTATCCTTCTTACCTGTCCCTTTCTATACCCCCTTATCTTTCCCCTTTCTCTATCCCTCTTACCTTTCCCTTTCTCTGTCACGATGATCTCTATCATCTCTATCTTTTCCTCTCTCCTTTTTGTCTTTGGATTTTCCCACCAATGGTACATAATCAGCTAGATCAGAGTAGATACTGAAATATTAGGAATATCATTTAATGTAGATGTGATAATATTAACAAGAAGACAATCTGAATGACAGATATATCATACCCCCCTTTGCTTTAATAAATTGGAAGAAGAGAGCAGCCCATGATACATTTGTGTGTTTTATGTTTATTTATCGTAGCTACCGGTTGCCCATATGAACGAAGCCTCATGAAGAGATTGGTTATTTTAGATTTTTGGAGGATAGTGCATTGATACAAACAGAGACCTATTCCAGAATCTCCTCTGGTTCTTTTACGTGCACGGTGTAAAGCACCGACACAAAACCTCAGTTTAAAGTCCCATCTGAAAGACTGTTAATATTATTAGGGTCAGACTGTGGATCGAACCTGCGATCCCTGGATTACCAGTTCAGATGTTACCACTGGACTACAGAACCGTCTGTAAACATTATATACTCCCCGTCGGGGAATTGAACCCCAGTCTCCCATGTGACAGACGGGGATACTCACCACTATACTAACGAGGAATGCATGATACATTAACACTGTAATATAGTACATAGTACTACGCTAGAGGGAGATAATAATGTATATTTTAAATCCAGTCTTCTATATTGCAAATATCTCTCAACATTGCAACTTTCAACAGCTTCTAAGATATAATTTGAAAAATTCTACACAATACCAACGGAACCATATAAAACTGTTTTTGTTTTCAAACAGATTAGATCCAACAGGCTTTAACCTGTGCACTGACATGGTTTTGATATGGTTAACAGTTGTGCCAAGTCGTTCTAAAATGTATCTGGTGGTTCAGGAGTTATGGAGCTGACACTAAAAATAGTATCTGGTGGTTCAAGAATTATGGAGCAGACATTAAAATAGTATCTGGTGGTTCAAGAATTATGGAGCAGACACTAAAAATAGTATCTGGTGGTTCAAGAATTATGGAGCAGACACTAAAAATAGTATCTGGTGGTTCAAGAGTTATGGAGCAGACACTAAAAATAGTATCTGGTGGTTCAAGAGTTATGGAGCAGACACTAAAAATAGTATCTGGTGGTTCAAGAGTTATGGAGCAGGACTAAAATAGTATCTGGTGGTTCAAGAGTTATGGAGCAGACACTAAAATAGTATCTGGTGGTTCAAGAGTTATGGAGCAGGCACTAAAATGGTATCTGGTGGTTCAAGAATTATGGAGCAGACACTAAAAATAGTAGCTGGTGGTTCAAGAGGTATGGAGCAGACACTAAAAATAGTATCTGGTGGTTCAAGAGTTATGGAGCAGACACTAAAAATAGTATCTGGTGGTCCAAGAGTTATGGAGCAGACACTAAAAATAGTATCTGGTGGTTCAACAGTTATGGAGCAGACACTAAAAATAGTATCTGGTGGTTCAAGAGGTATGGAGCAGACACTAACATTGTATCTGGTGGTTCAAGAGTTGTGGAGCAGACACTAAAAATAGTATCTGGTGGTTCAAGAGTTGTGGAGCAGACACTAAAAATAGTATCTGGTGGTTCAAGAGTTGTGGAGCAGACACTAAAATTGTATCTGGTGGTTCAAGAGTTGTGGAGCAGACACTAAAAAAGTATCCTCTATACCAGGAATCTTTCCTTGCACATTAACCAATCAACTTACTTATCCTCTATGCCAGGAATACTTCCTTGCACATTAACCAATCAACTTACTTATCCTCTATGCCAGGTATCTTTCCTTGCACATTAACCAATCAACTTACTTATCCTCTATACCAGGAATCTTTCCTTGCACATTAACCAATCAACTTACTTATCCTCTATGCCAGGAATACTTCCTTGCACATTAACCAATCAACTTACTTATCCTCTATACCAGGAATACTTCCTTGCACATTAACCAATCAACTTACTTATCCTCTATACCAGGAATATTTCCTTGCACATTAACCAATCAACTTACTTATCCTTTATACCAGGAATATTTCCTTGCACATTAACCAATCAACTTACACGTTAACCAATCAACTTACTTATCCTCTATACCAGGAATACTTCCTTGCACATGAATCAATCAACTTACTTATCCTCTATGCCAGGTATCTTTCCTTGCACATTAACCAATCAACTTACTTATCCTCTATACCAGGAATACTTCCTTGCACATTAACCAATCAACTTACTTATCCTCTATACCAGGTATCTTTCCTTGCACATTAATCAATCAACTTACTTATCCTCTATACCAGGAATACTTCCTTGCACATTAACCAATCAACTTACTTATCCTCTATGCCAGGAATATTTCCTTGCACATTAACCAATCAACTTACTTATCCTCTATACCAGGAATACTTCCTTGCACATTAACCAATCAACTTACTTATCCTCTATACCAGGAATCTTTCCTTGCACATTAACCAATCAACTTACTTATCATCTATACCAGGAATACTTCCTTGCACATTAACCAATCAACTTACTTATCCTCTATACCAGGAATCTTTCCTTGCACATTAACCAATCAACTTACTTATCCTCTATGCCAGGAATATTTCCTTGCACATTAACCAATCAACTTACTTATCCTCTATGCCAGGAATACTTCCTTGCACATTAACCAATCAACTTACTTATCCTCTATACCAGGAATATTTCCTTGCACATTAACCAATCAACTTACTTATCCTCTATACCAGGAATATTTCCTTGCACATTAACCAATCAACTTACACATTAACCAATCAACTTACTTATCCTCTATACCAGGAATACTTCCTTGCACAGAATCAATCAACTTACTTATCCTCTATGCCAGGTATCTTTCCTTGCACATTAACCAATCAACTTACTTATCCTCTATACCAGGAATACTTCCTTGCACATTAACCAATCAACTTACTTATCCTCTATGCCAGGTATCTTTCCTTGCACATTAATCAATCAACTTACTTATCCTCTATACCAGGAATACTTCCTTGCACATTAACCAATCAACTTACTTATCCTCTATGCCAGGAATATTTCCTTGCACATTAACCAATCAACTTACTTATCCTCTATACCAGGAATATTTCCTTGCACATTAACCAATCAACTTACTTATCCTCTATGCCAGGAATATTTCCTTGCACATTAACCAATCAACTTACTTATCCTCTATACTAGGAATATTTCCTTGCACATTAACCAATCAACTTACTTATCCTCTATACCAGGAATACTTCCTTGCACATTAACCAATCAACTTACGTATCCTCTATACCAGGAATCTTTCCTTGCACATTAACCAATCAACTTACTTATCCTCTATACCAGGAATACTTCCTTGCACATTAACCAATCAACTTACTTATCCTCTATACCAGGAATCTTTCCTTGCACATTAACCAATCAACTTACTTATCCTCTATACTAGAAATATTTCCTTGCACATTAACCAATCAACTTACTTATCCTCTATGCCAGGAATATTTCCTTGCACATTAACCAATCAACTTACTTATCCTCTATACCAGGAATATTTCCTTGCACATTAACCAATCAACTTACTTATCCTCTATACCAGGATTACTTCCTTGCACATTAACCAATCAACTTACGTATCCTCTATACCAGGAATCTTTCCTTGCACATTAACCAATCAACTTACTTATCCTCTATACCAGGAATACTTCCTTGCACATTAACCAATCAACTTACTTATCCTCTATACCAGGAATCTTTCCTTGCACATTAACCAATCAACTTACTTATCCTCTATACCAGGAATACTTCCTTGCACATTAACCAATCAACTTACTTATCCTCTATACCAGGAATCTTTCCTTGCACATTAACCAATCAACTTACTTATCCTCTATGCCAGGAATACTTCCTTGCACATTAACCAATCAACTTACTTATCCTCTATGCCAGGAATATTTCCTTGCACATTAACCAATCAACTTACTTATCCTCTATACCAGGAATCTTTCCTTGCACATTAACCAATCAACTTACTTATCCTCTATACCAGGAATATTTCCTTGCACATTAACCAATCAACTTACTTATCCTCTATACCAGGAATCTTTCCTTGCACATTAACCAATCAACTTACTTATCCTCTATACCAGGAATATTTCCTTGCACATTAACCAATCAACTTACTTATCCTCTATACCAGGAATACTTCCTTGCACATTAACCAATCAACTTACTTATCCTCTATACCAGGAATATTTCCTTGCACATTAACCAATCAACTTACTTATCCTCTATACCAGGAATACTTCCTTGCACATTAACCAATCAACTTACTTATCCTCTATGCCAGGAATCTTTCCTTGCACATTAACCAATCAACGTACTTATCCTCTATACCAGGAATACTTCCTTGCACATTAACCAATCAACTTACTTATCCTCTATGCCAGGTAACTTTCCTTGCACATTAATCAATCAACTTACTTATCCTCTATACCAGGAATACTTCCTTGCACATTAACCAATCAACTTACTTATCCTCTATACCAGGAATCTTTCCTTGCACATTAACCAATCAACTTACTTATCCTCTATACCAGGAATATTTCCTTGCACATTAACCAATCAACTTACTTATCCTCTATACCAGGAATACTTCCTTGCACATTAACCAATCAACTTACTTATCCTCTATACCAGGAATCTTTCCTTGCACATTAACCAATCAACTTACACATTAACCAATCAACTTACGTATCCTCTATGCCAGGAATATTTCCTTGCACATTAACCAATCAACTTACTTATCCTCTATACCAGGAATACTTCCTTGCACATTAACCAATCAACTTACTTATCCTCTATACCAGGAATCTTTCCTTGCACATTAACCAATCAACTTACTTATCCTCTATATCAGGAATATTTCCTTGCACATTAACCAATCAACTTACTAATCCTCTATACCAGGAATACTTCCTTGCACATTAACCAATCAACTTACTAATCCTCTATACCAGGAATATTTCCTTGCACATTAAACAATCAACTTACGTATCCTCTATGCCAGGAATATTTCCTTGCACATTAACCAATCAACTTACGTATCCTCTATGCCAGGAATATTTCCTTGCACATTAACCAATCAACTTACATATCCTCTATGCCAGGAATCTGTCCTTGCACATTAACCAATAAACTTACGTATCCTCTATGCCAGGAATATTTCCTTGCACATTAAACAATCAACTTACTTATCCTCTATGCCAGGAATATTTCCTTGCACATTAACCAATCAACTTACTTATCCTCTATACCAGGAATATTTCCTTGCACATTAACCAATCAACTTACTTATCCTCTATACCAGGTATCTTTCCTTGTACATTAACCAATCAACTTACGTATCCTCTATACCAGGTATCTTTCCTTGCACATTAACCAATCAACTTACTTATCCTCTATACCAGGAATACTTCCTTGCACATTAACCAATCAACTTACGTATCCTCTATACAAGGAATCTTTCCGTGCACATTAACCAATCAACTTACTTATCCTCTATACTAGGAATATTTCCTTGCACATTAAACAATCAACTTACTTATCCTCTATACTAGGAATACTTCCTTGCACATTAAACAATCAACTTACTTATCCTCTATACCAGGAATACTTCCTTGCACATTAACCAATCAACTTACTTATCCTCTATACCAGGTATCTTTCCTTGCAACTTTTCAGCTTCTCTTAGTTTGCCTGCAAGAATATGTTAAATGCACACGAGTTCTTGGATAAGCTTTCCAATACAAGCATAGATTTCCAATACAAGCATAGATTTCCAATACAAGCATAGATTTCCAATACAAGCATAGATTTCCAATACAAGCATAGATTTCCAATACATAGATTTCGATCTACTGTATGGCGTAATATAACTGCAGTGCAAAATATTAGAGTTTTCAATGAGTTTTGTATTGTTGATGTCTTAAAATGGCACATTTATTTTCTTCCCACCAAAATTAATAATAATAATGATAATATTAATAGAATAGGAATGACGACATATTACTATTATCGTTTCACGAGTATATATAAATATATAATTAAAATTAAATACGTAGCTGTATATAAATAAATTAACAAATTTGTGTTTCTATTTCTTTTCAAAATGTGATTCGGCTGGGATTTAGATAAAACGTCAAATTGACCTCCTTTTTGTGTGTTAACTACGCATTTACTTCCCTTTGTTAATATTGACGGTAACTTAATCTGATATATTAATTAATACTAATCGCCAATATAGCCAAAAATAAAACCTCCGTCAATATATTTACTCATAGAGTATCCTGGAATAAGTACCGGTACCCGTTTTTAATTAGTGGATGTAGCTCAGCATCACAGGTCACAACGTCATTTAGCAACTTTTCAGCTCTGTGTGATGTAAGAAGACATTAGGAACGTATTCATAATTCTTGTCTTCTTTCATGCTTGGCTGTTTTAGAGACGGGCCAGTAGTCCAACGATCCACTGTCTGGCCCTAATAATAGTAACAGTCTTTCAGGTGGGACTTAAAACTGAGGTCTCGTGTCGGTGCTGTACACCGTGCACGTAAAAGAACAAACTCTGGAATGAGTCTCTGTCTGTATCATTGCACTATCCTCTAAAAATTTAAAATGACTAATCTCGTCAGGAGGCGTCGCTCATATGGGCAACCGGTAGCGACGATAAATAAACGTAAAACACACACTTGGCTGTTTTCTCGGGTTGAACTATCACCTCTCTGCAAGCCAGCTCGATATCTTCATTATTAAACAGAATCCAAGCCTGGTTGCCCACTGTGGAGAGGTGCAAGGGTTCGACTGTCAATGGTTGTTCACTGTGGAGAGGTGCAAGGGTTTGACTGTCAATGGTTGCCCACTGTGGAGAGGTGCAAGGGTTCGACTGTCAATGGTTGTCCACTGTGGAGAGGTGCAAGGGTTCGACTGTCAATGGTTGTCCACTGTGGAGAGGTGCAAGGGTTCGACTGTCAATGATTGTCCACTGTGGAGAGGTGCAAGGGTTCGACTGTCAATGGTTGCCCACTGTGGAGAGGTGCAATGGTTCGACTGTCAATGATTGCCCACTGTGGAGAGGTGCAAGGGTTCGACTGTCAATGGTTGTCCACTGTGGAGAGGTGCAAGGGTTCAACTGTCAATGGTTGTTACCCAGTATGGAGAGGTGCAAGGGTTCGACTGTCAATGCTTGTCCACTGTGGAGAGGTGCAAGGGTTCGACTGTCAATGGTTGTCCACTGTGGAGAGATGCAAGGGTTCGACTGTCAATGCTTGTCCACTATGGAGAGGTGCAAGGGTTCGACTGTCAATGGTTGTTGTCCACTGTGGAGAGGTGCAAGGGTTCGACTGTCAATGCTTGTCCACTGTGGAGAGGTGCAAGGGTTCGACTGTCAATGCTTGTCCACTGTGGAGAGGTGCAAGGGTTTGACTGTCAATGGTTGTCCACTGTGGAGAGGTGCAATGGTTCGACTGTCAATGGCTGTCCACTGTGGAGAGGTGCAAGGGTTTGACTGTCAATGGCTGTCCACTGTGGAGAGGTGCAAGGGTTCGACTGTCAATGGCTGTCCACTGTGGAGAGGTGCAAGGGTTCGACTGTCAATGGTTGTCCACTGTGGAGAGGTGCAAGGGTTCGACTGTCAATGGCTGTCCACTGTGGAGAGGTGCAAGGGTTCGACTGTCAATGGTTGTCCACTGTGGAGAGGTGCAAGGGTTCAACTGTCAATGGTTGTCACCCAGTATGGAGAGGTGCAAGGGTTCGACTGTCAATGCTTGTCCACTGTGGAGAGGTGCAAGGGTTCGACTGTCAATGCTTGTTGCCCACTGGATAGGTGCAAGGGTTCGACTGTCAATGGTTGTCCACTGTGGAGAGGTGCAAGGGTTCGACTGTCAATGGTTGCCCACTGTGGAGAGGTGCAAGGGTTCGACTGTCAATGGTGTTACCCACTGTGGAGAGGTGCAAGGGTTCGACTGTCAATGGTTGTCCACTGTGGAGAGGTGCAGGGGTTCGACTGTCAATGGTGTTACCCACTGTGGAGAGGTGCAAGGGTTCGACTGTCAATGGTGTTACCCACTGTGGAGAGGTGCAAGGGTTCGACTGTCAATGGTGTTACCCACTGTGGAGAGGTGCAAGGGTTCGACTGTCAATGGCTGTCCACTGTGGAGAGGTGCAAGGGTTCGACTGTCAATGGCTGTCCACTGTGGAGAGGTGCAAGGGTTCGACTGTCAATGGTTGTCCACTGTGGAGAGGTGCAAGGGTTCGACTGTCAATGGCTGTCCACTGTGGAGAGGTGCAAGGGTTCGACTGTCAATGGTTGTCCACTGTGGAGAGGTGCAAGGGTTCAACTGTCAATGGTTGTCACCCAGTATGGAGAGGTGCAAGGGTTCGACTGTCAATGCTTGTCCACTGTGGAGAGGTGCAAGGGTTCGACTGTCAATGCTTGTTGCCCACTGGATAGGTGCAAGGGTTCGACTGTCAATGGTTGTCCACTGTGGAGAGGTGCAAGGGTTCGACTGTCAATGGTTGCCCACTGTGGAGAGGTGCAAGGGTTCGACTGTCAATGGTGTTACCCACTGTGGAGAGGTGCAAGGGTTCGACTGTCAATGGTTGTCCACTGTGGAGAGGTGCAGGGGTTCGACTGTCAATGGTGTCCACTGTGGAGAGGTGCAAGGGTTCGACTGTCAATGGCTGTCCACTGTGGAGAGGTGCAAGGGTTCGACTGTCAATGGCTGTCCACTGTGGAGAGGTGCAAGGGTTCGACTGTCAATGGTTGTCCACTGTGGAGAGGTGCAAGGGTTCGACTGTCAATGGCTGTCCACTGTGGAGAGGTGCAAGGGTTCGACTGTCAATGGTTGTCCACTGTGGAGAGGTGCAAGGGTTCAACTGTCAATGGTTGTCACCCAGTATGGAGAGGTGCAAGGGTTCGACTGTCAATGCTTGTCCACTGTGGAGAGGTGCAAGGGTTCGACTGTCAATGCTTGTTGCCCACTGGATAGGTGCAAGGGTTCGACTGTCAATGGTTGTCCACTGTGGAGAGGTGCAAGGGTTCGACTGTCAATGGTTGCCCACTGTGGAGAGGTGCAAGGGTTCGACTGTCAATGGTGTTACCCACTGTGGAGAGGTGCAAGGGTTCGACTGTCAATGGTTGTCCACTGTGGAGAGGTGCAAGGGTTCGACTGTCAATGGTGTTCCACTGTGGAGAGGTGCAAGGGTTCGACTGTCAATGGTTGCCCACTGTGGAGAGGTGCAAGGGTTCGACTGTCAATGGTGTCCACTGTGGAGAGGGTGCAAGGGTTTGACTGTCAATGGTTGCCCACTGTGGAGAGGTGCAAGGGTTCGACTGTCATGGTGTCACTGTGGAGGGTGAGGGTTCACTGTCAATGGTGTTACCCACTGTGGAGAGGTGCAAGGGTTCGACTGTCAATGGTGTCCACTGTGGAGAGGTGCAAGGGTTCGACTGTCAATGGTTGTTCACTGTGGAGAGGTGCAAGGGTTCGACTGTCAATGGTTGTCCACTGTGGAGAGGTGCAAGGGTTCAACTGTCAATGATTGTCCACTGTGGAGAGGTGCAAGGGTTCGACTGTCAATGGTGTTACCAACTGTGGAGAGGTGCAATGGTTTGACTGTCAATGGTTGTTACCCACTGTGGACAGGTGCAAGGGTTCGACTGTCAATGGTTGTTACCCACTGTGGTGAGGTGCAAGGGTTCGACTGTCAATGGTTGTTACCCACTGTGGAGAGGTGCAAGGGTTCGACTGTCAATGGTTGTTACCCACTGTGGTGAGGTGCAAGGGTTCAACTGTCAATGGTTGTTACCCACTGTGGAGAGGTGCAAGGGTTCGACTATCAATGGGATTAGCCAGCTACTGGGTTTGAATGGTTCGACTGTCAATGGTGTTAGCCAGCTACTGGGTTTGAATGGTTCGACTGTCAATGGTGTTAGCCAGCTCCTGGGTTTGAATGGTTCGACTGTCAATGGTGTTAGCCAGCTACTGGGTTTGAATCATTCGACTGTCAATGGGATTAGCCAGCTACTGGGTTTGAATCGTTCGACTGTCAATGGTGTTAGCCAGCTACTGGGTTTGAATGGTTCGACTGTCAATGGTGTTAGCCAGCTCCTGGGTTTGAATGGTTCGACTGTCAATGGTGTTAGCCAGCTACTGGGTTTGAATCGTTCGACTGTCAATGGGATTAGCCAGCTACTGGGTTTGAATGGTTCGACTGTCAATGGTGTTAGCCAGCTACTGGGTTTGAATGGTTCGACTGTCAATGGTGTTAGCCAGCTACTGGCTTTGAATGGTTCGACTGTCAATGGTGTTAGCCAGCTACTGGCTTTGAATCGTTCAACTGTCAATGGTGTTAGCCAGCTACTGGGTTTGAATGGTTCGACTGTCAATGGTGTTAGCCAGCTACTGGGTTTGAATGGTTCGACTGTCAATGGTGTTAGCCAGCTACTGGGTTTGAATGGTTCGACTGTCAATGGTGTTAGCCAGCTACTGGGTTTGAATCGTTCGACTGTCAATGGTGTTAGCCAGCTACTGGGTTTGAATCGTTCGACTGTCAATGGTGTTAGCCAGCTACTGGGTTTGAATCGTTCGACTGTCAATGGTGTTAGCCAGCTACTGGGTTTGAATCAGTCAACATCATTCATTATTCAAACAAGGAGGTCCTAGATTAGTTTATTTGTACTAGAAGAAAGTGAGTATTTGAGGTAGAGTTTCGTGTTGATTTCATACCTTTAAGTTTCTTCAATTTCTTGCTTTCTCTCCGTCCCTGTCTCAGGTACGACAGGATCTGTGTCAGCTTGTTGATAACGATGTCGTTTGTTGTCAGGGTAGTCGACACCTGTAACATTGTCATTATTATATCATATATTATATTATCAGGACATGGATGGAGATTTTAACTTTCAAAAGGAAGATGGTAACAATGTAACATACTTTATTGCACATTTAACCTATCCAACAGTAACTGACATGGACTGGTACATGATATTTAACCTATCCAACAGTAACTGACATGGACTGGTGCATGATATTTAACTTATCCAACAGTAACTGACATGGACTGGTACATGATATTTAACCTATCCAACAGTAACTGACATGGACTGGTGCATGATATTTAACCCATTCAACACCAAGTATCTGACATGGACTGGTGCATGATATTTAACCCATTCAACACCAAGTAACTGACATGGACTGGTACATGATATTTAACCCATTCAACACCAAGTATCTGACATGGACTGGTACATGATATTTAACCTATCCAACAGTAACTGACATGGACTTGTGCATGATATTTAACCCATTCAACACCAAGTATCTGACATGGACTGGTACATGATATTTAACCCGTTCAACACCAATTATCTGACATGGACTGGTACATGATATTAACCCATTCAACACCAAGTATCTGACATGGGCTGGTGCATGATATTTTTATACCCATAAATTAATAAGAAAAATACATTTGAACCATTTCATTTATCAAAATGGGTAATTTAGTCAAATAGTAACATTACTGGCAAAAAGTGCAGATCTCGATGAGATGGCTCGTCATGAGCCGGCTCATCTGGATCTACACTTTTTGTAAGCCTATTTAGAGGTATGTGATGTTGAAATGGTTAATAATACAAAATGTGCATTTGTCAAGAGGGACACGTTCTGAGTAGGTGAACACAGCCCTCATTTCATAGACATTCTGGACAGTACAGATCCCTGTTGATTGGGGTGGGGGGTGGGCTTAAAATACCACCAACAGCTTAGGTCCATATGGTGACTGTCCAGCTATTATTGGTGAAGGAAGATCTTGTGTGCCTCTCCGAGCAGTATTTCAGGAACGCATGGGCACCCATGTAGAACCACTGATCTTCGGGCAAACCAGCTTCCTCAAATGAAAGAATTCTACACCTCCAGTAGGTTCCGAACATACAGCAGCGTGTGGCAAGTGATAAGAAGTCAACGACCGTAACCACTAGCAACCGACTCCCTGTTGAAGAGGGAATGTTGGCACGTATGCATTTGAAGCCGAGTGACTCACTATGCACATTAATACTAGTATACCTCGAGACTAGGACAGTCGGCTTTGCTGCGGATTGTTGTTGTTGGGACGTCCGAGTCGGCAAACTCGTCCTCTAGATCGACAACATACGCCATTCTACCCTGGATGAATAACTCATTGCGTCCGGTGTCCTTGGATTTGAACAGAGATCTGTAGATGTTACGTCCCATCTTTGTCTTGAACTTAAAGGAGAAACAAATAACAAGTAGCTTTTATATCTGGTTAAACGTTTCTCAACATTGGAAGAACTTACAACATCGGAAAGTTAGCTTTATATCTGGTTAAACCTTTCTCAACATTGGAAGAACTTACAACATCGGAAAGTTAGCTTTTATATCTGGTTAAACCTTTCTCAACATTGGAAGAACTTACAACATCGGAAAGTTAGCTTTTATATCTGGTTAAACGTTTCTCAACATTGGAAGAACTTACAACATCGGAAAGTTAGCTTTTATATCTGGTTAAACGTTTCTCAACATTGGAAGAACTTACAACATCGGAAAGTTAGCTTTTATATCTGGTTAAACGTTTCTCAACATTGGAAGAACTTACATCGGAAAGTTAGCTTTTATATCTGGTTAAACCTTTCTCAACATTGGAAGAACTTACAACATCGGAAAGTTAGCTTTTATATCTGGTTAAACCTTTCTCAACATTGGAAGAACTTACAACATCGGAAAGTTAGCTTTTATATCTGGTTAAACGTTTCTCAACATTGGAAGAACTTACAACATCGGAAAGTTAGCTTTTATATCTGGTTAAAACTTTCTCAACATTGGAAGAACTTACAACATCGGAAAGTTAGCTTTTATATCTGGTTAAACGTTTCTCAACATTGGAAGAACTTACAACATCGGAAAGTTAGCTTTTATATCTGGTTAAACCTTTCTCAACATTGGAAGAACTTACAACATCGGAAAGTTAGCTTTTATATCTGGTTAAACCTTTCTCAACATTGGAAGAACTTACAACATCGGAAAGTTAGCTTTTATATCTGGTTAAACGTTTCTCAACATTGGAAAAACTTACAACATCGGAATGTTAGCTTTTATATCTGGTTAAACCTTTCTCAACATTGGAAGAACTTACAACATCGGAAAGTTAGCTTTTATATCTGGTTAAATGTTTCTCAACATTGGAAAAACTTACAACATCGGAAAGTTAGAGTGTAAAATGGATGATAATTTAGTTCTTAGCAGGAAACAAATGTTTACACATATAAACTTAACTTAGCTTACAACATCGGAAAGTTAGAGTGTAAAATGGATGATAATTTAGTTCTTAGCAGGAAACAAATGTTTACACATATAAACTTAACTTAGCTTACAACATCGGAAAGTTAGAGTGTAAAATGGATGATAATTTAGTTCTTAGCAGAAAACAAATGTTTACACATATAAACTAAACAACTTTTCTAGCTCCACACTTATATTTTTTAAATATGTTTTTTACATATAAGAAATTTATCAAATTTCGTCTACTTTCATTGCACACACTATTTCCAAGATATTCATTTAGATTTAGATAAAGTCAACCATAAACCATGCTGAGATAAATTTGTGCTAAGTAAGCACAATGTTGCTGAAAACTGATTAAACATCACTCTTTCATCTGTGGCTCAAAATAACAACTGAACGAGATCAAACTGGAGTCCATGGATCGCAGGTTCGATCCCCCGCCTGACCATAATAAAATTAACAGACTTTCAGATGGGACATTAAACCGAGGTCTCGTGTCGGTGCTTTACACTGTACACGTAAAAGAACCAGAGGAGACTCTGTAATGGGTCTCTGTCTGTATCATTGCAATATCCTCCAAAATCTAAAATGACTAATCTCTTCAGGAGGTGTCGCTCATATGGGCAACCGGTAGCGACGATAAATAAACATAAAACACACACACACTGGAGACCAAAATGGCCACCATTGTCACGGATACCGGATAACAAAGTGATGCTGTAGAAGACATGGAAGATATGTTTGATCTACTAGTAACCATGAAGCTCCATACTACCCTTCAACAAAGTGATGCTATAGAAGACGTGGAAGTTATGTTTGATCTACTGGTCGCCATGAAGCTCCATACTACCCTTCAACAAAGTGATGCTGTAGAAGAAGTGGAAGTTATGTTTGATCTACTGGTCGCCATGAAGCTCCATACTACCCTTCAACAAAGTGATGCTGTAGAAGAAGTGAAGGTTATGTTTGATCTATTGGTCACCATGAAGCTCCATACTACACTTCAACAAAGTGATGCTGTAGAAGACGTGGAAGTTATGTTTGATCTACTGGTTGCCATGAAGCTCCATACTACCCATCAACAAAGTGATGCTGTAGAAGAAGTTGAAGATATGTTTGATCTACTAGTCGCCATGAAGCTCCATACTACCCTTCAACAAAGTGATGCTATAGAAGAAGTGGAAGTTATGTTTGATCTACTAGTCGCCATGAAGCTCCATACTACCCTTCAACAAAGTGATGATGTAGAAGAAGTGGAAGATATGTTTGATCTACTGGTCGCCATGAAGCTCCATACTACCCTTCAACAAAGTGATGCTGTAGAAGACGCGGAAGATATGTTTGATCTACTGGTCGCCATGAAGCTCCATACTACCCTTCAACAAAGTGATGCTGTAGAAGACGTGGAAGATATGTTTGATCTACTAGTAACCATGAAGCTCCATACTACACTTCAACAAAGTGATGCTGTAGAAGACGTGGAAGTTATGTTTGATCTACTGGTCGCCATGAAGCTCCATACTACCCATCAACAAAGTGATGCTGTAGAAGAAGTTGAAGATATGTTTGATCTACTAGTCGCCATGAAGCTCCATACTACCCTTCAACAAAGTGATGCTATAGAAGAAGTGGAAGTTATGTTTGATCTACTAGTCGCCATGAAGCTCCATACTACCCTTCAACAAAGTGATGATGTAGAAGAAGTGGAAGATATGTTTGATCTACTGGTCGCCATGAAGCTCCATACTACCCTTCAACAAAGTGATGCTGTAGAAGACGCGGAAGATATGTTTGATCTACTAGTCGCCATGAAGCTCCATACTACCCTTCAACAAAGTGATGCTGTAGAAGACGTGGAAGATATGTTTGATCTACTAGTAACCATGAAGCTCCATACTACACTTCAACAAAGTGATGCTGTAGAAGACGTGGAAGATATGTTTGATCTACTGGTCGCCATGAAGCTCCATACTACCCTTTAACAAAGTGATGCTGTAGAAGACGTGAAAGATATGTTTGATCTACTGGTCGCCATGAAGCTCCATACTACCCTTCAACAAAGTGATGCTGTAGAAGACGCGGAAGATATGTTTGATCTACTAGTCGCCATGAAGCTCCATACTACCCTTCAACAAAGTGTTGCTATAGAAGAAGTGGAAGTTATGTTTGATCTATTGGTCGCCATGAAGCTCCATACTACCCTTCAACAAAGTGATGCTGTAGAAGAAGTGGAAGTTATGTTTGATCTACTGGTCGCCATGAAGCTCCATACTACCCTTCAACAAAGTGATGCTGTAGAAGACGTGGAAGATATGTTTGATCTACTAGTAACCACGAAGCTCCATACTACACTTCAACAAAGTGATGCTATAGAAGAAGTGGAAGTTATGTTTGATCTACTAGTAACCATGAAGCTCAGTACTACACTTCAACAAAGTGATGCTGTAGAAGACGTGGAAGATATGTTTGATCTACTAGTAACCACGAAGCTCCATACTACACTTCAACAAAGTGATGCTATAGAAGAAGTGGAAGTTATGTTTGATCTACTAGTAACCATGAAGCTCCATACTACACTTCAACAAAGTGATGCTGTAGAAGACGTGGAAGAGATTATTGAAGATGGCCATCATGGTATACCTGGATATGTTCCTCCGGTTCTTCTTCCTTCTTTTCTTTTGGGTCCTGATTAACAGCTTTCTCCATCTCTTGTTCTTCCTGAAGTTCCTTGCTCGAGATTTCCGCACGTACCTTCTCCAACAGAGCATAATCAAGACCTAAGATGAACATTTTGTTTCATTGATTAATGCTTAGAAGGTGAGAAAAACATGCAACCAGTGAGGGCCTCCATCCTGTTACACTGCACCCAGTCAGGGCCTCCTTCCTGTTACACTGCACCCAGTCAGGGTCTCCAACATGTTATACTACACCCAGTCAGGGCCTCCAACATGTTACACTACACCCAGTCAGGGTCTCCAACATGTTATACTACACACAGTCAGGGTCTCCAACCTGTTATACTACACCCAGTCAGGGTCTCCAACATGTTATACTACACCTAGTCAGTGTCTCCAACATGTTATACTACACCCAGTCAGGGTCTCCAACCTGTTATACTACACCCAGTCAGGGCTTCCAACATGTTATACTACACCCAGTCAGGGTCTCCAACATGTTATACTACACCCAGTCAGTGTCTCCAACATGTTATACTACACCCAGTCAGTGTCTCCAACATGTTATACTACACCCAGTCAGTGTCTCCAACCTGTTATACTACACCCAGTCAGGGTCTCCAACATGTTATACTACACCCAGTCAGGGCCCAGTCAGTGTCTCCAACATGTTATACTACACCCAGTCAGGGCATCCAACATGTTACACTACACCCAGTCAGTGTCTCCAACATGTTATACTACACCCAGTCAGGGCCTCCAACATGTTATACTACACCCGTCAGTGTCTCCAACATGTTATACTACACCCAGTCAGTGTCTCCAACATGTTATACTACACCCAGTCAGGGCCTCCAACATGTTACACTACACCCAGTCAGTGTCTCCAACATGTTATACTACACCCAGTCAGGGCCTCCAACATGTTATACTACACCCAGTCAGTGTCTCCAACATGTTATAATACACCCAGTCAGGGCCTCCTTCCTGTTACACTGCACCCAGTCAGGGTCTCCAACATGTTATACTACACCCAGTCAGGGTCTCCAACATGTTATACTACACCCAGTCAGGGTCTCCAACCTGTTATACTACACCCAGTCAGGGTCTCCAACATGTTATACTACACCCAGTCAGTGTCTCCAACATGTTATACTACACCCAGTCAGGGTCTCCAACCTGTTATACTACACCCAGTCAGGGCCTCCAACATGTTATACTACACCCAGTCAGGGTCTCCAACATGTTATACTACACCCAGTCAGTGTCTCCAACATGTTATACTACACCCAGTCAGTGTCTCCAACATGTTATACTACACCCAGTCAGTGTCTCCAACCTGTTATACTACACCAAGTCAGGGTCTCCAACATGTTATACTACACCCAGTCAGTGTCTCCAACATGTTATACTACACCCAGTCAGGGCCTCCAACATGTTACACTACACCCAGTCAGTGTCTCCAACATGTTATACTACACCCAGTCAGGGCCTCCAACATGTTATACTACACCCAGTCAGTGTCTCCAACCTGTTATACTACACCCAGTCAGTGTCTCCAACATGTTATACTACACCCAGTCAGGGCCTCCAACATGTTACACTACACCCAGTCAGTGTCTCCAACATGTTATACTACACCCAGTCAGGGCCTCCAACATGTTATACTACACCCAGTCAGTGTCTCCAACATGTTATACTACACCCAGTCAGTGTCTCCAACATGTTATACTACACCCAGTCAGTGTCTCCAACATGTTATACTACACCCAGTCAGTGTCTCCAACATGTTATACTACACCCAGTCAGTGTCTCCAACATGTTATACTACACCCAGTCAGTGTCTCCAACATGTTATACTACACCCAGTCAGTGTCTCCAACATGTTATACTACACCCAGTCAGGGTCTCCAACATGTTATACTACACCCAGTCAGTGTCTCCAACATGTTATACTACACCCAGTCAGTGTCTCCAACATGTTATACTACACCCAGTCAGTGTCTCCAACATGTTATACTACACCCAGTCAGTGTCTCCAACATGTTATACTACACCCAGTCAGTGTCTCCAACATGTTATACTACACCCAGTCAGTGTCTCCAACATGTTATACTACACCCAGTCAGGGTCTCCAACATGTTATACTACACCCAGTCAGGGTCTCCAACATGTTATACTACACCCAGTCAGTGTCTCCAACATGTTATACTACACCCAGTCAGTGTCTCCAACATGTTATACTACACCCAGTCAGTGTCTCCAACATGTTATACTACACCCAGTCAGGGTCTCCAACATGTTATACTACACCCAGTCAGGGTCTCCAACATGTTATACTACACCCAGTCAGTGTCTCCAACATGTTATACTACACCCAGTCAGTGTCTCCAACATGTTATACTACACCCAGTCAGGTCTCCAACATGTTATACTACACCCAGTCAGTGTCTCCAACATGTTATACTACACCCAGTCAGGGCCTCCAACATGTTATACTACACCCAGTCAGTGTCTCCAACATGTTATACTACACCCAGTCAGTGTCTCCAACATGTTATACTACACCCAGTCAGTGTCTCCAACATGTTATACTACACCCAGTCAGTGTCTCCAACATGTTATACTACACCCAGTCAGGGCCTCCAACATGTTCACTACACCCAGTCAGTGTCTCCAACATGTTATACTACACCCAGTCAGTGTCTCCAACATGTTATACTACACCCAGTCAGGGCCTCCAACATGTTATACTACACCCAGTCAGGGTCTCCAACATGTTATACTACACCCAGTCAGGGTCTCCAACATGTTATACTACACCCAGTCAGGGCCTCCAACATGTTATACTACACCCAGTCAGTGTCTCCAACATGTTATACTACACCCAGTCAGGGTCTCCAACATGTTATACTACACCCAGTCAGTGTCTCCAACATGTTATACTACACCCAGTCAGTGTCCCCAACATGTTATACTACACCCAGTCAGTGTCTCCAACATGTTATACTACACCCAGTCAGGGCCTCCAACATGTTATACTACACCCAGTCAGGGTCTCCAACATGTTATACTACACCCAGTCAGGGTCTCCAACATGTTATACTACACCCAGTCAGGGCCTCCAACATGTTATACTACACCCAGTCAGTGTCTCCAACATGTTATACTACACCCAGTCAGTGTCTCCAACATGTTATACTACACCCAGTCAGTGTCTCCAACATGTTATACTACACCCAGTCAGTGTCCCCAACATGTTATACTACACCCAGTCAGTGTCTCCAACATGTTATACTACACCCAGTCAGGGCCTCCAACATGTTATACTACACCCAGTCAGGGTCTCCAACATGTTATACTACACCCAGTCAGGGTCTCCAACATGTTATACTACACCCAGTCAGGGCCTCCAACATGTTATACTACACCCAGTCAGTGTCTCCAACATGTTATACTACACCCAGTCAGGGTCTCCAACATGTTATACTACACCCAGTCAGTGTCTCCAACATGTTATACTACACCCAGTCAGTGTCCCCAACATGTTATACTACACCCAGTCAGTGTCTCCAACATGTTATACTACACCCAGTCAGGGCCTCCAACATGTTATACTACACCCAGTCAGGGTCTCCAACATGTTATACTACACCCAGTCAGGGTCTCCAACATGTTATACTACACCCAGTCAGGGCCTCCAACATGTTATACTACACCCAGTCAGTGTCTCCAACATGTTATACTACACCCAGTCAGTGTCTCCAACATGTTATACTACACCCAGTCAGTGTCTCCAACATGTTATACTACACCCAGTCAGGGTCTCCAACATGTTATACTACACCCAGTCAGGGTCTCCAACATGTTACACTACACCCAGTCAGTGTCTCCAACATGTTATACTACACCCAGTCAGGGTCTCCAACCTGTACATTGACTTGCATGCCACTGTAACCTATACTCACTGATGGTCAAGTGGCTCTTAATATGAAAAAGTTGGTAGTTTCTTACGGAGGATGATGCACCAAGCATGTCCAGGAAACATGTTGTTAGGTATACTGCCCGACACTCGTAAGACAAACAGTAGCGACGTTAATTAACGATAAAAAAGAGGGATCTTAGGATACAGGTGCAAGGATTTTGGTGCCGTACGAATAAAATCTCCAAGTGCCTGTGGTGTGACCAGTATTGACTCCAGTCAAAGAAACAGCACCGACTAGCATTAGGCCATTATAAACTAACCACTAGATTGCCATACCAACCCAGCATCCATTTACTATAATTCAGTAAAATAGTTATGTACGTCACACTCTCCTCGATTTTTGAGAAAAAAGCATTGGATAAAAGAAAACTAGCAATTAATTTATAACGGCCTTACCTTTGACCAAATGAGTATGTTCCATGTCCCCGCCAAGGTATTTGGACTCCTGGATAACCTGTTTCCTACGCTCAGCGAGATTCTCCACAGATTTTGCATCTGGTGCCACAGCTCGGTAGTCTGCTGTCGTACTAACTGTGTCCGCCTGTTCATCGGTATTCCCATCACGTCTCTCGCGAGCTCTGTCACGATATTTTTCAGCCAATTCCTTTTGCCTTTCTTCTTCCAGTCTTTTAAGCTTTGCATAATAACTGGAAACAATTTTTATTTTATACAAATTTATTTTAGCTCCATTGCGAAACAAGTTCATTCAACTTAAATTAATCACTCTCGAGACCTCATTCCTGATGGAATCCATCGCCACGAGGGAGAGAGAAGAGGTAACGTGGAATTTAAATGCCTTGCCTAAGGGCACAATCGTAACGGCTACAGCTGGGTTCGAACTCTGGACCTTTCACACCTGAAGCGAACGCGCATCCACTGTGCTATCACGACTTCCACAACAATTGACATAGAAATATAATATATTATAGGATCTTATCACACCATATTTTATAAAAACAAGTTTAGTAATTTTGCTATTAGCGAGCCTTTGTAAATAGGGTCAACATACATGAATATACAAGGCACACGCCTATCATGTTGGAATAATCACATTTATGATACAGATTTACCGTTGTATCTCACATTCGTGTTTATGCATATTTAACGACAGTATGACAAATCTAGTAAGGACTCCAATAATAAGTCAAACGTTATTTATTTTTACAACGATTGCGAAGCAAGTTTTAACAACTTATATTAATCACTCTCGTTGGTGTGGATGAAATGTTGTCATTCGTGTGGGAGGAAACCGGAGTACCTGGAGAAAACCCATCTCACATACTTCCCGGTCCGAGGATCGAACCCGGATTGCATTGGTGAGAAGCGCGCACTATTGCGCTAATCGGACTCCAATAATAAACAACGTCAATACATGAGCGTAACTGACCGCTACATGAAACCCTGCTTTCACTTGTGAGAGTTTGCAAACTGCAAAAACAATGTTTATAGATTCTTAGATTTGTTGTAATCATATTGGAAGAATTTGTAATAGCAATGCTATAGCCTATTTATACGCACTATATGAATTTATTTTATTTTAAAGCGACATTACATTGCAAAATGCAAATCAAATACATTTTTCACGTGTATAAATACATTGCTACTACAAATTCTTCCGAATACTTTCGAACACTTAACATTGAATCAATAAACTGTTTTTGTGGTCTACAAACTTTCAAAATTTGAAAGTAGGATTTCATATAACGATAAATCTGTACCATGCATCATGTTATTCAGGATACACACATTCATTGTATTACACATGGATGTTGACCCTATTTTACATTATTTTGTTATGTAAACAAACCGTGTATATAACGTTTGTTTATTAGTTGAAATACTCAGTTTGTGAGGAAAATATTTGGGGAAAAAATATACCATATAATAGGAAATTACATTCTGCAGACATTTGCGTTTTCACCGATGTAGTGTCGCTTTAAGTGGATTAAGTGACATGCAGCAGACGGTACTTGCAATGGACATACAGATGGACAAACGGTGAGAGATATTTAATTGTGCTGGTATATTCTTAGCTATTCAAAGCTTTTTCTCAAATTTCAATATAGTCTTCAAATTTAACCAATCACATCTCTGGAGAGCTCCAGCTTGAAAGCTGATTGATGTATGGTAACCTCGGCAACGGGACTTTGTGCTTAGAAGTATTGTAACCTTGGCGACGGGACTTCGTGCTTAGAAGTATTGTAACCTTGGCAACGGCACTTTGTGCTTAGAAGTATTGTAACCGCGTTGACAAGGCTTCGTGCTTAGAAGTATTGTAACCTTGACTACGGGACTTTGTGCTTAGAAGTATTGTAACCCCGGTGATGGGACTTTGTGCTTAGAAGTATTATAACCTCGGTGACGGGACTTTGTGCTTAGAAGTATTGTAACCCCGGTGACGGGGCTTTGTGCTTAAAAGAAACTCACATTTTCTTCTTTCTTCTTCTTTCTGCCGGATCGTCACCATCCTCTATATTAGCATCACTGTTCTTTCTGTAAAGATACAAATGGTCATATATACATGTACTGGCACTGTTGTTGTGTCTGTGCAATCATCCACAATCAGGTTTACTGCAGAGAATGATTTCGAAGCTGAGCAAGAAACTCGGGAAATATATACAAAATACTAATATTTCCCACTACAGTCAAACCTCTCTTAAGCAGCCAGCCAAGGAAGTGCTGAAAAATGGCTGTCTACTTGTTTAGTCAAGGAGTCTGCTAAATAGAGGTTGATTATTTAATTGTTGAACAAACTGCCACATTGGGAATGTTGTAACTGGCTGCTTAATATACAGGTTGGTTGCTTCATAGAGGTGACCACTAACATAGGTTTGAATGACATGTAGACGATATCCACTCAAGTCTAATGGAATGAACATGGTCTGGATTTCACCGGGTTTAGGGGGGGGGGCCTGTGTGTAATAAATACACTTACCTGGTAGGAATTGAACTGGTCTGGGTTTCACCGGGTTTAGCGGCCCTAGGTGTCATCATCATCTTCCTGAAGTCTGCATTGCTCAATGGTTGACTGGAATATAAATTCACAAGGAATGAATCGAGAATCAAGATAGTAACACCCAATTATTTGTACTCCAACAAACAACACCAATCCATGATATAATGGATTTATGTCTTATCGGTATACAAATTGTTTTACAGCCTCAATTATACATGTATTACCAAAGCACTGTTGTGTATGCATGTGCTTTACAAAGCACTGTTATGTATGCCTGTGCTCTCCAAAGCACTGTTGTGTATGTTTGTACTCTACAAAGCACTGTTGTGTATGTCTGTGCTCTTCAAAGCACTGTTGTGTATGCATGTGTTCTGCAAAGCACTGTTGTGAATGCCTGTGCTCTTCAAAGCACTGTTGTGTATGCATGTGTTCTGCAAAGCACTGTTGTGAATGCCTGTGCTTTACAAAGCACTGTTGTGAATGCCTGTGCTTTACAAAGCAATGTTGTGTATGCATGTGTTCTGCAAAGCACTGTTGTGAATGCCTGTGCTTTACAAAGCAATGTTGTGTATGCCTGTGCTTTAGAAAGCAATTTTGTGTATGCATGTGTTCTGCAAAGCACTGTTGTGAATGCCTGTGCTTTACAAAGCAATGTTGTGTATGCATGTGCTCTGCAAAGCACTGTTGTGTACGCATGTGTTCTGAAAAGCACTGTTGTGAATGCATGTGTTCTCCAAAGCACTGTTGTGTATGCATGTGCTTTACAAAGCAATGCTGTGTATGCATGTGTTCTGAAAAGCACTGTTGTGAATGCATGTGTTCTCCAAAGCACTGTTGTGAATGCATGTGCTTTACAAAGCAATGTTGTGTATGCATGTGCTTTACAAAGCAATGCTGTGTATGCATGTGCTTTACAAAGCACTGTTGTGTATGCCTGTGCTCTGCAAAGCACTGTTGTGTATGCATGTGCTCTGCAAAGCACTGTTGTGAATGCCTGTGCTTTACAAAGCACTGTTGTGAATGCCTGTGCTTTACAAAGCAATGTTGTGTATGCATGTGTTCTGCAAAGCACTGTTGTGAATGCCTGTGCTTTACAAAGCACTGTTGTGAATGCCTGTGCTTTACAAAGCAATGTTGTGTATGCATGTATTCTGCAAAGCACTGTTGTGAATGCCTGTGCTTTACAAAGCAATGTTGTGTATGCATGTGCTCTGCAAAAAAGCACTGTTGTGTATGCATGTGTTCTGCAAAACACTGTTGTGAATGCCTGTGCTTTACAAAGCAATGTTGTGTATGCATGTGTTCTGCAAAGCACTGTTGTGAATGCATGTGTTCTCCAAAGCACTGTTGTGTATGCATGTGCTTTATAAAGCAATGTTGTGTATGCCTGTGCTTTAGAAAGCAATGTTGTGCATGCATGTGTTCTGCAAAGCACTGTTGTGAATGCCTGTGCTTTACAAAGCAATGTTGTGTATGCATGTGTTCTGCAAAGCACTGTTGTGAATGACTGTGCTTTACAAAGCAATGTTGTGTATGCATGTACTCTGCAAAGCACTGTTGTGTATGCATGTGTTCTGCAAAGCACTGTTGTGAATGCATGTGTTCTCCAAAGCACTGTTGTGTATGCATGTGCTTTACAAAGCAATGTTGTGTATGCATGTGCTTTACAAAGCAATGTTGTGTATGCATGTGCTTTACAAAGCAATGCTGTGTATGCATGTGCTTTACAAAGCACTGTTGTGTATGCCTGTGCTCTGCAAAGCACTGTTGTGTATGCATGTGCTCTGCAAAGCACTGTTGTGTATGCATGTGTTCTGCAAAGCACTGTTGTGAATGCATGTGTTCTCCAAAGCAATGTTGTGTATGCATGTGCTTTACAAAGCAATGTTGTGTATGTCTGTGCTCTACAAAGCACTGTTGTGTATGCTTGTGCTCTGCAAAGCAATGTTGTGTATGCCTGTGCTTTACAAAGCAATGTTGTGTATGCATGTGCTTTACAAAGCAATTTTGTGTATGCATGTGTTCTGCAAAGCACTGTTGTGAATGCCTGTGCTTTACAAAGCAATGTTGTGTATGCATGTGTTCTGCAAAGCACTGTTGTGAATGCCTGTGCTTTACAAAGCAATGTTGTGTATGCATGTGCTCTGCAAAGCACTGTTGTGTATGCATGTGTTCTGCAAAGCACTGTTGTGAATGCATGTGTTCTCCAAAGCACTGTTGTGTATGCATGTGCTTTACAAAGCAATGCTGTGTATGCATGTGCTTTACAAAGCAATGTTGTGTATGCATGTGCTTTACAAAGCAATGTTGTGTATGCATGTGCTTTACAAAGCAATGTTGTGTATGCATGTGCTTTACAAAGCAATGCTGTGTATGCATGTGCTTTACAAAGCAATGCTGTGTATGCATGTGCTTTACAAAGCAATGCTGTGTATGCATGTGCTTTACAAAGCACTGTTGTGTATGTCTGTGCTCTGCAAAGCACTGTTGTGTATGCATGTGCTCTGCAAAGCACTGTTGTGAATGCCTGTGCTTTACAAAGCACTGTTGTGAATGCCTGTGCTTTACAAAGCACTGTTGTGAATGCCTGTGCTTTACAAAGCACTGTTGTGAATGCCTGTGCTCTTCAAAGCACTGTTGTGTATGCATGTGTTCTGCAAAGCACTGTTGTGAATGCCTGTGCTTTACAAAGCACTGTTGTGAATGCCTGTGCTTTACAAAGCATTGTTGTGTATGCATGTGTTCTGCAAAGCACTGTTGTGAATGCCTGTGCTTTACAAAGCACTGTTGTGAATGCCTGTGCTTTACAAAGCAATGTTGTGTATGCATGTGTTCTGCAAAGCACTGTTGTGAATGCCTGTGCTTTACAAAGCAATGTTGTGTATGCATGTGCTCTGCAAAGCACTGTTGTGTATGCATGTGTTCTGCAAAGCACTGTTGTGAATGCATGTGTTCTCCAAAGCACTGTTGTGTTATGTTATGTTATATTTCGGGTTTTACGCCTGCATCAGCACCATTTTGGGCTATATCGCCGGCGAGCAGTATACTTAACAACACCTTTCCTGGGCAGGCTCCAGCGGTTAACCAGTACTTGGGTGCACCAACCTCCGTAAGAAACTGCCAACTTTTTCATATAAATGAGACACGGCCTGAGCGGGGCTCGAACCCGTGACCATCAGTGATGATAGGTTACAGTGGTATACAAGTCAGCGACCTTAACCACTCGACCACGGAGGCGGATAAAGCACTGTTGTGTATGCATGTGCTTTACAAAGCAATGTTGTGTATGCCTGTGCTTTACAAAGCAATTTTGTGTATGCATGTGTTCTGCAAAGCACTGTTGTGAATGCCTGTGCTTTACAAAGCAATGCTTTGTATGCATGTGTTCTGCAAAGCACTGTTGTGAATGTCTGTGCTTTACAAAGCAATGTTGTGTATGCATGTGCTCTGCAAAGCACAGTTGTGTATGCATGTGTTCTGCAAAGCACTGTTGTGTATGCATGTGCTTTACAAAGCAATGCTGCATATGCATGTGCTTTACAAAGCAATGTTGTGTATGCATGTGCTTTACAAAGCAATGTTGTGTATGCATGTGCTTTATAAAGCAATGCTGTGTATGCATGTGCTTTACAAAGCACTGTTGTGAATGCCTGTGCTTTACAAAGCACTGTTGTGAATGCCTGTGCTTTACAAAGCAATGTTGTGTATGCATGTGTTCTGCAAAGCACTGTTGTGAATGCCTGTGCTTTACAAAGCAATGTTGTGTATGCATGTGTTCTGCAAAGCACTGTTGTGAATGCCTGTGCTTTACAAAGCACTGTTGTGAATGCCTGTGCTTTACAAAGCAATGTTGTGTATGCATGTGCTCTGCAAAGCACTGTTGTGTATGCATGTGTTCTGCAAAGCACTGTTGTGAATGCATGTGTTCTCCAAAGCACTGTTGTGTATGCATGTGCTTTACAAAGCAATGTTGTGTATGCCTGTGCTTTAGAAAGCAATGTTGTGTATGCATGTGTTCTGCAAAGCACTGTTGTGAATGCCTGTGCTTTACAAAGCAATGTTGTGTATGCATGTGCTCTGCAAAGCACTGTTGTGTATGCATGTGTTCTGCAAAGCACTGTTGTGAATGCATGTGTTCTTCAAAGCACTGTTGTGTATGCATGTGCTTTACAAAGCAATGTTGTGTATGCATGTGCTTTACAAAGCAATGTTGTGTATGCATGTGCTTTACAAAGCAATGTTGTGTATGCATGTGCTTTACAAAGCAATGTTGTGTATGCATGTGCTTTACAAAGCAATGTTGTGTATGCATGTGCTAAAGCATTGTGTATGCATGTGCTTTACAAAGCAATGTTGTGTATGCATGTGCTTTACAAAGCAATGTTGTGTATGCATGTGCTTTACAAAGCAATGTTGTGTATGCATGTGCTTTACAAAGCAATGTTGTGTATGCATGTGCTTTACAAAGCACTGTTGTGTATGTTTGTACTCTACAAAGCACTGTTGTGTATGTCTGTGCTCTTCAAAGCACTGTTGTGTATGCATGTGTTCTGCAAAGCACTGTTGTGAATGCCTGTGCTTTACAAAGCACTGTTGTGAATGCCTGTGCTCTTCAAAGCACTGTTGTGTATGCATGTGTTCTGCAAAGCACTGTTGTGAATGCCTGTGCTTTACAAAGCACTGTTGTGATGAGCATGTTGTGTATGCATGTGTTCTGCAAAGCACTGTTGTGAATGCCTGTGCTTTACAAAGCAATGTTGTGTATGCATGTGCTCTCCAAAGCACTGTTGTGTATGCATGTGCTTTACAAAGCACTGTTGTGAATGCATGTGTTCTCCAAAGCACTGTTGTGTATGCATGTGCTTTACAAAGCAATGTTGTGTATGCCTGTGCTTTAGAAAGCAATTTTGTGTATGCATGTGTTCTGCAAAGCACTGTTGTGAATGCCTGTGCTTTACAAAGCAATGTTGTGTATGCATGTGTTCTGCAAAGCACTGTTGTGAATGCCTGTGCTTTACAAAGCAATGTTGTGTATGCATGTGCTCTGCAAAGCACTGTTGTGTATGCATGTGTTCTGAAAAGCACTGTTGTGAATGCATGTGTTCTCCAAAGCACTGTTGTGTATGCATGTGCTTTACAAAGCAATGCTGTGTATGCATGTGCTTTACAAAGCAATTTTGTGTATGCATGTGCTTTACAAAGCAATGTTGTGTATGCATGTGCTTTACAAAGCACTGTTGTGTATGCCTGTGCTCTGCAAAGCACTGTTGTGTATGCATGTGCTCTGCAAAGCACTGTTGTGAATGCATGTGCTTTACAAAGCACTGTTGTGAATGCCTGTGCTTTACAAAGCAATGTTGTGTATGCATGTGTTCTGCAAAGCACTGTTGTGAATGCCTGTGCTTTACAAAGCACTGTTGTGAATGCCTGTGCTTTACAAAGCAATGTTGTGTATGCATGTGTTCTGCAAAGCACTGTTGTGAATGCCTGTGCTTTACAAAGCAATGTTGTGTATGCATGTGCTCTGCAAAGCACTGTTGTGTATGCATGTGTTCTGCAAAGCACTGTTGTGAATGCATGTGTTCTCCAAAGCACTGTTGTGTATGCATGTGCTTTACAAAGCAATGTTGTGTATGCCTGTGCTTTAGAAAGCAATGTTGTGTATGCATGTGTTCTGCAAAGCACTGTTGTGAATGCCTGTGCTTTACAAAGCAATGTTGTGTATGCATGTGTTCTGCAAAGCACTGTTGTGAATGACTGTGCTTTACAAAGCAATGTTGTGTATGCATGTGCTCTGCAAAGCACTGTTGTGTATGCATGTGTTCTGCAAAGCACTGTTGTGAATGCATGTGTTCTCCAAAGCACTGTTGTGTATGCATGTGCTTTACAAAGCAATGTTGTGTATGCATGTGCTTTACAAAGCAATGTTGTGTATGCATGTGCTTTACAAAGCAATGCTGTGTATGCATGTGCTTTACAAAGCACTGTTGTGTATGCCTGTGCTCTGCAAAGCACTGTTGTGTATGCATGTGCTCTGCAAAGCACTGTTGTGTATGCTGTGCTCTGCAAAGCACTGTTGTGTATGCATGTGTTCTGCAAAGCACTGTTGTGAATGCATGTGTTCTCCAAAGCACTGTTGTGTATGCATGTGCTTTACAAAGCAATGTTGTGTATGTCTGTGCTCTACAAAGCACTGTTGTGTATGCTTGTGCTCTGCAAAGCAATGTTGTGTATGCCTGTGCTTTACAAAGCAATGTTGTGTATGCATGTGCTCTGCAAAGCACTGTTGTGAATGCCTGTGCTTTACAAAGCAATGTTGTGTATGCATGTGTTCTGCAAAGCACTGTTGTGAATGCCTGTGCTTTACAAAGCAATGTTGTGTATGCATGTGCTCTGCAAAGCACTGTTGTGTATGCATGTGTTCTGCAAAGCACTGTTGTGAATGCATGTGTTCTCCAAAGCACTGTTGTGTATGCATGTGCTTTACAAAGCAATGTTGTGTATGCATGTGCTCTGCAAAGCACTGTTGTGTATGCATGTGTTCTGCAAAGCACTGTTGTGAATGCATGTGTTCTCCAAAGCACTGTTGTGTATGCATGTGCTTTACAAAGCAATGCTGTGTATGCATGTGCTTTACAAAGCACTGTTGTGTATGCCTGTGCTCTGCAAAGCACTGTTGTGTATGCATGTGCTCTGCAAAGCACTGTTGTGAATGCCTGTGCTTTACAAAGCACTGTTGTGAATGCCTGTGCTTTACAAAGCACTGTTGTGAATGCCTGTGTTCTGCAAAGCACTGTTGTGAATGCATGTGTTCTCCAAAGCACTGTTGTGTATGCATGTGCTTTACAAAGCAATGTTGTGTATGTCTGTGCTCTACAAAGCACTGTTGTGTATGCTTGCGCTCTGCAAAGCAATGTTGTGTATGCCTGTGCTTTACAAAACAATGTTGTGTATGCATGTGCTTTACAAAGCAATTTTGTGTATGCATGTGTTCTGCAAAGCACTGTTGTGAATGCCTGTGCTTTACAAAGCAATGTTGTGTATGCATGTGTTCTGCAAAGCACTGTTGTGAATGCCTGTGCTTTACAAAGCAATGTTGTGTATGCATGTGCTCTGCAAAGCACTGTTGTGTATGCATGTGTTCTGCAAAGCACTGTTGTGAATGCATGTGTTCTCCAAAGCACTGTTGTGTATGAATGTGCTTTACAAAGCAATGCTGTGTATGCATGTGCTTTACAAAGCAATGCTGTGTATGCATGTGCTTTACAAAGCACTGTTGTGTATGCCTGTGCTCTGCAAAGCACTGTTGTGTATGCATGTGCTCTGCAAAGCACTGTTGTGAATGCCTGTGCTTTACAAAGCACTGTTGTGAATGCCTGTGCTTTACAAAGCACTGTTGTGAATGCCTGTGCTCTTCAAAGCACTGTTGTGTATGCATGTGTTCTGCAAAGCACTGTTGTGAATGCCTGTGCTTTACAAAGCACTGTTGTGAATGCCTGTGCTTTACAAAGCAATGTTGTGTATGCATGTGCTCTGCAAAGCACTGTTGTGTATGCCTGTGCTCTGCAAAGCACTGTTGTGAATGCATGTGTTCTCCAAAGCACTGTTGTGTATGCATGTGCTTTACAAAGCAATGTTGTGTATGCCTGTGCTTTAGAAAGCAATTTTGTGTATGCATGTGTTCTGCAAAGCACTGTTGTGAATGCCTGTGCTCTACAAAGCAATGTTGTGTATGCATGTGTTCTGCAAAGCACTGTTGTGAATGTATGTGCTTTACAAAGCAATGTTGTGTATGCATGTGCTCTGCAAAGCACTGTTGTGTAAGCATGTGTTCTGCAAAGCACTGTTGTGAATGTCTGTGCTTTACAAAGCAATGTTGTGTATGCATGTGCTCTGCAAAGCACAGTTGTGTATGCATGTGTTCTGCAAAGCACTGTTGTGTATGCATGTGCTTTACAAAGCAATGCTGCATATGCATGTGCTTTACAAAGCAATGTTGTGTATGCATGTGCTTTACAAAGCAATGTTGTGTATGCATGTGCTTTATAAAGCAATGCTGTGTATGCATGTGCTTTACAAAGCACTGTTGTGAATGCCTGTGCTTTACAAAGCACTGTTGTGAATGCCTGTGCTTTACAAAGCAATGTTGTGTATGCATGTGTTCTGCAAAGCACTGTTGTGAATGCCTGTGCTTTACAAAGCAATGTTGTGTATGCATGTGTTCTGCAAAGCACTGTTGTGAATGCCTGTGCTTTACAAAGCACTGTTGTGTATGCCTGTGCTTTACAAAGCAATGTTGTGTATGCATGTGCTCTGCAAAGCACTGTTGTGTATGCATGTGTTCTGCAAAGCACTGTTGTGAATGCATGTGTTCTCCAAAGCACTGTTGTGTATGCATGTGCTTTACAAAGCAATGTTGTGTATGCCTGTGCTCTACAAAGCAATGTTGTGTATGCATGTGCTTTACAAAGCACTGTTGTGTATGCATGTGCTTTACAAAGCAATGTTGTGTATGCATGTGTTCTGCAAAGCACTGTTGTGAATGCCTGTGCTTTACAAAGCAATGTTGTGTATGCATGTGCTTCAAAGCACTGTTGTGTATGCATGTGCTTTACAAAGCAATGTTGTGTATGCATGTGCTTTACAAAGCAATGTTGTGTATGCATGTGCTTTACAAAGCAATGTTGTGTATGCATGTGCTTTACAAAGCAATGCTGTGTATGCATGTGCTTTACAAAGCACTGTTGTGTATGTTTGTACTCTACAAAGCACTGTTGTGTATGCTGTGCTCTTCAAAGCACTGTTTTGTATGCATGTGTTCTGCAAAGCACTGTTGTGAATGCCTGTGCTTTACAAAGCACTGTTGTGAATGCCTGTGCTCTTCAAAGCACTGTTGTGTATGCATGTGTTCTGCAAAGCACTGTTGTGAATGCCTGTGCTTTACAAAGCACTGTTGTGTATGCATGTGTTCTGCAAAGCACTGTTGTGTATGCATGTGCTTTACAAAGCAATGTTGTGTATGCATGTGCTCTACAAAGCACTGTTGTGTATGCATGTGCTTTACAAAGCACTGTTGTGAATGCATGTGTTCTCCAAAGCACTGTTGTGTATGCATGTGCTTTACAAAGCAATGTTGTGTATGCCTGTGCTTTAGAAAGCAATTTTGTGTATGCATGTGTTCTGCAAAGCACTGTTGTGAATGCCTGTGCTTTACAAAGCAATGTTGTGTATGCATGTGTTCTGCAAAGCACTGTTGTGAATGCCTGTGCTTTACAAAGCAATGTTGTGTATGCATGTGCTCTGCAAAGCACTGTTGTGTATGCATGTGTTCTGCAAAGCACTGTTGTGAATGCATGTGTTCTCCAAAGCACTGTTGTGTATGCATGTGCTTTACAAAGCAATGCTGTGTATGCATGTGCTTTACAAAGCAATGTTGTGTATGCATGTGCTTTACAAAGCAATGTTGTGTATGCATGTGCTTTACAAAGCACTGTTGTGTATGCCTGTGCTCTGCAAAGCACTGTTGTGTATGCATGTGCTCTGCAAAGCACTGTTGTGTATGCATGTGCTCTGCAAAGCACTGTTGTGTATGCATGTGCTCTGCAAAGCACTGTTGTGTATGCATGTGTTCTCCAAAGCACTGTTGTGTATGCATGTGCTTTACAAAGCACTGTTGTGTATGCCTGTGCTCTACAAAGCACTGTTGTGTATGCATGTGCTCTGCAAAGCACTGTTGTGTATGCCTGTGCTTTACAAAGCAATGTTGTGTATGCATGTGCTCTGCAAAGCACTGTTGTGTATGCATGTGTTCTGCAAAGCACTGTTGTGAATGCATGTGTTCTCCAAAGCACTGTTGTGTATGCATGTGCTTTACAAAGCAATGTTGTGTATGCATGTGCTTTACAAAGCACTGTTGTGTATGCCTGTGCTTTACAAAGCACTGTTGTGTATGCCTGTGCTTTACAAAGCAATGTTGTGTATGCATGTGTTCTGCAAAGCACTGTTGTGAATGCCTGTGCTTTACAAAGCAATGTTGTGTATGCATGTGCTCTGCAAAGCACTGTTGTGTATGCATGTGTTCTGCAAAGCACTGTTGTGAATGCATGTGTTCTCCAAAGCACTGTTGTGTATGCATGTGCTTTACAAAGCAATGTTGTGTATGCCTGTGCTTTACAAAGCAATGTTGTGTATGCATGTGTTCTGCAAAGCACTGTTGTGAATGCCTGTGCTTTACAAAGCAATGTTGTGTATGCATGTGTTCTGCAAAGCACTGTTGTGAATGCCTGTGCTTTACAAAGCAATGTTGTGTATGCATGTGCTCTGCAAAGCACTGTTGTGTATGCATGTGTTCTGCAAAGCACTGTTGTGAATGCATGTGTTCTCCAAAGCACTGTTGTGTATGCATGTGCTTTACAAAGCAATGTTGTGTATGCCTGTGCTTTACAAAGCAATGTTGTGTATGCATGTGCTCTGCAAAGCAATGTTGTGTATGCCTGTGCTTTACAAAGCAATGTTGTGTATGCATGTGCTCTGCAAAGCACTGTTGTGTATGCATGTGCTCTACAAAGCACTGTTGTGAATGCCTGTGCTTTACAAAGCAATGTTGTGTATGCATGTGTTCTGCAAAGCACTGTTGTGAATGCCTGTGCTTTACAAAGCAATGTTGTGTATGCATGTGCTCTGCAAAGCACTGTTGTGTATGCATGTGTTCTGCAAAGCACTGTTGTGAATGCATGTGTTCTCCAAAGCACTGTTGTGTATGCATGTGCTTTACAAAGCAATGTTGTGTATGCATGTGCTTTACAAAGCAATGTTGTGTATGCATGTGCTTTACAAAGCACTGTTGTGTATGCCTGTGCTTTACAAAGCACTGTTGTGTATGCATGTGCTCTGCAAAGCACTGTTGTGTATGCCTGTGCTTTACAAAGCACTGTTGTGAATGCCTGTGCTTTACAAAGCACTGTTGTGAATGCCTGTGCTCTTCAAAGCACTGTTGTGTATGCATGTGTTCTGCAAAGCACTGTTGTGAATGCCTGTGCTTTACAAAGCACTGTTGTGAATGCCTGTGCTTTACAAAGCAATGTTGTGTATGCATGTGCTCTGCAAAGCACTGTTGTGTATGCCTGTGCTCTGCAAAGCACTGTTGTGAATGCATGTGTTCTCCAAAGCACTGTTGTGTATGCATGTGCTTTACAAAGCAATGTTGTGTATGCCTGTGCTTTAGAAAGCAATGTTGTGTATGCATGTGTTCTGCAAAGCACTGTTGTGAATGCCTGTGCTTTACAAAGCAATGTTGTGTATGCATGTGTTCTGCAAAGCACTGTTGTGAATGTATGTGCTTTACAAAGCAATGTTGTGTATGCATGTGCTCTGCAAAGCACTGTTGTGTATGCATGTGTTCTGCAAAGCACTGTTGTGAATGCATGTGTTCTCCAAAGCACTGTTGTGTATGCATGTGCTTTACAAAGCAATGCTGTGTATGCATGTGCTTTACAAAGCAATGTTGTGTATGCATGTGCTTTACAAAGCAATGTTGTGTATGCATGTGCTTTATAAAGCAATGCTGTGTATGCATGTGCTTTACAAAGCACTGTTGTGTATGCCTGTGCTCTGCAAAGCACTGTTGTGTATGCATGTGCTCTGCAAAGCACTGTTGTGAATGCCTGTGCTTTACAAAGCACTGTTGTGAATGCCTGTGCTTTACAAAGCAATGTTGTGTATGCATGTGTTCTGCAAAGCACTGTTGTGAATGCCTGTGCTTTACAAAGCACTGTTGTGAATGCCTGTGCTTTACAAAGCAATGTTGTGTATGCATGTGTTCTGCAAAGCACTGTTGTGAATGCCTGTGCTTTACAAAGCAATGTTGTGTATGCATGTGCTCTGCAAAGCACTGTTGTGTATGCATGTGTTCTGCAAAGCACTGTTGTGAATGCATGTGTTCTCCAAAGCACTGTTGTGTATGCATGTGCTTTACAAAGCAATGTTGTGTATGCCTGTGCTTTAGAAAGCAATGTTGTGTATGCATGTGTTCTGCAAAGCACTGTTGTGAATGCCTGTGCTTTACAAAGCAATGTTGTGTATGCATGTGTTCTGCAAAGCACTGTTGTGAATGCCTGTGCTTTACAAAGCAATGTTGTGTATGCATGTGCTCTGCAAAGCACTGTTGTGTATGCATGTGTTCTGCAAAGCACTGTTGTGAATGCATGTGTTCTCCAAAGCACTGTTGTGTATGCATGTGCTTTACAAAGCAATGTTGTGTATGCATGTGCTTTACAAAGCAATGTTGTGTATGCATGTGCTTTACAAAGCAATGTTGTGTATGCATGTGCTTTACAAAGCACTGTTGTGTATGCATGTGCTCTGCAAAGCACTGTTGTGTATGCCTGTGCTCTGCAAAGCACTGTTGTGTATGCATGTGTTCTGCAAAGCACTGTTGTGAATGCATGTGTTCTCCAAAGCACTGTTGTGTATGCATGTGCTTTACAAAGCACTGTTGTGTATGCTTGTGCTCTGCAAAGCAATGTTGTGTATGCCTGTGCTTTACAAAGCAATGTTGTGTATGCATGTGCTTTACAAAGCAATTTTGTGTATGCATGTGTTCTGCAAAGCACTGTTGTGAATGCCTGTGCTTTACAAAGCAATGTTGTGTATGCATGTGTTCTGCAAAGCACTGTTGTGAATGCTGTGCTTTACAAAGCAATGTTGTGTATGCATGTGCTCTGCAAAGCACTGTTGTGTATGCCTGTGCTCTACAAAGCACTGTTGTGTATGCATGTGTTCTCCAAAGCACTGTTGTGTATGCCTGTGCTTTACAAAGCACTGTTGTGTATGCATGTGCTCTGCAAAGCACTGTTGTGTATGCATGTGCTTTACAAAGCACTGTTGTGTATGCCTGTGCTCTCAAAGCACTGTTGTGTATGCATGTGCTTTCAAAGCACTGTTGTGTATGCATGTGCTCTGCAAAGCACTGTTGTGTATGCCTGTGCTTTACAAAGCACTGTTGTGTATGCCTGTGCTTTACAAAGCACTGTTGTGTATGCCTGTGCTTTACAAAGCACTGTTGTGTATGCATGTGCTCTGCAAAGCACTGTTGTGTTGCATGTGTTTGCAAAGCACTGTTGTGAATGCATGTGTTCTCCAAAGCACTGTTGTGTATGCATGTGCTTACAAAGCATGTTGTGTATGCTGTGCTCTACAAAGCACTGTTGTGTATGCATGTGCTCTCAAAGCAATGTTGTGTATGCATGTGCTTTACAAAGCAATGTTGTGTATGCCTGTGTTTACAAAGCAATGTTGTGTATGCATGTGTTCTGCAAAGCACTGTTGTGAATGCCTGTGCTTACAAAGCAATGTTGTGTATGCATGTGTTCTGCAAAGCACTGTTGTGAATGCATGTGCTTTACAAAGCAATGTTGTGTATGCATGTGCTCTGCAAAGCACTGTTGTGTATGCATGTGTTCTGCAAAGCACTGTTGTGATGCATGTGTTCTCCAAAGCACTGTTGTGTATGCATGTGCTTTACAAAGCAATGTTGTGTATGCATGTGCTTTACAAAGCACTGTTGTGTATGCATGTGCTTTACAAAGCACTGTTGTGTATGCATGTGCTTTACAAAGCAATGTTGTGTATGCATGTGCTTTACAAAGCACTGTTGTGTATGCATGTGCTCTGCAAAGCACTGTTGTGTATGCATGTGCTTTACAAAGCACTGTTGTGTATGCCTGTGCTTTACAAAGCATGTTGTGTATGCATGTGCTTCAAAGCATGTTGTGTATGGTGTTGTGTGTTTGTTGTGTTGTGTGTTGTTTGTGTTGGTGTGTGCTGTGCTTTACAAAGCAATTGTGTATGCCTGTGCTTTACAAACATGTTGTGTATGTGTGCTTTACAAAGCAATTTTGTGTATGCATGTGTTCTGCAAAGCACTGTTGTGAATGCCTGTGCTTTACAAAGCAATGTTGTGTATGCATGTGTTCTGCAAAGCAATGTTGTGTATGCATGTGCTCTGCAAAGCACTGTTGTGTATGCATGTGTTCTGCAAAGCACTGTTGTGAATGCATGTGTTCTCCAAAGCACTGTTGTGTATGCATGTGCTTTACAAAGCAATGCTGTGTATGCATGTGCTTTACAAAGCAATGCTGTGTATGCATGTGCTTTACAAAGCACTGTTGTGTATGCCTGTGCTCTGCAAAGCACTGTTGTGTATGAATGTGCTCTGCAAAGCACTGTTGTGAATGCCTGTGCTTTACAAAGCACTGTTGTGAATGCCTGTGCTTTACAAAGCACTGTTGTGAATGCCTGTGCTTTACAAAGCAATGTTGTGTATGCATGTGTTTTGCAAAGCACTGTTGTGAATGCCTGTGCTTTACAAAGCAATGTTGTGTATGCATGTGCTCTGCAAAGCACTGTTGTGTATGCATGTGTTCTGCAAAGCACTGTTGTGAATGCATGTGTTCTCCAAAGCACTGTTGTGTATGCATGTGCTTTACAAAGCAATGTTGTGTATGCCTGTGCTTTAGAAAGCAATGTTGTGTATGCATGTGTTCTGCAAAGCACTGTTGTGAATGCCTGTGCTTTACAAAGCAATGTTGTGTATGCATGTGTTCTGCAAAGCACTGTTGTGAATGCCTGTGCTTTACAAAGCAATGTTGTGTATGCATGTGCTTTACAAAGCACTGTTGTGTATGCCTGTGCTCTGCAAAGCACTGTTGTGCATGCATGTGCTCTGCAAAGCACTGTTGTGTATGCCTGTGCTCTGCAAAGCACTGTTGTGCATGCATGTGTTCTGCAAAGCACTGTTGTGAATGCATGTGTTCTCCAAAGCACTGTTGTGTATGCATGTGCTTTACAAAGCACTGTTGTGTATGCTTGTGCTCTGCAAAGCAATGTTGTGTATGCCTGTGCTTTACAAAGCAATGTTGTGTATGCATGTTCTTTACAAAGCAATTTTGTGTATGCATGTGTTCTGCAAAGCACTGTTGTGAATGCCTGTGCTTTACAAAGCAATGTTGTGTATGCATGTGTTCTGCAAAGCACTGTTGTGTATGCATGTGATTTACAAAGCACTGTTGTGTATGCATGTGCTTTACAAAGCAATGTTGTGTATGCATGTGCTTTATAAAGCAATGCTGTGTATGCATGTGCTTTACAAAGCACTGTTGTGAATGCCTGTGCTTTACAAAGCACTGTTGTGATGCCTGTGCTTTACAAAGCAATGTTGTGTATGCATGTGTTCTGCAAAGCACTGTTGTGAATGCCTGTGCTTTACAAAGCAATGTTGTGTATGCATGTGGTCTGCAAAGCACTGTTGTGTATGCATGTGTTCTGCAAAGCACTGTTGTGAATGCCTGTGCTTTACAAAGCAATGTTGTGTATGCATGTGCTTTACAAAGCAATGTTGTGTATGCATGTGCTTTACAAAGCACTGTTGTGAATGCCTGTGCTTTACAAAGCACTGTTGTGAATGCCTGTGCTTTACAAAGCAATGTTGTGTATGCATGTGTTCTGCAAAGCACTGTTGTGAATGCCTGTGCTTTACAAAGCAATGTTGTGTATGCATGTGCTCTGCAAAGCACTGTTGTGTATGCATGTGTTCTGCAAAGCACTGTTGTGAATGCCTGTGCTTTACAAAGCAATGTTGTGTATGCATGTGCTCTGCAAAGCACTGTTGTGTATGCATGTGTTCTGCAAAGCACTGTTGTGAATGCATGTGTTCTCCAAAGCACTGTTGTGTATGCATGTGCTTTACAAAGCAATGTTGTGTATGCCTGTGCTTTAGAAAGCAATGTTGTGTATGCATGTGTTCTGCAAAGCACTGTTGTGAATGCCTGTGCTTTACAAAGCAATGTTGTGTATGCATGTGTTCTGCAAAGCACTGTTGTGAATGACTGTGCTTTACAAAGCAATGTTGTGTATGCATGTGCTCTGCAAAGCACTGTTGTGTATGCATGTGTTCTGCAAAGCACTGTTGTGAATGCATGTGTTCTCCAAAGCACTGTTGTGTATGCATGTGCTTTACAAAGCAATGTTGTGTATGCATGTGCTTTACAAAGCAATGTTGTGTATGCATGTGCTTTACAAAGCAATGCTGTGTATGCATGTGCTTTACAAAGCACTGTTGTGTATGCCTGTGCTCTGCAAAGCACTGTTGTGTATGCATGTGCTCTGCAAAGCACTGTTGTGTATGCATGTGTTCTGCAAAGCACTGTTGTGAATGCATGTGTTCTCCAAAGCACTGTTGTGTATGCATGTGCTCTACAAAGCACTGTTGTGTATGCTTGTGCTCTGCAAAGCAATGTTGTGTATGCCTGTGCTTTACAAAGCAATGTTGTGTATGCATGTGCTTTACAAAGCAATTTTGTGTATGCATGTGTTCTGCAAAGCACTGTTGTGAATGCCTGTGCTTTACAAAGCAATGTTGTGTATGCATGTGTTCTGCAAAGCACTGTTGTGAATGCCTGTGCTTTACAAAGCAATGTTGTGTATGCATGTGCTCTGCAAAGCACTGTTGTGTATGCATGTGTTCTGCAAAGCACTGTTGTGAATGCATGTGTTCTCCAAAGCACTGTTGTGTATGCATGTGCTTTACAAAGCAATGCTGTGTATGCATGTGCTTTACAAAGCAATGTTGTGTATGCATGTGCTTTACAAAGCAATGTTGTGTATGCATGTGCTTTACAAAGCAATGCTGTGTATGCATGTGCTTTACAAAGCACTGTTGTGTATGCCTGTGCTCTGCAAAGCACTGTTGTGTATGCATGTGCTCTGCAAAGCACTGTTGTGAATGCCTGTGCTTTACAAAGCACTGTTGTGAATGCCTGTGCTTTACAAAGCACTGTTGTGAATGCCTGTGCTTTACAAAGCACTGTTGTGAATGCCTGTGCTCTTCAAAGCACTGTTGTGTATGCATGTGTTCTGCAAAGCACTGTTGTGAATGCCTGTGCTTTACAAAGCACTGTTGTGAATGCCTGTGCTTTACAAAGCATTGTTGTGTATGCATGTGTTCTGCAAAGCACTGTTGTGAATGCCTGTGCTTTACAAAGCACTGTTGTGAATGCCTGTGCTTTACAAAGCAATGTTGTGTATGCATGTGTTCTGCAAAGCACTGTTGTGAATGCCTGTGCTTTACAAAGCAATGTTGTGTATGCATGTGCTCTGCAAAGCACTGTTGTGTATGCATGTGTTCTGCAAAGCACTGTTGTGAATGCATGTGTTCTCCAAAGCACTGTTGTGTATGCATGTGCTTTACAAAGCAATGTTGTGTATGCATGTGCTTTACAAAGCAATGTTGTGTATGCATGTGCTTTACAAAGCAATGTTGTGTATGCATGTGCTTTACAAAGCACTGTTGTGTATGCATGTGTTCTGCAAAGCACTGTTGTGAATGCCTGTGCTTTACAAAGCAATGTTGTGTATGCATGTGCTCTGCAAAGCACTGTTGTGTATGCATGTGTTCTGCAAAGCACTGTTGTGAATGCATGTGTTCTCCAAAGCACTGTTGTGTATGCATGTGCTTTACAAAGCAATGCTGTGTATGCATGTGCTTTACAAAGCAATGTTGTGTATGCATGTGCTTTACAAAGCAATGCTGTGTATGCATGTGCTTTACAAAGCACTGTTGTGTATGCCTGTGCTCTGCAAAGCACTGTTGTGTATGCATGTGCTCTGCAAAGCACTGTTGTGTATGCCTGTGCTCTGCAAAGCACTGTTGTGTATGCATGTGTTCTGCAAAGCACTGTTGTGAATGCATGTGTTCTCCAAAGCACTGTTGTGTATGCATGTGCTTTACAAAGCAATGTTGTGTATGTCTGTGCTCTACAAAGCACTGTTGTGTATGCTTGTGCTCTGCAAAGCAATGTTGTGTATGCCTGTGCTTTACAAAGCAATGTTGTGTATGCATGTGCTTTACAAAGCAATGCTGTGTATGCATGTGCTTTACAAAGCACTGTTGTGTATGCCTGTGCTTTAGAAAGCAATGTTGTGTATGCATGTGCTCTGCAAAGCAATGTTGTGAATGCCTGTGCTCTGCAAAGCAATGTTGTGTATGCATGTGCTCTGCAAAGCATTGTTGTGTACGCTTGTGCTCTGCAAAGCAATGTTGTGTATGCTTGTGCTCTGCAAAGCACTGTTGTGCATGCATGTGCTCTACAAAGCATGGTTGTGTATGCCTGTGCTCTGCAAAGCACTGTTGTGTATGCATGTGCTTTACAAAGCACTGTTGTGTATGCCTGTGTTCTCCAAAGCATGGTTGTGTATGCATGTGTTCTCCAAAGCATGGTTGTGTATGCATGTGTTCTCCAAAGCATGGTTGTGTATGCATGTGTTCTCCAAAGCATGGTTGTGTATGCATGTGCTTTACAAAGCACGGTTGTGTATGCCTGTGCTTTACAAAGCACTGTTGTGTATGCCTGTGCTTTACAAAGCACTGTTGTGAATGCCTGTGCTTTACAAAGCACTGCAGTGTATGCATGTGCTCTGCAAAGCACTGTTGTGTATGCATGTGATTTACAAAGCACTGATGTGTATGCATGTGCTCTACAAAGCAATGTTGTGTATGCCTGTGCTTTACAAAGCACTGTTGTGTATGCATGTGCTCTGCAAAGCACTGTTGTGTATGCCTGTGCTTTACAAAGCATTGTTGTGTATGCCTGTGCTTTACAAAGCACTGTTGTGTATGCCTGTGCTCTACAAGGCACTATTGTGTATGTCTGTGCTCTACAAAGCACTGTTGTGTATGTCTGTGCTTTACAAAGCAATGATGTGTATGCATGTGCTTTACAAAGCAATGTTGTGTATGCATGTGCTTTACAAAGCAATGTTGTGTATGCATGTGCTTTACAAAGCAATGCTGTGTATGCATTTGCTTTACAAAGCAATGTTGTGTATGCATGTGCTTTACAAAGCAATGCTGTGTATGCATGTGCTTTACAAAGCACTGTTGTGTATGCCTGTGCTCTGCAAAGCACTGTTGTGTATGCATGTGCTCTGCAAAGCACTGTTGTGAATGCCTGTGCTTTACAAAGCACTGTTGTGAATGCCTGTGCTTTACAAAGCACTGTTGTGTATGCATGTGTTCTGCAAAGCACTGTTGTGAATGCATGTGCTCTCAAAGCACTGTTGTGTATGCCTGTGCTTTACAAAGCAATGTTGTGTATGCATGTGCTCTGCAAAGCACTGTTGTGTATGCATGTGTTCTGCAAAGCACTGTTGTGAATGCATGTGTTCTCCAAAGCACTGTTGTGTATGCATGTGCTTTACAAAGCAATGCTGTGTATGCATGTGCTTTACAAAGCAATGTTGTGTATGCATGTGCTTTACAAAGCAATGCTGTGTATGCATGTGCTTTACAAAGCACTGTTGTGTATGCCTGTGCTCTGCAAAGCACTGTTGTGTATGCATGTGCTCTGCAAAGCACTGTTGTGTATGCCTGTGCTCTGCAAAGCACTGTTGTGTATGCATGTGTTCTGCAAAGCACTGTTGTGAATGCATGTGTTCTCCAAAGCACTGTTGTGTATGCATGTGCTTTACAAAGCAATGTTGTGTATGTCTGTGCTCTACAAAGCACTGTTGTGTATGCTTGTGCTCTGCAAAGCAATGTTGTGTATGCCTGTGCTTTACAAAGCAATGTTGTGTATGCATGTGCTCTGCAAAGCACTGTTGTGTATGCATGTGTTCTGCAAAGCACTGTTGTGTATGCATGTGTTCTCCAAAGCACTGTTGTGTATGCATGTGCTTTACAAAGCAATGTTGTGTATGTCTGTGCTCTACAAAGCACTGTTGTGTATGCATGTGCTCTGCAAAGCACTGTTGTGTATGCATGTGCTCTGCAAAGCACTGTTGTGTATGCATGTGCTTTACAAAGCACTGTTGTGTATGCATGTGCTTTACAAAGCACTGTTGTGTATGCATGTGCTCTACAAAGCACTGTTGTGTATGCATGTGCTTTACAAAGCACTGTTGTGTATGCCTGTGCTTTACAAAGCACTGTTGTGTATGCATGTGCTCTACAAAGCACTGTTGTGTATGCCTGTGCTCTACAAAGCACTGTTGTGTATGCATGTGCTCTACAAAGCACTGTTGTGTATGCATGTGCTCTACAAAGCAATGTTGTGTATGCATGTGCTCTGCAAAGCACTGTTGTGTATGCATGTGCTTTACAAAGCACTGTTGTGTATGCATGTGCTCTGCAAAGCACTGTTGTGTATGTATGTGCTCTACAAAGCACTGTTGTGTATGCCTGTGCTTTACAAAGCACTGTTGTGTATGCCTGTGCTTTACAAAGCACTGTTGTGTATGCATGTGCTCTACAAAGCACTGTTGTGTATGCCTGTGCTCTCCAAAGCACTGTTGTGTATGCATGTGTTCTCCAAAGCACTGTTGTGTATGCCTGTGCTCTACAAAGCAATGTTGTGTATGCATGTGTCTCAAAGCACTGTTGTGTATGCATGTGCTCTGCAAAGCACTGTTGTGTATGCTGTGCTTTACAAAGCACTGTTGTGTATGCCTGTGCTCTGCAAAGCACTGTTGTGTATGCCTGTGCTTTACAAAGCACTGTTGTGTATGCCTGTGCTTTACAAAGCACTGTTGTGTATGCATGTGCTCTACAAAGCACTGTTGTGTATGCTGTGCTCTACAAAGCACTGTTGTGTATGCCTGTGCTTTACAAGCACTGTTGTGTATGTGTGTTCAAGCATGTTGTGTATGCCTGTGCTTTACAAAGCACTGTTGTGTATGCCTGTGCTTTACAAAGCACTGTTGTGTATGCATGTGCTCTGCAAAGCACTGTTGTGTATGCCTGTGCTTTACAAAGCAATGTTGTGTATGCATGTGCTTTACAAAGCAATGTTGTGTATGCATGTGCTTTACAAAGCACTGTTGTGTATGCATGTGCTTTACAAAGCACTGTTGTGTATGCATGTGCTTTACAAAGCACTGTTGTGTATGCATGTGCTTTACAAAGCAATGTTGTGTATGCATGTGCTTTACAAAGCACTGTTGTGTATGCCTGTGCTCTGCAAAGCACTGTTGTGTATGCATGTGCTCTGCAAAGCACTGTTGTGTATGCCTGTGCTTTACAAAGCACTGTTGTGAATGCCTGTGCTTTACAAAGCAATGTTGTGTATGCATGTGTTCTGCAAAGCACTGTTGTGAATGCATGTGCTCTGCAAAGCACTGTTGTGATGCTGTGCTTTACAAAGCAATGTTGTGTATGCATGTGCTCTGCAAAGCACTGTTGTGTATGCATGTGTTCTGCAAAGCACTGTTGTGAATGCATGTGTTCTCCAAAGCACTGTTGTGTATGCATGTGCTTTACAAAGCAATGTTGTGTATGCATGTGCTTACAAAGCAATGTTGTGTATGCATGTGCTTACAAAGCAATGTTGTGTATGCATGTGCTTTCAAAGCACTGTTGTGTATGCCTGTGCTTGCAAAGCACTGTTGTGTATGCATGTGCTCTGCAAAGCACTGTTGTGTATGCCTGTGCTCTGCAAAGCACTGTTGTGTATGCATGTGTTCTGCAAAGCACTGTTGTGAATGCATGTGTTCTCCAAAGCACTGTTGTGTATGCATGTGCTTTACAAAGCAATGTTGTGTATGTCTGTGCTCTACAAAGCACTGTTGTGTATGCTTGTGCTCTGCAAAGCAATGTTGTGTATGCCTGTGCTTTACAAAGCAATGTTGTGTATGCATGTGCTTTACAAAGCAATGCTGTGTATGCATGTGCTTTACAAAGCACTGTTGTGTATGCCTGTGCTTTACAAAGCAATGTTGTGTATGCATGTGCTCTGCAAAGCAATGTTGTGAATGTCTGTGCTCTGCAAAGCAATGTTGTGTATGCATGTGCTCTGCAAAGCATTGTTGTGTATGCTTGTGCTCTGCAAAGCAATGTTGTGAATGCCTGTGCTCTGCAAAGCAATGCTGTGTATGCATGTGCTTTACAAAGCAATGTTGTGTATGCATGTGCTCTGCAAAGCAATGTTGTGAATGCCTGTGCTCTGCAAAGCAATGTTGTGTATGCATGTGCTCTGCAAAGCATTGTTGTGTAGGCTTGTGCTCTGCAAAGCACTGTTGTGTATGCTTGTGCTCTGCAAAGCACTGTTGTGTATGCATGTGCTCTGCAAAGCACTGTTGTGAATGCCTGTGTTCTGCAAAGCACTGTTGTGTATGCATGTGTTCTGCAAAGCACTGTTGTGTATGCATGTGTTCTGCAAAGCACTGCTGTGTATGCCTGTGCTCTACAAAGCATGGTTGTGTATGCCTGTGCTCTGCAAAGCACTGTTGTGTATGCCTGTGTTCTCCAAAGCATGGTTGTGTATGCATGTGTTCTCCAAAGCACTGTTGTGTATGCCTGTGCTCTACAAAGCACTGTTGTATATGCCTGTGCTTTACAAAGCATTGTTGTGTATGCCTGTGCTCTGCAAAGCACTGTTGTGTATGCCTGTGCTTTACAAAGCACTGTTGTGTATGCCTGTGCTTTACAAAGCATTGTTGTGTATGCATGTGCTCTGCAAAGCACTGTTGTGTATGTCTGTGCTCTGCAAAGCACTGTTGTGTATGCCTGTGCTTTACAAAGCACTGTTGTGTATGCCTGTGCTTTACAAAGCATTGTTATGTATGCCTGTGCTCTACAAAGCACTGTTGTGTATGCCTGTGCTTTACAAAGCACTGTTGTGTATGCCTGTGTTCTCCAAAGCACTGTTGTGTATGCATGTGCTCTGTAAAGCACTGCTGTGTATGCATGTGTTCTGCAAAGCACTGTTGTGTATGCCTGTGCTTTACAAAGCACTGTTGTGTATGCCTGTGCCTTACAAAGCACTGTTGTGTATGCATGTGCTTTACAAAGCATTGTTGTGTATGCATGTGCTCTGCAAAGCACTGTTGTGTATGCCTGTGCTCTGCAAAGCACTGTTGTGTATGCCTGTGCTTTACAAAGCACTGTTGTGTATGCCTGTGTTCTCCAAAGCACTGTTGTGTATGCCTGTGATTTACAAAGCACTGTTGTGTATGCACATGTATTCTCCAAAGCACTGTTGTGTATGCATGTGTTTTGCAAAGCACTGTTGTGTATGCCTGTGCTTTACAAAGCACTGTTGTGTATGCCTGTGCTTTACAAAGCACTGTTGTGTATGCATGTGTTCTGCAAAGCACTGCTGTGTATGCATGTGTTCTCGAAAGCACTGTTGTATATGCATGTGCTTTACAAAGCACTGTTGTGTATGCCTGTGCTTTAGAAAGCACTGTTGTGTATGCATGTGCTCTGCAAAGCATTGTTGTGTATGCATGTGCTTTACAAAGCACTGTTGTGTATGCCTGTGCTTTAGAAAGCACTGTTGTGTATGCATGTGCTCTGCAAAGCATTGTTGTGTATGCATGTGCTTTACAAAGCACTGTTGTGTATGCCTGTGCTTTAGAAAGCACTGTTGTGTATGCATGTGCTTTACAAAGCAATGTTGTGTATGCATGTGCTCTGCAAAGCAATGTTGTGAATGCCTGTGCTCAGCAAAGCAATGTTGTGTATGCATGTGCTTTACAAAGCACTGTTGTGTATGCCTGTGCTTTACAAAGCACTGCTGTGTATGCATGTGCTCTGCAAAGCACTGTTGTGTATGCATGTGCTTTACAAAGCACTGTTGTGTATGCATGTGCTTTATAAAGCACTGATGTGTATGCATGTGCTCTGCAAAGCACTATTGTGTATGCCTGTGCTTTACAAAGCACTGTTGTGTATGCATGTGCTCTGCAAAGCACTGTTGTGTATGTATGTGCTCTACAAAGCACTGTTGTGTATGCCTGTGCTTTACAAAGCACTGTTGTGTATGCCTGTGCTTTACAAAGCACTGTTGTGTATGCATGTGCTCTACAAAGCACTGTTGTGTATGCCTGTGCTCTCCAAAGCACTGTTGTGTATGCATGTGTTCTCCAAAGCACTGTTGTGTATGCCTGTGCTCTACAAAGCAATGTTGTGTATGCATGTGTTCTCTAAAGCACTGTTGTGTATGCATGTGTCTAAAGCATGTTGTGTATGTGTGCTCTGCAAAGCATTGTTGTGTATGCATGTTCTTTACAAAGCACTGTTGTGTATGCCTGTGCTTTAGAAAGCACTGTTGTGTATGCATGTGCTTTACAAAGCACTGTTGTGTATGCATGTGCTTTACAAAGCACTGTTGTGTATGCATGTGCTTTAAAAAGCACTGTTGTGTATGCCTGTGCTTTACAAAGCACTGTTATGTATGGCTGTGCTTTACAAAACACTGTTGTGTATGCCTGTGCTCTGCAAAGCACTGTTGTGTATGCATGTGCTTTACAAAGCACTGCTGTGTATGCATGTGTTCTACAAAGCACTGTTGTGTATGCCTGTGCTTTACAACGCACTGTTGTGTATGCATGTGCTCTGCAAAGCACTGTTGTGTATGCATGTGCTCCACAAAGCACTGCTGTGTATGCCTGTGCTTTACAAAGCACTGTTGTGTATGCCTGTGCTTTACAAAGCACTGTTGTGTATGCCTGTGCTTTACAAAGCACTGTTGTGTATGCATGTGTTCTGCAAAGCACTGTTGTGTATGCCTGTGCTCTACAAAGCACTGTTGTGTATGCCTGTGCTCTGCAAAGCACTGTTGTGTATGCCTGTGCTTTACAAAGCACTGTTGTGTATGCCTGTGCTTTACAAAGCATTGTTGTGTATGCATGTGCTCTACAAAGCACTGTTGTGTATGCCTGTGCTTTACAAAGCACTGTTGTGTATGCCTGTGCTTTACAAAGCACTGTTGTGTATGCCTGTGCTTTACAAAGCACTGTTGTGTATGCCTGTGCTCTACAAAGCACTGTTGTGTATGCCTGTGCTTTACAAAGCACTGTTGTGTATGCCTGTGCTTTACAAAGCACTGTTGTGTATGCATGTGCTCTGCAAAGCACTGTTGTGTATGCATGTGTTCTGCAAAGCACTGTTGTGTATGCCTGTGCTTTACAAAGCACTGTTGTGTATGCCTGTGCCTTACAAAGCACTGTTGTGTATGCATGTGCTTTACAAAGCATTGTTGTGTATGCATGTGCTCTGCAAAGCACTGTTGTGTATGCCTGTGCTCTGCAAAGCACTGTTGTGTATGCCTGTGCTTTACAAAGCACTGTTGTGTATGCCTGTGTTCTCCAAAGCACTGTTGTGTATGCCTGTGATTTACAAAGCACTGTTGTGTATGCCTGTTTCTCCAAAGCACTGTTGTGTATGCATGTGTTTTGCAAAGCACTGTTGTGTATGCCTGTGCTTTACAAAGCACTGTTGTGTATGCCTGTGCTTTACAAAGCACTGTTGTGTATGCATGTGTTCTGCAAAGCACTGCTGTGTATGCATGTGTTCTCCAAAGCACTGTTGTATATGCATGTGCTTTACAAAGCACTGTTGTGTATGCCTGTGCTTTAGAAAGCACTGTTGTGTATGCATGTGCTCTGCAAAGCATTGTTGTGTATGCATGTGCTTTACAAAGCACTGTTGTGTATGCCTGTGCTTTAGAAAGCACTGTTGTGTATGCATGTGCTCTGCAAAGCATTGTTGTGTATGCATGTGCTTTACAAAGCACTGTTGTGTATGCCTGTGCTTTAGAAAGCACTGTTGTGTATGCATGTGCTTTACAAAGCAATGTTGTGTATGCATGTGCTCTGCAAAGCAATGTTGTGAATGCCTGTGCTCTGCAAAGCAATGTTGTGTATGCATGTGCTTTACAAAGCACTGTTGTGTATGCCTGTGCTTTACAAAGCACTGTTGTGTATGCATGTGCTCTGCAAAGCACTGTTGTGTATGCATGTGCTTTACAAAGCACTGTTGTGTATGCATGTGCTTTATAAAGCACTGATGTGTATGCATGTGCTCTGCAAAGCACTATTGTGTATGCCTGTGCTTTACAAAGCACTGTTGTGTATGCATGTGCTCTGCAAAGCACTGTTGTGTATGTATGTGCTCTACAAAGCACTGTTGTGTATGCCTGTGCTTTACAAAGCACTGTTGTGTATGCCTGTGCTTTACAAAGCACTGTTGTGTATGCATGTGCTCTACAAAGCACTGTTGTGTATGCCTGTGCTCTCCAAAGCACTGTTGTGTATGCATGTGTTCTCCAAAGCACTGTTGTGTATGCCTGTGCTCTACAAAGCAATGTTGTGTATGCATGTGTTCTCTAAAGCACTGTTGTGTATGCATGTGCTCTGCAAAGCATTGTTGTGTATGCATGTTCTTTACAAAGCACTGTTGTGTATGCCTGTGCTTTAGAAAGCACTGTTGTGTATGCATGTGCTTTACAAAGCACTGTTGTGTATGCATGTGCTTTACAAAGCACTGTTGTGTATGCATGTGCTTTAAAAAGCACTGTTGTGTATGCCTGTGCTTTACAAAGCACTGTTGTGTATGGCTGTGCTTTACAAAGCACTGTTGTGTATGCCTGTGCTCTGCAAAGCACTGTTGTGTATGCATGTGCTTTACAAAGCACTGCTGTGTATGCATGTGTTCTACAAAGCACTGTTGTGTATGCCTGTGCTTTACAACGCACTGTTGTGTATGCATGTGCTCTGCAAAGCACTGTTGTGTATGTCTGTGCTCCACAAAGCACTGCTGTGTATGCCTGTGCTTTACAAAGCACTGTTGTGTATGCCTGTGCTTTACAAAGCACTGTTGTGTATGCCTGTGCTTTACAAAGCACTGTTGTGTATGCATGTGTTCTGCAAAGCACTGTTGTGTATGCCTGTGCTCTACAAAGCACTGTTGTGTATGCCAGTGCTCTGCAAAGCACTGTTGTGTATGCCTGTGCTTTACAAAGCACTGTTGTGTATGCCTGTGCTTTACAAAGCATTGTTGTGTATGCATGTGCTCTACAAAGCACTGTTGTGTATGCCTGTGCTTTACAAAGCACTGTTGTGTATGCCTGTGCTTTACAAAGCACTGTTGTGTATGCCTGTGCTTTACAAAGCACTGTTGTGTATGCCTGTGCTCTGCAAAGCACTGTTGTGTATGCCTGTGCTTTACAAAGCACTGTTGTGTATGCCTGTTCTTTACAAAGCATTGTTGTGTATGCATGTGCTCTGCAAAGCACTGTTGTGTATGTCTGTGCTCTGCAAAGCACTGTTGTGTATGCCTGTGCTTTACAACGCACTGTTGTGTATGCATGTGCTCTGCAAAGCACTGTTGTGTATGCATGTGTTCTCCAAAGCACTGTTGTATATGCATGTGCTTTACAAAGCACTGTTGTGTATGCCTGTGCTTTAGAAAGCACTGTTGTGTATGCATGTGCTCTGCAAAGCATTGTTGTGTATGCATGTGCTTTACAAAGCACTGTTGTGTATGCCTGTGCTTTAGAAAGCACTGTTGTGTATGCATGTGCTCTGCAAAGCATTGTTGTGTATGCATGTGCTTTACAAAGCACTGTTGTGTATGCCTGTGCTTTAGAAAGCACTGTTGTGTATGCATGTGCTCTGCAAAGCATTGTTGTGTATGCATGTGCTTTACAAAGCACTGTTGTGTATGCCTGTGCTTTAGAAAGCACTGTTGTGTATGCATGTGCTCTGCAAAGCATTGTTGTGTATGCATGTGCTTTACAAAGCACTGTTGTGTATGCCTGTGCTTTAGAAAGCACTGTTGTGTATGCATGTGCTCTGCAAAGCATTGTTGTGTATGCATGTGCTTTACAAAGCACTGTTGTGTATGCCTGTGCTCTGCAAAGCACTGTTGTGTATGCCTGTGCTTTACAAAGCACTGTTGTGTATGCATGTGCTCTGCAAAGCACTGTTGTGTATGTATGTGCTCTACAAAGCACTGTTGTGTATGCCTGTGCTTTACAAAGCACTGTTGTGTATGCCTGTGCTTTACAAAGCACTGTTGTGTATGCATGTGCTCTACAAAGCACTGTTGTGTATGCCTGTGCTCTCCAAAGCACTGTTGTGTATGCATGTGTTCTCCAAAGCACTGTTGTGTATGCCTGTGCTCTACAAAGCACTGTTGTGTATGCATGTGTTCTCTAAAGCACTGTTGTGTATGCATGTGCTCTGCAAAGCATTGTTGTGTATGCATGTTCTTTACAAAGCACTGTTGTGTATGCCTGTGCTTTAGAAAGCACTGTTGTGTATGCATGTGCTTTACAAAGCACTGTTGTGTATGCATGTGCTTTACAAAGCACTGTTGTGTATGCATGTGCTTTAAAAAGCACTGTTGTGTATGCCTGTGCTTTACAAAGCACTGTTGTGTATGGCTGTGCTTTACAAAGCACTGTTGTGTATGCCTGTGCTCTGCAAAGCACTGTTGTGTATGCATGTGCTTTACAAAGCACTGCTGTGTATGCATGTGTTCTACAAAGCACTGTTGTGTATGCCTGTGCTTTACAACGCACTGTTGTGTATGCATGTGCTCTGCAAAGCACTGTTGTGTATGCTGTGCTCCAAAGCACTGTTGTGTATGCCTGTGCTTTACAAAGCACTGTTGTGTATGCCTGTGCTTTACAAAGCACTGTTGTGTATGCCTGTGCTTTACAAAGCACTGTTGTGTATGCATGTGTTCTGCAAAGCACTGTTGTGTATGCCTGTGCTCTACAAAGCACTGTTGTGTATGCATGTGCTCTGCAAAGCACTGTTGTGTATGCCTGTGCTTTACAAAGCACTGTTGTGTATGCCTGTGCTTTACAAAGCATTGTTGTGTATGCATGTGCTCTACAAAGCACTGTTGTGTATGCCTGTGCTTTACAAAGCACTGTTGTGTATGCCTGTGCTTTACAAAGCACTGTTGTGTATGCCTGTGCTTTACAAAGCACTGTTGTGTATGCCTGTGCTCTGCAAAGCACTGTTGTGTATGCCTGTGCTTTACAAAGCACTGTTGTGTATGCCTGTTCTTTACAAAGCATTGTTGTGTATGCATGTGCTCTGCAAAGCACTGTTGTGTATGTCTGTGCTCTGCAAAGCACTGTTGTGTATGCCTGTGCTTTACAACGCACTGTTGTGTATGCATGTGCTCTGCAAAGCACTGTTGTGTATGTATGTGCTCCACAAAGCACTGCTGTGTATGCCTGTGCTTTACAAAGCACTGTTGTGTATGCCTGTGCTTTACAAAGCACTGTTGTGTATGCCTGTGCTCTGCAAAGCACTGTTGTGTATGCCTGTGCTTTACAAAGCACTGTTGTGTATGCCTGTTCTTTACAAAGCATTGTTGTGTATGCATGTGCTCTGCAAAGCACTGTTGTGTATGTCTGTGCTCTGCAAAGCACTGTTGTGTATGCCTGTGCTTTACAACGCACTGTTGTGTATGCATGTGCTCTGCAAAGCACTGTTGTGTATGTATGTGCTCCACAAAGCACTGCTGTGTATGCCTGTGCTTTACAAAGCACTGTTGTGTATGCCTGTGCTTTACAAAGCACTGTTGTGTATGGCTGTGCTTTACAAAGCACTGTTGTGTATACATGTGCTTTACAAAGCACTGTTGTGTATGCATGTCTCTGCAAAGCACTGTTGTGTATGCCTGTGCTTTACAAAGCACTGTTGTGTATGCATGTGTCTGCAAAGCACTGTTGTGTATGCCTGTGCTCTACAAAGCACTGTTGTGTATGCCTGTGCTCTGCAAAGCACTGTTGTGTATGCCTGTGCTTTACAAAGCACTGTTGTGTATGCCTGTGCTTTACAAAGCATTGTTGTGTATGCAGGTGCTCTACAAAGCACTGTTGTGTATGCCTGTGCTTTACAAAGCACTGTTGTGTATGCCTGTGCTTTACAAAGCACTGTTGTGTATGCCTGTGCTCTGCAAAGCACTGTTGTGTATGCCTGTGCTTTACAAAGCACTGTTGTGTATGCCTGTTCTTTACAAAGCATTGTTGTGTATGCATGTGCTCTGCAAAGCACTGTTGTGTATGCCTGTGCTTTACAAAGCACTGTTGTGTATGCCTGTGCTTTACAAAGCATTGTTATGTATGCCTGTGCTCTACAAAGCACTGTTGTGTATGCCTGTGCTTTACAAAGCACTGTTGTGTATGCCTGTGTTCTCCAAAGCACTGTTGTGTATGCATGTGCTCTGCAAAGCACTGCTGTGTATGCATGTGTTCTGCAAAGCACTGTTGTGTATGCCTGTGCTTTACAAAGCACTGTTGTGTATGCCTGTGCCTTACAAAGCACTGTTGTGTATGCATGTGCTTTACAAAGCATTGTTGTGTATGCATGTGCTCTGCAAAGCACTGTTGTGTATGCCTGTGCTCTGCAAAGCACTGTTGTGTATGCCTGTGCTTTACAAAGCACTGTTGTGTATGCCTGTGTTCTCCAAAGCACTGTTGTGTATGCCTGTGATTTACAAAGCACTGTTGTGTATGCACATGTATTCTCCAAAGCACTGTTGTGTATGCCTGTGTTTTGCAAAGCACTGTTGTGTATGCCTGTGCTTTACAAAGCACTGTTGTGTATGCCTGTGCTTTACAAAGCACTGTTGTGTATGCATGTGTTCTGCAAAGCACTGCTGTGTATGCATGTGTTCTCCAAAGCACTGTTGTATATGCATGTGCTTTACAAAGCACTGTTGTGTATGCCTGTGCTTTAGAAAGCACTGTTGTGTATGCATGTGCTCTGCAAAGCATTGTTGTGTATGCATGTGCTTTACAAAGCACTGTTGTGTATGCCTGTGCTTTAGAAAGCACTGTTGTGTATGCATGTGCTCTGCAAAGCATTGTTGTGTATGCATGTGCTTTACAAAGCACTGTTGTGTATGCCTGTGCTTTAGAAAGCACTGTTGTGTATGCATGTGCTTTACAAAGCAATGTTGTGTATGCATGTGCTCTGCAAAGCAATGTTGTGAATGCCTGTGCTCTGCAAAGCAATGTTGTGTATGCATGTGCTTTACAAAGCACTGTTGTGTATGCCTGTGCTTTACAAAGCACTGCTGTGTATGCATGTGCTCTGCAAAGCACTGTTGTGTATGCATGTGCTTTACAAAGCACTGTTGTGTATGCATGTGCTCTGCAAAGCACTGTTGTGTATGTATGTGCTCTACAAAGCACTGTTGTGTATGCCTGTGCTTTACAAAGCACTGTTGTGTATGCCTGTGCTTTACAAAGCACTGTTGTGTATGCATGTGCTCTACAAAGCACTGTTGTGTATGCCTGTGCTCTCCAAAGCACTGTTGTGTATGCATGTTTTCTCCAAAGCACTGTTGTGTATGCCTGTGCTCTACAAAGCAATGTTGTGTATGCATGTGTTCTCTAAAGCACTGTTGTGTATGCATGTGCTCTGCAAAGCATTGTTGTGTATGCATGTTCTTTACAAAGCACTGTTGTGTATGCCTGTGCTTTAGAAAACACTGTTGTGTATGCATGTGCTTTACAAAGCACTGTTGTGTATGCATGTGCTTTACAAAGCACTGTTGTGTATGCATGTGCTTTAAAAAGCACTGTTGTGTATGCCTGTGCTTTACAAAGCACTGTTGTGTATGGCTGTGCTTTACAAAGCACTGTTGTGTATGCCTGTGCTCTGCAAAGCACTGTTGTGTATGCATGTGCTTTACAAAGCACTGCTGTGTATGCATGTGTTCTACAAAGCACTGTTGTGTATGCCTGTGCTTTACAACGCAATGTTGTGTATGCATGTGCTCTGCAAAGCACTGTTGTGTATGTCTGTGCTCCACAAAGCACTGCTGTGTATGCCTGTGCTTTACAAAGCACTGTTGTGTATGCCTGTGCTTTACAAAGCACTGTTGTGTATGGCTGTGCTTTACAAAGCACTGTTGTGTATGGCTGTGCTTTACAAAGCACTGTTGTGTATGCATGTGCTTTACAAAGCACTGCTGTGTATGCATGTGTTCTACAAAGCACTGTTGTGTATGCCTGTGCTTTACAACGCACTGTTGTGTATGCATGTGCTCTGTAAAGCACTGTTGTGTATGTCTGTGCTCTACAAAGCACTGCTGTGTATGCCTGTGCTTTACAAAGCACTGTTGTGTATGCCTGTGCTTTACAAAGCACTGTTGTGTATGCCTGTGCTCTACAAAGCACTGTTGTGTATGTCTGTGCTCTACAAAGCACTGTTGTGTATGCCTGTGCTTTACAAAGCACTGCTGTGTATGCATGTACTTTAGAAAGCACTGTTGTGTATGCATGTGCTCTGCAAAGCACTGTTGTGTATGTCTGTGCTCCACAAAGCACTGCTGTGTATGCCTGTGCTTTACAAAGCACTGTTGTGTATGCCTGTGCTTTACAAAGCACTGTTGTGTATGGCTGTGCTTTACAAAGCACTGTTGTGTATACATGTGCTTTACAAAGCACTGTTGTGTATGCATGTGCTTTACAAAGCACTGCTGTGTATGCATGTGTTCTACAAAGCACTGTTGTGTATGCCTGTGCTTTACAATGCACTGTTGTGTATGCATGTGCTCTGTAAAGCACTGTTGTGTATGTCTGTGCTCTACAAAGCACTGCTGTGTATGCCTGTGCTTTACAAAGCACTGTTGTGTATGCCTGTGCTTTACAAAGCACTGTTGTGTATGCCTGTGCTCTACAAAGCACTGTTGTGTATGTCTGTGCTCTACAAAGCACTGTTGTGTATGACTGTGCTTTACAAAGCACTGCTGTGTATGCATGTACTTTACAAAGCACGGTTGTGTATGCATGTCCTCTGCAAAGCACTGTTGTGTATGCCTGTGCTTTACAAAGCACTGTTGTGTATGCATGTGTTCTGCAAAGCACTGTTGTGTATGCCTGTGCTCTACAAAGCACTGTTGTGTATGCCAGTGCTCTGCAAAGCACTGTTGTGTATGCCTGTGCTTTACAAAGCACTGTTGTGTATGCCTGTGCTTTACAAAGCATTGTTGTGTATGCAGGTGCTCTACAAAGCACTGTTGTGTATGCCTGTGCTTTACAAAGCACTGTTGTGTATGTCTGTGCTTTACAAAGCACTGTTGTGTATGCCTGTGCTTTACACAGCATTGTTGTGTATGTCTGTGCTTTACAAAGCATTGTTGTGTATGCATGTGCTTTACAAAGCACTGTTGTGTATGCCTGTGCTTTACAAAGCACTGTTGTGTATGCATGTGTTCTGCAAAGCACTGTTGTGTATGCCTGTGCTCTACAAAGCACTGTTGTGTATGCCAGTGCTCTGCAAAGCACTGTTGTGTATGCCTGTGCTTTACAAAGCACTGTTGTGTATGCCTGTGCTTTACAAAGCATTGTTGTGTATGCAGGTGCTCTACAAAGCACTGTTGTGTATGCCTGTGCTTTACAAAGCACTGTTGTGTATGCCTGTGCTTTACAAAGCACTGTTGTGTATGCCTGTGCTTTACAAAGCACTGTTGTGTATGCATGTGCTCTACAAAGCACTGTTGTGTATGTCTGTGCTTTACAAAGCACTGTTGTGTATGCCTGTGCTTTACACAGCATTGTTGTGTATGTTTGTGCTTTACAAAGCATTATTGTGTATGCATGTGCTTTACAAAGCACTGTTGTGTATGCCTGTGCTTTACAAAGCACTGTTGTGTATGCATGTGCTTTACAAAGCACTGTTGTGTATGCATGTGCTCTGCAAAGTATAGTATGTAGTATCTACATGTAGAAGTTGTACACATGTATGGAGCATCCACCCACATGTAGAACATAACGGCCGTTATCAGGATTATTCTCCAATAGGCAACACAAAAAACACACCTGTTTCATGCCAAAAGGTAGGGATTTTTTTTAAATTTCGATTACCATACCCTTGGGCACAATTTAAAAAAAATTTCTTCTTCAAAATTTCATACAAAACCTCAGGGTCGGGGGGGGGGGATTGGTCAGTCGGGAAACCGTAAACACAGGTATTTTTAATTTTGGCCTAATATGAAAACACTAATACACTTCGGGAGTGGAGGCATCACTTTGAATGGTGCCTGTGGACGATGATAAATAAACACGTAATAAAATAAATATAAATAAAGATAGGTAAATTTCACTCACTGATCGTCTCCGTCCTGGTCTTCCTCCATTATCTCTGGAGGGGCCATTGGGTTGGAGAAACTCTCCATTCTCTCAAATTCTGGCCCTGAAATTTAAACAACATTAATTTTGTACATACGGTATGAAATTCCGAGCACTTGTCCTGTCAGACTGCCAGCAGGAATCCCTTACTTGCCCGACAACAGACTGCCAGCAGGAATCCCTTACTTGCCCGACAACAGACTGCCAGCAGGAATCCCTTACTTGCCCGACAACAGACTGCCAGCAGGAATCCCTTACTTGCCCGACAATTATTAGCATTTGTCTCGGCCGGCAAGGCAATGGAATTGACTACCACTGGGGTTTCCTCAAAATACTCCCTTGGATCCATGAGAAGTACTCCTCTTGCTTCCTCCAGAGTACCATAATGGATATAACATACAGGTATAGGAAACTCCCAGGTTAATAACGTTGGTGCAGTTAACATGTGAACTTTATAATGATTAATTTATACAGAAGAAAGTTTACAGAAAAACTTGGATTTCTGAGCCGATAGACACATTCTAGGTTTGGACTGACAGGGCAGGGCGCTGCACCCATTCACATTTTTTTATACATGTATGTATAAGCTTCTACAAGTGAGTGCCTAGGGGGTGGGCGGACATAAATAAACCAGAACTTTTCACCAATATGTAGAGCCTTACTGCCTCGTTCATCAAGCTTAATTACATGTAGCTGTCAATCACCATACAGTAAAATTCTCTAACCCCCAATAACCTAAGCTCATGGCTCAAAATGCACACTGCCTCTTTTCTAACCCATCCTGCCCTTTTTTCCACTCAAGAATAAACCCTACTTTCAATTTCAGAACGCTTATGCAAACATTTTTTGAAATCGCATCTGCGAGAACCTTGTATTGTATGTACTACGAAATAAGATATATAATATATATATATGGCATTTCGGTGAATTATTTCCAGAACATTAATTTTGCTATTTAACATTTCAACGCACCCTTGCGATAGAGCATAGTCAAGCACACCCAAATATAATTCACTGTGATATAAAATGCAAGGGGCGCATGCTGGAGCAGTTCATTGATAAGTGTATAACCAAGTGTGTTGATTCCTCAATCACAGAGGGCACAATGAACGTATAAACATTGACTATAAATCTAAACTAATTAATCGCTCTCACTACCTCATTGCTGCTGGACTGAGGCAATCATCACCGGTAGGGGTGTCACCATATCAGCAATATCGCGATATATTGCCTATTCATTTGTCATGCATTGTGATTATATATTTTTCTATTAACCCATTTCATTCTGGATACCGTTCAAACAGTATTTGCAAAGAACATAGAGCCAGATCAACTGCCACAGAACGCCGTCTGATCAGGCTCTATGCTGTTTGCTATTCAGATGATCTTGCTACAGCACTTGGCTATGTAACAAACAACATAGATCCTGATCAGCACGCAGCGTCACGCTGCGTCTGATCTGGATCTATGTTGATTGCAAAAGCCTTTAAATGTATCCAGAATGAAATGGGCTAAGAGTATTTACCGGTAGTATATCGCGACACCCCTAATCATCGGACCGCCGCAATGTGGGGTTTAAGTTTTTTGCCAAGGGACACAAACACTATGTTTCTGACAAGGTTTAAACTCCCAAACTCTCCGTTACAAGGCGGACATCATTACACCACACATGGTCTAGATACTGTTTTGGGCCAAAATTCATTCAGTTGTGGAGGAGGGAAGGCGTGCTTATTTTTGCAAAAGACTAGTGGAAAGAAACAACATAATTATGTGGAAGTCATTATAGTGCAGTGGTAGCGCATTCGATCCCGACATGCGCCTCCCAGTCATACTCACTACTCAGTATTGGATTTTGGGAGTATGATATACAAATAGTTCTAACTAGAAGTTCAGGTGTGAGAGGTGCAGAGTAAAATATAGGCTACTAGCTTGTGCGATTGTTCCCTTAGGTAAGCCATTTAAATTGCAATTTGACTGTCTTTCTGTATGGGCTACATCGTGTACAAAATGTGCCCCAAAGAGGGGACAACTGCACGTAAGTATATATAGATATCCGAAATAACATTATCCGAACTTATATCGATTAGTGTTAATAGTGTTAATCAATTAATGCATTGTTTTTTTTAATTCAAAAGTGTTCCTACAATACTAGATGTAATTACACAATGGACAATAATGATTAATTATACATACTCTCAGGCATTATGGGAAAATTAAATAAACAAAAATATAGCAGTAGTTCTGTTCGGTATTGACTTCTCGTGCGATCTCGTTTGATATTATACAAATCCAAAGTAAATTATATACGAACAAGGAATTGAAAATACGAAGATGAATCGCTAGCTATGGCAACTTTTGAGTATGCCATGCAGAGTATGACTGGAACGCACTGTATGTATGTATGTATGTATGTTCCTTTAATGTCAAACCCCTCGCGGGGACTTAGACATGTTTTCATGGGCAGGCTTAGCCGACCTAAGCGATTAACTAGTACTAAGCACTAAGCAATGTGTGTGTGAGGTGACTTGCTCAATGTCACTACATACGTTGCCTGACCGAGTATCGAACCCGGGACCGTTCGAGTCCAAATCCGACGCTCTACCACTGGACCACGTACGTGCCACACAATCGGTGACACTGATTAAATTCTCATTAGGTCAGATTGCTAAAAGGAATTACATACTAGGAATATAAATCCATGATATCCAATTAAATTACGGAAACAATATAGATACATTGGCCTGGTGCTAAATATACGGGTGGTTATGGATACCAAAACGCTCACCCCCAACCCGCCGCGATGGAACCTGTGGACACATAGGTGCGGGTACAGGTAAACAAATGAATATATTTACTACTCAATAACTGTTAAATATATAGCAGAACATTAGAGTGCGTGCGTTCCTAACATCCTCAACTATTCGTGAAGTGTGGTTGTAGTTGTAGAGTGTTGTCTTGTAGAGTGATTTTGTTGAAGTTCCGGTGATGGTGCAGTAAAATGTGACAACTGTAGGAGGCATATTCTTTCTCTTCAGGGCGACAAGTCCTGAACGTTTCTTCTTTCATACGGCTCATCTTAGGGCCGCCTTCTGCACTGGTGGTCATCCCGCAGCAGTATATAAACATATATGATAGTTAAACACTGGTCGTCTACGTCGCTCCGGGGTTAGTCCATACACTCACTACTTCTGTAGAATAGAAGTGCATGAGCGCTTGTTCCGAGTCACAAGTTCGACAATCAAAACGTCCCAGTAGCATACACTGCTGTTGATAGTTTGATTTAACCATATTTTATTGCATATGCATATTAAACAGTACAGTTGACATACATGCATGATACAGAATAGAAATTAACAATGTATAAGATGCATACATACATGTGTGTAACATTGCAAAAGGGTCGGGCCACAAGTTATAACCAACATTGGCCCTTCCCAATAATCAAACTTTGTTAAACAAAAGGTGCGCTATCATCTCAGTACTGTCAATTTTACTCTATGTTGATATGTATAAACGGAAAAAAACATTATTAATATAAACAGAAATTTTGGAATTTAGATTTCTGTTTATATCAATTATGTTTTTCCCCGTTTATCAACTGCTGTTGATAGATGGGTCCTGATAGCGACGCGCACGCCATGCAGAGATCAGCCGGGATGATGATTGGATACATGCGCTTATATCTCTTTTATATGAAAAGTAAGTGATAGCGCAGTGGATGCGCATTCGCTTCAGGTGCGAAAGGTCCGGAGTTCGAGCCCCACTGGAGCCATTACGATTGTGCCCTTAGGCAAGGCATTTAAATTCCACGTTGCCTGTTCTCTCTCCCTCGTGGCGATGGATTCCAACAGGAATGAGGTCTCTCGAGTGATTAATATAAGTTGTAAGAACTTCTTTCGTAAGTTGGTGCACCCAAGTACTGGTTAACCGCTGGAACCTGCCCAGGAAAGGTGTTGCTAAGTAAACTGTCCGCCGGCGATATAGCCCGAAATGGTGCTGATGCAGGCGTAAAACCCGAACTATAATAACGATCTTTCGCAATCGAGCTAAAATAAATTTGCATAAACTATTCGAAAAGGGTCAAAAGTGTAAACATAGAGCTATATAGGTTTCACCTAAGAGGTAGATATTGGGCTCGGTCAGCAAACAAATGTCTTCATAATGGATATGAATAAAACCTAGCTTCGACTAAGTAGCTCACCATGAGCTCATCCACACAGCCAAGCACAGTAATCGGTATTAATATTAATGCCACACCCTGGATCCATTCTCGTCTTAAGACCAGGTCACAATAGGTTCTCGCCCAAAATTATGCGTTGACATGTTACCAGATTTTTCAGGGCCCCACTGGTTTGTTATGGATTGGCTGCCCGATTAGCGCAGTGGTTAGCATGCTCGATTCTCACCATTGCAACTGCGTATTCGAACCTCGGTCCTGAAAGTATGTGAGATGGTACGGTGGTCGCCAGATCGGACAGGTGGGTTTTCTCCGGGTACTATGGGTTCCTCCCACACGAATGACAACACACACGCCTTCATCCCATGATTAATATATGTTGTTACTTGTTTCATAATCGTTGTAAAATAAATAAAGTTACACCCCAGTCCTCAGCAGAAGCACTACTCCATGACCTACACCTCTTAGAGTATTGTGTTAGGAAATGGTCAATCGAATTCAACACTGATAAATGTAATGTATTAAGAAACAACAAGAAAAGAGTCAAAACCAGGAACCAACTGATCAAAGAAACTGCTTACAACCACGTATGTCCATCGACACATTGAATACTGCTCCACAATCCGGAATCCCTGACAGAACCACATTACCTACACAATTGAAATGGTCCAAAGATCTGAAGCCATTTATATATTTAACGATTACAACTACAGTAGCAGTGTATCATACATAGAATCCTCACTTATTTGGGAAAACCATAGAGGAAAGACGAAAGCAAGTCTCATTGGTATGTTTTATAAAATAAGAATATTAATAAACTAGTAGTGGTACACTTCCATCACCTAACGCCGACACGAAACCCTAATTTATATAAGTGCACAGTGCAAAGCGCAATACCATGTCAACGCCTTTCTCACTAGGACTATCATAATATGTGTGCTTTACGGTTATTTATCGTCGCTACCGGTTGCCCATATGAGCGACGCCTCCTGATGAGATTAGACATTTTAGATTTTTGGAGGATAGTGCAATGATACAGCTGTTAATATTATTATGGTCAGACGGGGGATCGAACCTGCGATCCCTGGATTCGCAGTCCAACGTGTTGATCAGAATACGGAACAGTCTACCGAGACACATACAGTCGATTCTCAATCAGGACTCCTACTCCGCATAAACTTAAAACTGTCCGATTTGTGACTGTACAGAGCTTCGTAGATCATGTTATCTTAATATTATAACATTATTTGATCTAGGCAAACTGACTATTTCCAGATTGTTCAGCAGTAGAAAGTTGAAGTTATTTGAAAATCCCCATGTTGTTATTTGTTTTCTAGATATTAAATAAAAAATGAAATACAGAAGAAAAGTGTGCATGTAATATTGACTATGTTATGTATTATACAATTAGTTATAATGCACAATTTATATTTTTTTAAATAATATTTTATTGCAACTTTTTCATAATGACGAATACAATTTACAAATCACAACAACATTACTGTCACATTTATATAACATGCATAAAACCTGATAATATCCATATACATATACATGGCATTTTCAAAGTGCAAAAGGATTGGGCTACATGTATACATGTATACAATCGTTTGGTCTTGCTGAATCATCACATAATTGGTTTTCCTCGTACTTAGCTGACAGGTTCCAACACACGAATGTTTCTGGTGCTCGTTCTGATGCTGGACCTGTTGTTTCTGGTGTTCCTCAGGGGTCTGTCTTAGGTCCCATTCTCTTTATAATTTACATCAATGACTTACCTATGACTCTTACCAGTACAGTTGCAGACATATTTGCTGACGATACAACTATATCTGCCTCCGATCAATCTCTTGACACTCTTACTACTTCTTTATCTACTAATTTGATAAATGTTCAACAGTGGTGTTTAGACAATCGTATGATTCTCAATACTTCTAAGACCAAAATCATGTATATTTCCTCTAAATCAAAAGCTCATAGTATCAGTGAGTCTGCTCTTGAAGTGAAAGTGAACAACACCGTCATACATCCGAGTTCTGATGAACGACTACTCGGAGTTATGATTGACAACACACTATCCTGGGATAAGCATACTGACAATGTTCTCAAAAAATGTAACTCTTATTTTTATTTATTGTCTCGTATAAAAAGGTATCTCTCTATTCCCAATCGCAACCTCTTCTACAATGCTTACATATTGCCTCACTTAGACTTTTGTTGTGTGATTTGGGGTAACTGTAACTCATCTTTAGAAGATAAAATAGTTCAGTTACAAAAGAGGGCAGCTAGACTAATTCTAGATCAGGACTTTGACATTCCATCGCAATTATTATTCTCCCAACTAAAATGGATGACCTTTCCAGAACGAGTCATATATCAGACGGCTATACAAATGTATAGAATATTACATGGAGCTGCTCCAGACTATTTAAAATCGTCCTTCACTTTTACTTCTGATATACATCCTAGAATTCTTAGATCAACCTCAGAATATCAATTATACACACCAAGACCAAATTATGAATTATTTCGTAATACATTTGAATTTTCAGGATCATCTATTTGGAATTCATTGCCTCACTCAGTTCAAAATGCTCCAACTATCCAACAGTTCAAAATTCTCTACTTAAGGTGGAACTATAACAATTCAAACTAATCGCGTACTTCTACTGTTATTATAAACGTGTATTGCCATTGCTATATTTATTAGAATCGGAAAATTGCTGTCTTTAAGTTGATTTCATACATATTTTGAAGATACCACTACAAGTAAAATCTGCACATTGTTAGATAGATCTAGTGTCATTAATTGTCTCATTCCCATTTTCTACTATGCTAGCCAATTCCATACATCATCATATTCCATTACATATTAAATATAGTTTCTCTATTTTTCAGCCTTTACATTACTATATTATTCCAATGTGCAGTTCTCACTTATAGTGCTATCTTTTGATTGCATTTGATTGTATATATGTTGAGGGCCTCATGGTAGATTAACTTTTGTTAAATGAGTACTCTCGTTGAATAAAGTCTTTATTATTATTATTATTATTATTCCATATAAATACCAATGCCCTTGCTATATTATTGCTAACCACTGGACTACAGATCCGTATGTCCATCACGGTCATGTCTCTTATGATCTCTTTCACTGCAGTACTGTAGCGGTATAGGAAGTATGAATATATAACAGTTTATAGGCCTACATGTATATGATATTAACTCTCTCAACCCCAAGTAACTGACATGGATTGGTGCATGCTATTATTAGACCAATAAATTAATAAGATAATTACCTTTGGACAAGTTCATTTATCAAAATGGGTAATTTTATCTAAAAATAGTAATAATTATTACTGGCAAAAAAGTGCAGATCCTGATGAGACGGCTCGTTACGAGCCGGCTCATCTGGATCTACACTTTTCATAAGCCTATTTAGAGGCCTGTGGGGTTGAAAGGGTTAAACATATAAATGATGTATGGGTTCGGTAAGGCCGCAAGGGCATTGGTATTTATGTGGAAAACGATTAAATAAATGTATATTATTTTCCGATTTGCGGAAATGATCGTACAATATGAACTGCGTAATTGTGGTTTTTATCACGAAATCGAAATAAATTTCAAATCAGACTATAATATATATGTAGCTCTCTTTACACGTGTCAACCACCTTGCTATACGGACACGTTATTTGAAAGCTATACATTAGTTTTTATCCACTAAGCAATTTACTTTCGTTTACTTATATAGAATGAATATCAGAAGATTTCTATCACGAGATGTGTGCTTGGTGCTCCCCGTTGTTCTGTTGGCTTTATTTTACGTATACCAGAACTATAGGATACAGGGAATGCTAGGTAAGTTTATAAAAAAATAGTGTCACATTTAAATAAAAACGTATTTCTTGAAAATATTTAAATTTTGATACAAATATGTTTTAGCTTTAATATTTATTACAGTCTTGTCTGTATACAGCATAGCCTTAAAGCATATCACATACTGCAAACAATGCATACCTGTATGTGTACAGCATACCACTAAAGCATATCACATACCGTAAAGAGTGCACATTCGTCTATGAACAGCATAGCATTAAAGCATATCACATAATATAACACAATGCATACCTGTATGTGTACAGCATAGCATGTGTGTGTTTTACGTTTATTTATCGTCGCTACCGGTTGCCCATATGAGCGACGCCTCCTGAAGATATTAGTCATTTTAGATTTTGGAGGATAGTGCAGTGATACAGAGAGAGACCCATTTCAGAGTCTCCTCTGGTTCTTTTACGTGCACGGTGTAAAGCACTGACACGAGACCTCGGTTTAACGTCCCATCTGAAAGACTGTTAATTTTATTAGGGTCAGACGGGGGATCGAACCTGCGATCCCTGGATTACCAGTCCAGCGTGTTACCACTGGGCTATAGATCCGTCTGTACACAGCATAGCATTAAAGCATATCACATATAAAACAATGCATACTCGTCTATTCACAGCATACCACTAAATTATATCACATACTGTAAAACAATGCATACTCGTCTATTCACAGCATACCACTAAAGCTGTTGGCGCGACGTTAAACACTACGGTACTGGGTATTCTTGTTATACTGATCATATACAAATATATATGCTGGTACCAGTTTAGCTGTATGTACTGCAAACTGAAACTAAGTTGGTCTAGGTATAAAGAGATGCATGCATAAATAGCAACATGGCAACTTTACATGCATGTTTCTATTTTCATTTCAGATGAAGAATGGTATGAACTGCCAATCAGAAATTCTTATGAAGATGATTTGAAAGTAGATACACCGGATTATGACTCGGATCATAGCAAACTCCCTCTCATATTTCAGCCAAATGTAGAGGTCGAATTTCCAACCGTAAAAGGGGGTAAATCTCGCATACCACACATCATACACCAGATTTATAGAAATCAAACTGTTCCGGCAAGTTATATGAATAACATGCGATCATTTGTAAGGAATAATCCGACTTGGGAATATAGATTTTGGACCTTTCTGTCCGGTCGAAATCTAATAATAAACAAGTACCCGTATTTATTGAAAAGCTACGACAGCTTTAATCACACGACCGACCGTTCTAAAAAGGCTGATATGCTAAAGTACGTCGTCTTGCATGAATATGGTGGTTTGTACGCCGACTTGGATGTGGATAATTCTCGTTCTTTGGATATCGCAACAAGAAAATATGCCTGTATAATACCAGTGGAACCGTTTGAACACAGTGTTTTTCTGCACGAGTTTCACGTGATTCTAAGCTCAGCTGTTATGCTCTGCCGTCCCGGACACCCGTTCATAAAGCAAGTATTGAGGAATTTGACGAAGGTCGCTAATCTGAAAAATAATGCGTTCGATATTACTGGTGCGGGACATTTAACGCGAAACTACCTGTGGTACAACAAACTGACAGATAAGGACCTGCTTAAGAGGAAAACAGATGGCAGTAGTAATTCGCCATACTTCTATAAAGGAGCACTTGCCGAGGACGACAACGATGCTATTTATATCCCAAATTCGCAGTATTTCTTATCTAACATCAACCATGATTTAATGAACAAGGATGGTGAACTAGATGTGTGCACCAAACGTGATATTCTAGTTCCGTTTCTAACAAAACGGGCTTGTGCCGAATTTGCAAGTCGTAAACGACTGCGAAGAAACATGGAGTTCATGTTTACGTATCGTTATTGGTTAGATATTTGGTACCCGAATCCTTCATATATCTCAACATTAGTTTCTATCAACAAAATTATTCCCCGTTGTGTCCTGTATAGGTAACTGTGTTTAGTGTTTTACGTTTATTTATCGTCGCTACTGGTGGCCCATATGAGCGACGCCTCCTGAAGAGATTAGTCATTTTAGATTTTTGGAGGATAGTGCAATGATACAGATAGAGACCTGTTCCAGAGTCTCATCTGGTTCTTTAACGTGCACAGTGTAAAGCACCGGCACGAGACCTCGGGTTAATGTCCCATCTGAAAGACTGTTAATTTTATTAGGGTCAGACGGGGGATAGATTACCAGTCCAGCGTTTTACCACTGGACTACAGATCCGTCTGTGCTTAGTGTGTATGCTTTATGTTTATTTATCGTCGCTACCGGTTGCCCATATGAGCGACGTCTCCTGAAGAGATTTGTCATTTTAGATATTGGAGGATAGTGCATGATACAGACAGAGGCCCATTCCAGAGTCTCCGCTGGTTCTTGTACGTGCATGGTAAAAGCACCGACACTCGGTTTAATGTCCCATCTGAAAGACTGTCAATTTTATTAGGGTCAGACGGGAGATCGAACCTCTGTGTTTAGCCTAATAAATAGGTATATATATATATAAGAATAGGGCCCGAGGTTATAACACTTTCCTCAGATCCCGAGCTCGAGGAATTTGATTGGTTAATCCTGATTCTAAGGTTTAAACTCTGCCTATCCAATCGGAAGCTTGAGACTGAGTTTGAGATTGGAGAAAAGGTTTATAACACCCAGGCTAGGTCTATGATTGATCAATATAAGGTTGTGATAATGTATGTGATCATGTTAATAAATGAACAATCGTGTAGTGCCTATATAATAAGCTGAAGATATATGTCTAATCAGACAGACGGATCTGTAGTCCAGTGGTAAAACGCTGGACTGGTAATCCAGGGATCACAGTCTTTCAGATGGGACGTTAAACCGAGGTCTCGTGTCGGTGCTTTACACTGTGCACGTAAAAGAACCAGAAGATACTTTGGAATGGGTCTCTGTCTGTATCATGCACTATCATCCGACAATCTAAGATGACTAATCTCTTCAGGAGGCGTCGCTCATATGGGCAATCGGTAGCGACGATAAATAGACGTAACACACACGCGCACGCGCACACACACGTGCACGCACGCACGCACGCACGCACGCACGCACACACAGTATATGTCTAATCAGTATATGTCTAGCACTGACGGCCCGTGTCCGCATTTCGATGATGACGGGGAAAATGATGTATATACTCTCTCTACGACAGAATACATGTATAGATATGTGCGAGTAGGTTTCTGTTACAGGCCGATTGTTTCGTTCGATTTCAGTGGTTCTTAAAATAGTAATCCAATAGAACATAACGTTGCTTCTGTAGTCATGACTTCTTTTGTGACAGTTTCGTGAATTCGGCTCGTGGCTTAAATATGATATAACAGATGCTGAATAATTATGTCGTATATATATTTGTGTTTCTGCTTGTACGTAAACTGTTGTTGACGAATCATAAAACAAGACAGTAGAATATATATTTCATTTTATTTTCTTCATTTGTTTCAGTATAAAGTCCAGACATATTTGAGGGATACATGGACAAACTCTAAATACATTCTTGCTAACATATCAATATATTTACATCTGCAGTGTATAATAGTAGAATACCCTTCGGTTCAACGCCAAACAAACGGCGGCCATTTTGAATGATAAATATAGGCACACATGCTGTGGAAAGTATCTGACGGACTGCACATAGGGTCGGGCCTTAATTTAACGAATAACTGATTTGCATACCATATCTGGGGTGGATTCGTGGACATTGAGGTCGGATCCTGCACATCAGATTTGTCCAATTGTAACAAACCCTATCATGGGTTATCTAGTATTTTATATTATAACTGTAAATAAACAACATACTATTCTGAAGAATTCTGTCGCGGCTAATTTATAAATTAACAGTAAGAATAATGGTGACACTGGTGACACAGGTTTGGAACTTCACCAATGTATTGACCATGTTATTTATTGTCCTAATCTACTGTAGTCGATCAAAATCATGCGCATCTTAAAATGGACGGTACAAAATCCAAAATGGCCGCGTGTAAATGACAAATTACTGTTCAGAAACAGGAAAGTGCACTGTATTCCACTCTCCCCATTTGTATGCCAGCAATTATAATAAAACATGCTAAAACTGATATACAGTCAAACCTGTCTTAAGCAGCCAGCCAAGGGAATCACAGAAAGTGGCTGTTTATCACAGGTGGCTGCTTAATAGAAGTCAAATGTATAGTAAAACAATGTATTGGGAATCTGGAAACTGGCTGCTTAATACAGGTTGGCTGCTTAATGGAGGTGACCACTAACACAGGTTTGACTGTATGCGCATTAATTTCTTTGCACTTAAGATTTGCTATGGCCTACGACATACGGAGGGAGCTCTATATACGTAGGGCCACTTGTAACCCGACACTTATATCATTCGGTATTATTGGATTATTTGTTAAAGGACGTTGTTCACATTTGGACCATGAATAAATTAACATATCATACGCATATACGAGAAATGTGTCCTTAATTCATCAAAAATAACACTTAACAGATAACATACAGCACTGAAACATTCAAATACAAACCCGTATGTATTGAGTACCTACGATGGCTTTAGTCGCACCAACGACTGTGCTGCTAAAATGCTGATATTATAAAGTACGCCCTCTTGCATACATTTGGTGGTTTGTATGCAGACTTTGATGTCGAGAATTACCGACCGTTAAGGACCACAACAACAAAATATTCTTGTATAATACCAGTGGAACCGTTTGAACACAGTGTTTTCTGCACGAGTTTGACGTGATTTTAAGAACAGCTGTTATACTCTGCCGTCCAGGACATCCGTTCATCAAGCAAGTATTGATGAATTTGACGATGGTCGCTAATCTGGAAAATAATGCGTTCGATATTACTGGTGCGAGACATTTAACGCGAAACTACCAGTGGTACAACAACATCACCGATAAGGACCTGCTTAAGAGGAAAACAGATGACAGTAGTAAGTGTTACTCCGGAACTCTGATAATGTGGGTTTTTCCAATATCTATTTTGTGACCCGGTACAAACACAGCCATACTTATATAAACTTGCCGAGGATGACAACGATACTATTTATATCCCAAATTCGCAGTATTACTTGTCTAGAATGAATCGGCATATGCTAAGCGAAAATGGTGTTATTGATATAGTGGTCTCGGATTGGTTGAACAAGTGTAGGGAAGTCCTTAAGTGTTATTGATACATGCACTGATTGGTTGAGTAGGTATTGTCAGCAATAGTGAAAATGACATCTAAATATTAAAATACAATCTATCTATCTTCCGCTAATGTCGAACCCCTCGCGGGGACGTAGACATGTTGCGCGTCTAAAACCGCAAAGAAGTTAAAAGTATGAGTAGTTAAAAGTATAATTTAAGAACAACTAGGGACTGGCATGATCAATATGGCAAACTGCCGTATTGAATTGCTCTATGGTAGGGAGATGGACAATGTCAGGAGGGAGGTGGTTCCAATGGTAGATTGTTCTTGGAAAAAAGGAAAACTTGTAGTAGTCTGTAGTTGCTGTAATTAACCTATAGCTTAAGGAATGGCAATGGCGAGCAGGACGGGAGAGGGGAACTAGGTAATTGTCAATGGGAATAGCAACAAGATCATATGAATTTTATGCATAAGGGATGACATATTGTCAATACGCCGTTGATCTAGTCTGCGTAGATTAAGGGAATGTAGCATGTCTGTAACACTAGAGGTACGATAGAAGTCAGCCTTTATCCAACGGGCTGCTCTTCGCTGGACACCTTCACTTTGGTCTATCAATGTTTGGGTATGGGGCGACCAGATCTCGGAGCCATATTCAAACTGGGGTCTCACTAGTATCTGGTAAGCCATGGACTTAAGGGGTTCAGCTTTGACCTGGAGGTTTCTACGTAGAAATCCTAATGTTTGGTTTGCTTTCTTTGTTGACCTTTTTATATGAGTGTCCCACGACAGGTTATTTGAGATATCTACGCCTAGGTATTTGGCTGAGGTGACCGACTCAAGTAGGACTCCATTAAGTTTATATTTACTGGGAATATGATGTTTCCTTCTGGTGACGTGGATAACTTGACATTTGGAGGGGTTAAATTCCATGTCCCACTCCAACTCCCACTCTTCTAATCTCTTAAGATCGTTTTGGAGTGTGACCGATTCATTTGCAGATGTCAGTGATAGATAGACTGCAGTATCATCTGCAAAGATACGGACTTTGGAACTGATGTTTTATGGGAGGTCGTTAATGTAGGCTAGGAAAAGCAGGGGTCCAAGTACGGATCCCTGTGGGACTCCAGAGGACACCGGAATGGCCTCTGAACTAATACCATTAAGGACAACTGACTGGAGTCTATTATCTAGAAAACTCTTAATCCACCTTAATGTTTGACCTCTGACTCCATATTCATGCAATTTAGTAGTACGTTCTCGTGATTGACCTTATCGAAAGCCTTACTGAAGTCTAATAGGATGAGATCTACCTGATGCTTATTGTAGACAGAGGTAACCAAGTCATATATGAGATGCAGTTTGGAATTGCATATACTACTTGGTGACAAATAAACACCATATTATAAATGCAGATGTCAGTGTAACATTCACCACCAAGTGACATTCAGAGTAGGGGGTGTGTGCCTTTAGTGGGAAATAAAAAAAACGCAATTTGTCAACCCCATTGAATTCTGACATTTTCTTGTGGTTCAAAGGCCAGTCTGTTGAAAACTACTGTCTTTTGTGCCAAACTATTTTTGGGGGGAATTACAATAGCGTTGTCTGACCTGAACTAGATATATGCACCAAACCTGATACTCTTGTTCAGTTTCTAACAAAACGAGCGAGTGCCGAATTTCCAGATTTGAAAAGTCGAAAACGGTTAAGAAGAAGAATGACGTTATTGTTCACGTATCGTTATTGGTTAGATAGCTGGCACCCGAATCCTTCATATAGTTCAAAGTTAGTTAAAAAAAGTTATTCCACACTGTGTCCTGAACTTGATTTATTCCGAAAAACAGGTATTCCTGGATATATTTATGTATCGTGTATGAGTGTAGCGCGTGTATGAGTGTAGCGTGTATGAGTGTAGCGTGTATGAGTATAGCTATGTTTAACATAATACACATGTCTTAATATACATCATACATGTATATATTATAGGAATAGGACCCGATGTTATAAAACGTTCCTTAGATCTCAAGCTCGCGAGAGTTAGAGTAGAGTACTTTGATTGGTTGATGTGTGTGTGTGTGTGTGTGTGCGTGCGTGCGTGCGTGCGTGCGTGTGTGCAAATGCATCAACCTCTACATTGTTAGAAATGCGAAATATGTGAACATTTAAATAGAACAATAGAAAATTAACAGATGGACTTATAGATTTGCGGTCATGCTAATCTTGTCTTGTCAATATACAATAGAGAAGGGGTGTTGCCTAGTTATGAGTGAGATGTCATAACTCCTCGAAGGTTAAAACGAATATAGACCCAATTGTATTGTAAACATAAAAATAACTATTTTAATATTATTTATTTGAAAATATACCGGAAGGCCAGCGATTAGAAACACATCAGTCGCTATGTTACAGAAGCCGAAGAAGTTATTTGCTTCAAAATTCCATATGTTTCATTAAATGTGAGAGGCGGGAGAGAGATGGTGTCTGTAGTCCAGTGGTAACACGCTGGACTGGTAATCCAGGGATCGCAGGTTCGATCCCACGTCTGACCCTAATAAAATTAACAGTCTTTCAGATGGGACGTTAAACCGAGGTCTCGTGTCGGTGCTTTACACCGTGCACGTAAAAGAACCAGAGGAGACTCTGGAATGGGTATCTGTCTGTATCACTGCACTATCCTCCAAACATATAAAATGACTATTCTCTTCAGGAGGCGTCGCTCATATGGGCAACCGGTAGCGACGATAAATAAACGTAAACACACACACAGATGGTGTCGATGTATATGGGAACACTTTAACATGTCGCGAATGTGCGAGTGTTCTATTGTATATGGGAACACTTTAACATGTCGCGAATGTGCGAGTGTTCTATTGTATATGGGAACACTTTAACATGTCGCGAATGTGCGAGTGTTCTATTGTATATGGGAACACTTTAACATGTCGCGAATGTGCGAGTGTTCTATTGTATATGGGAACACTTTAACATGTCGCGAATGTGCGAGTGTTCTATTGTATATGGGAACACTTTAACATGTCGCGAATGTGCGAGTGTTCTATTGTATATGGGAACACTTTAACATGTCGCGAATGTGCGAGTGTTCTATTGTATATGGGAACACTTTAACATGTCGCGAATGTGCGAGTGTTCTATTGTATATGGTTGACTTCATTGTATTGGAATATTGCCAAGTTCTCCCATGTGCGAATTCCTCGGTGTATGGGAACACTTCAATAGTCTCCCATGTGCGAATTCCTCGGTGTATGGGAACATTTTAATAGTCTCCCATGTGCGAATTCCTCGGTGTATGGGAACACTTCAATAGTCTCCCATGTGCGAATTCCTCGGTGTATGGGAACACTTCAATAGTCTCTCATGTGCTAGTTTTTACTGGATTTGCACGCCGCCCTGTATGCAAACTTTGCAAGTGGTCTTTTTCCAATATGTGCCGTTCGGTTTGGTAGGCACGACGCCCCTGTATGTGAACACTATAGTGGTTTTAAATGTGTGAGTTTATATTTGATAGAGCCGACACTACTGCATGGGAACATTGCAGTGGCTACCAGTACAGTCAACCTTTGTGCTTTGTACAGCCAACCTGTATTAAGCAGCCAGTTTCCAGATCGTTCAATATGTTGTTTTATTATACATTTGACATATATTAAGCAGCCACCTGTGTTAATCATCCACTTTCTGTAATTCCCTAGGTTGGCTGGCTGCTTAAGACAGTTTGGCTCTGTATTTGAGTTTCTATGGGTATGAGCTACGACGCTATGTGGGGAACACAGCAGTGGTTAGTAATTACGTTGCAAAGTAATGGAACATACCTTAAAACGATACTACAATTAGTGAAAACGCACATTTCTACAGAATGTATTTTCCTATTATATGATATAATTTTTTCCACAAATTTGCCTCAAATACTGAGTATATAAACTAATAAGCAAACGTCGTATACGCGGTCTGCTTACATAACACAATAATGTAAATAGGGTCGAAATTCATGCGTAATACAACTCATGTATCCTGAATAACACGAATTATGGCACAGATGCACCGCTATATCTCATATGTGTGCCTATGCATATTTATTTGTAGACTAGACTTAGCTAAATTATCTTTAAACGTCACTATCTCGCGTTTAATATTGACTCCGATGACAAACAAATGTCAATTCAGGAGCGTGGATGATCGTTATATGAATTCCTACTTTCAATTATGAAAGTTTGTAGATCACAAACACATTGTTTATTGTTTCAATGTTAGTGTTTGAATGAATTCGGAAGAATTTATGGTAGCAACACATTTATACGTGAAACATGCAATTTATTTGCTATTTGCGATGTAATGTCGCTTTAACTATTGCATAGAAATTAGTTTCCCCCCCAAAATACTGGATATGGCATAGAGTGAATTAAATTTTAAATGAAATCGAACTATGAAGAATTCATATAACGGTCATCCACGCTCCTGAATTGACGTTTCTTTGTCATTGGAATCAATACTGCGCGATACTTTCGTTTAGATATAATTTAACTAATATTAGTCTACAAATAAATAATTATATGCATAAATGCATAAGATATAACGGTAAATCTGTAACATAAATCTAGTTATTCCGGATACACGCCGCATTGTATTACGCATGAATGTCGACCATATTTACATTATTTTGTTATGTCAACAAACCGCGTATACGACGTTTGGAAATTACATTCTGCAGACATTTGCGTTTTCACCGATGTAGTTTCGCTTTAATAGTTAGTTTGTTTTCCAAACATATCATTGTGCATTGGGATTATCACGTGCTATTTACAGGGGCGTAGCTATACACTTTTGAATGTGTATGCAAAACGCTAGGGGGTTCGGGGGCATGCTCCCCCGGACAATTTTGTTTTGCTAGAACGTCTGTGGTGCAATCTAGCAGCATTTCAGCAGCATAATGAGATAGATTTTCTGTCTTCATAAGACAAGATTTTGGACAAATACTATTATCGTCAACATCTCTGATATCGGGATATTGGCCGTCACCTGTTTTCGGCCTTTGTTTATTCACGTGATTTTTGTTTACATTTGGAATGTTATTTGTTATATTTTGGGTTTTACGCCTGCATCAGCACCATTTTGGGCTATATCGCCGGCGGGCAGTTTACATAACACCTTTCCTGGGCAGGCTCCAGCGGTTAACCAGTACTTGGGGTACACCAACCTCCGTAAGAATCTGCCAACTTTTTCATATAAATGAGACACGACCCGAGCGGGGCTCGAACCCGTAACCATCAGTGATGATAGGTTACAGTGGTATACAAATCAGCGACCTTAACCACTCGACCACGGAGGCGGACTCACATTTGGAATGACATCATTGTTAGCAAAACAGATGCTTTGGTACTTATAAAGTTCACATTATTATTTATCAAAGAGCAAACTGCGCGTAAAGCAGATACATTTTCACATTTTATTTGAAAGTATGCAAATGTTGATGTTTTCATTAATCCCATTTATGTGTAGCCTAAAAATCCCTTAAACAGAAGTAAATATGTAGCATGGTCCGTTTTAGCCTCCATACTTTAAACCAGTTATTCCTTGTAGATATACACGATGTGTAATGGTCAGTGAGACGCAACCGTGCGTAGCGAGTTTAACTCGAGGATACGTGTGTGAGCGACATGTAGCGTGGTATTCCAATGCAGTCATTTCCAATATCGTATGTTATAATAATAATAATAATAATAATAATAAAGACTTTATTTAACGAGAGTACTCATTTAACAAAAGTTAATCTACCATGAGGCCCTCAACATATATACAATCAAATGCAATCAAAAGATAGCACTATAAGTGAGAACTGCACATTGGAATAATATAGTAATGTAAAAGCTGAAAAATAGAGAAACTATATTTAATATGTAATGGAATATGATGATATATGGAATTGGCTAGCAGAGTAGAAAATGGGAATGAGACAATTAATGATACTAGATCTATCTAACAATGTGCAGATTTGACTTGTAGTGGTATCTTCAAAATATGTATGAAATCAACTTAAAGACAGCAATTTTCCGATTCTAATAAATATAGCAATGGCAATACACGTTTATAATAACAGTAGAAGTACGCGATTAGTTTGAATTGTTATAGTTCCACCTTAAGTAGAGAATTGTGAACTGTTGGATAGTTGGAGCATTTTGAACTGAGTGAGGCAATGAATTCCAAATAGATGATCCTGAAAATTCAAATGTATTACGAAATAATTCACAATTTGGTCTTGGTGTGTATAATTGATATTCTGAGGTTGATCTAAGAATTCTAGGATGTATATCAGAAGTAAAAGTGAAGGACGATTTTAAATAGTCTGGAGCAGCTCCATGTAATGTTTTATACATTTGTATAGCCTTCTGATATATGACTCGTTCTGGAAATGTCATCCATTTTAGTTGGGAGAATAATAATTGCGATGGAGTGTCAAAGTCCTGATCTAGAATTAGTCTAGCTGCTCTCTTTTGTAACCGAACTATTTTATCTTCTAAAGATGAGTTGCAGTTACCCCAAATCACACAACAAAAGTCTAAGTGAGGCAATATGTAAGCATTGTAGAAGAGGTTGCGATTGGGAATAGGGAGATACCTTTTTATATGAGACAATAAATATAAATAAGAGTTACATTTTTTGAGAACATTGTCAGTATGCTTATCCCAGGATAGTGTGTTGTCAATCATAACTCCGAGTAGTCGTTCAGCAGAACTCGGATGTATGACGGTGCTGTTCACTTTCACTTCAAGAGCAGACTCGCTGATACTATGACCTTTTGATTTAGAGGAAATATACATGATTTTGGTCTTAGAAGTATTGAGAATCATACGATTGTCTAAACACCACTGTTGAACATTTATCAAATCAGTAGATAAAGAAGTAGTAAGAGTGTCAAGAGATTGATCGGAGGCAGATATAGTTGTATCGTCAGCAAATATGTCTGCAACTGTGAAACGTCTTTTTTATGAAGAGAGCATTTTATTATATAGTTATAGAGAATAGAACATACCATAGAAGTCTTCAAACGTATTATTCAGGCATATAATTATAGATATGCGTGAGATATTGAATTGGTTGATTTGTACGCTGTAGTATTGGGTTCATTATGTTGTACGTGGGTTTGGTTCAGTTGGTCCTTTTTGTCGTTGGTCCTTTCCTGAGTCTTTTCCCTTGGTCCTGGCTGTCGGTATATCAAACCTCATCATTGCACATAACTTAACAGATGTATGTTATTTACAGTTGTCACCAGTGAGTGAGTGGTTGAATGTGTAGCCGGCACCAGTGAGTGAGTGGTTGAATGTGTAGCGGACGGTGGAGAGAATAGCGAGAAGTGTGTTACAGAGACCATCTCTCTGCGTAAGTTATTGTATTGGTCTATGTTGTATATGTCTATGTTGCATATGTCTATGTTTTATCAGAGACATGGCTGTAACATAGATTACCTCTCTGTTACTGATGTTATATATATTTAGGTACGAGTAAGCGCGAACCTGACGAGAGTATATATAGTGCCAACGTATATAATATGTTGTTGTTAACCCAAACACCGCATCTATATATATTTATATGACGCATATGTTTTAATCCTATTCTTAATGTGTGTATATATGTGTATTGTAGAACCAAAGCATTCGAGAGCCTTGTTGTCTACAAGGAGATTGAATAGATTGATGAAACGTATAGGGTGTTGTCATTCTACTGATCCCCCAGAATCCGAACCCTACCACAAATATAAAGAAATATGTACGGAAGCCCTGGAGGGACATTTTACTTACTTGTTATTACTTATTTGTTATTACTTATTTGTTACTTCTTAATAGTCAAGATATATATGTGTTTAAACGCGGGAATTACCAGCAGCACGATGATGGAGAGCAGCTCAAGTGAAAGTGAACCGGTATTTATTCATTTATTATTTGACTGAGTTGTCTGTTATAATTATGTGTGCACCCGTCACCCACTCCCCTCTCCTTCTGTCCTCATCTCAGTATAGAACTTGTGTCCGGTATACATGTATCCTTCTAACGTCCGCCTCTATTACAGGCGCACTGTCCGTAGAACCTAGATAACCAGTGTATTGCAGTATATTGATATAATTATGGGAACAGGCCTGATACATTTTAAAGCATAGGTTAAGCTTAGCCTTGACTACAATCCAGTGGAGTTATATATATATATATGGTGATGCCTCTAAGTCTTCTTGACTTGATTTATTGGTTTCTATTCATAGGTTAACTCCTGTTTCTGTAGTTTCAGAAGGAAGTGGACACCAGTCAAGCTGGATGTGGTAGGGGTAAACACACTGTCTACAAACTTTATATTGGGTGGCAGCACTTCACAAATGGAAGGTACAGAGTTGTGACTGTCAAAAAGGGGGAGATACACGATTGATGGAGTACAAAGCTGATGAAGACTTATCTGTGGAGACAATTATTCACAGGGGCACTCAGTATTTTTTTCCTCAAGGAAAAAGTCAGTTTGGAGACTTACAAAATATGAATGTGTCACTAGCAAGTTTTGCAAGTGAAAATCGTGATGGATTCGCTGACTTGGCAGGTAAAGACTGCTATTTTCAGCAGTACTTGAAATCACATGGGCTGTTTTCTACGCAGTATCACATGTACATTAGAACCACCGAAACACTGGCAACAACATATATCACATGCAATCCAGCTTTGGACACAGATGAAAGGGTACTTCTAGTCAACAATAGAATCCCAGGAAATATTGAAGTAAAGTACAAAAGAACATCAATGTCTTGATATGACAACAGTGGAAGTTCCATTTCATTTCACTCCATGAGACAATGTTATGATTCGTCAGCACAGGAACTCGCATATGAAGACTATAACTGTATCACTGATGGTTTTGTGATAGCACGTATCGAAAAGGATAACAAAGTGTATCTAACTGAATTTGATGACGGTTCATTTCAGATAGATGGCTTCACTTCATCTCAGAATCCAGAAATAGTCATGCATAGTCCGGACAAAATAAATGGTTTGAACGATGGTGATTTAATACATGTATTGGGATTGATAACACCGTTGCATAACAAAACTATCTTGTTTCAGTGGTTTAGGGATGGAGATCTTGTTTTTGAAGGACTAAATGCGTCAGTGTTGAAAGTAACAGTTCCTGGAGAATATTCTGCAGGGATATGAATAGATAAACAATTATACACATATGCTGTCCAGTGCAGTGTAACAGAACAGTCCCTGACATACCAACCAGAACAGCTGAATACACTCGACACACCATCGAAAGATCTACCACGGCGCATCCAGCCACATACATTCAGTACACAGTCGCAGAACGTCAGCACACATCCACAGGACATCAGCACTCAGCCACAATACATTATTACTCAGCCATAGAACATCAGCACTCAACCACAGAACATTAGCACTCAGCCACAGAAAATCAGCACTCAGCCACAGAACATCAGCACTCAACCACAGGACATCACCACTCAGCCACAGAACATCATCACTCAGCCACATAACATCAGCACCACTCAGCCACAGGACATCATCACTCAGCCACAGAACATCATCACTCAGCCACAGAACATCAGCACTCAGCCACAGAACATCATCACTCAGCCACAGAACATCATCACTCAGCCACAGAACATCATCACTCAGCCACAGAACAGCATCACTCAGCCACAGAACAGCATCACTCAGCCACAGAACATCATCATTCAGCCACATGCATTCAGCACTCAGTCACAGGCATTAAACACCCATCCACAGGGCATTAGTACTCAGTCAGAGACATTAAGCACTCACCCACAACAGAACGTTAGCACTCAACCACTGATATTCAGTACACAGCCACAGTAACTCAGAACTCAGACACAAAACATCAACACTCTGGACAGCCTTCCAAGAAATCCACAAACTGACTTTGATCCAACGAAACCTAAATACATGTATTTAAAGTCAACAAATCTTGCCAGCTCTTCTTGTTCAGGTCCAAGGGTAAACTTGGCTGATGTAAACCTAGGTAAAGAAATTGGAAGGGGAGGATTTGGTATTGTGTATTAAGGATGCTGGATAGGCACACAAGTTGCAATAAAAGAGATAGTTATAAAGCGCATGAAGATCGCAAAGCCTATTGTTGATCGTGAACTTTGCGTACATGGTAGGCTGAGACATCCACATATTGTTTGTTGATGGAATATGCCATGGAAAGTGATCGATTGTATTTGGTTTCAGAACTTATTGATGGTGTTACTTTGGACAACTGTCTATTTGGTGTCGATGAGACAACAATGAACATGTCCTTGAAGTTGAATGTTTCTTTGAAGATATCTCGAGCTGTTGCTTACCTGCATGCACAAAACCCATTGATCATTCATAGGGGCATATAGCCTGAAAACATTCTTGTCGCAAACAATTTTAATGTAGTGAAATTATGTGATATGGGTGTAAGTAAACTGAAGACCATGGACACTGTAACGACGACTATGGCTGGGAGTTGTTTACAGCCTGATACACCTCCATACCAGGCACAGGAGGTACTGCTTGATAGACGAAGTGCAAACAGAATGACAGACGTTTGGAGTCTTGCATGTACATTAGTGGAGGTCATGGTTGAGCTGCCTGGAACAGTGCAGATGAACCAGTTCATTATATAATTAGTAAAATGAAGCAGAGGGCAAAACAGATGGTTTAGAAATACTGACTGCTTTGTTTGAAACCGACTATGACAACTGTGAGAGTAAAATCTACCGTATATTGTGTAAGGCACTCGACTACAGTGATGGTGTTCGGCCTGGGGCACTTGAAATAGTTGATTATTTTCATGGTTTACTATAAACGTGAGGAGAAAGAAAAGTGGTCAGCCTGAACACGGATTGTACGTTGTGGAAATAAATTCATAGTAGTTGTGTTATTCAGTGTCATCCTGATACTTTAATGTTTGAAAACAATTCCTCATAAATGTGCATTTTAACATTTTACACCATATTTGTGACAATGGGTACTATGGTAGTACGGAATGATAACGTTTTTGTGGTTAGAAAATAAAAGCAAGTGAAACCGATTATGTAAATTATGAAAATTGGTGCATTTGCTAACTTGTGAATGTGCTATCGAGAATCTTCCTTCTGAATCATCACAATTTGGCATAAAGTCTCAGTGTATGTCTTTAAAACTGTTTCATATATCCTTGTTTACAGTGTTATTACCAATAGTTATTGATAATAATATAGTTTACCACTAAAATTGCCTTTATTGGTCCCCTACCATTATTAGGACACTAGGTTTACTAGATTCCGTTTGTATGTCTGTCTGTCTGTTTATTTATTATCGCATATAATTTTTCTACTTATTAAAGAAATTTTGAAATGAATCTCACATACTCGTACATTCAACACAGTGGTGCGATTTGTTGCGCCAAGACCAAGGCCTAAAAGTCAAGGTTATATAAACTTATATGTTATTATTAGTACTCAAGGGTCCCCAACTTTGTTTTTGCTTCATGAGCATAAAGGATTGTGAAAGAATGTTCACCACAATGAGACGATATGTTTTGCACAAAACCCAGACTTTTGCTTAGACGGTCAAGGTGATATCTCATGCTCAAAGGTTTACATTTATATTGGAAGGTAATTTTGCACTGTATGTTAGATTTGATTGCTGTTATCAGATGATATGTCACACCGTCAAGACCCCCCCCCCGCCGGCTTGATGACTGTAGATATTCAAACCGGATGAGCAACACAGTAACGGTTGTTGTCCATACTAAGCCAGAATCGTACCCAACTCTTAAAACATTCAGTATACTGATTGTTACCCGAGGTAAGGTTATGTATACTTAATCATATCCTACGCAAATTAATGTTACCCAGGTTTGCTGAATGTAATTCGGGTGCAAAAATCAGGCAAAATCAAATTTACTTGTTAAGTTTATGAGTCATTATCAAAAAAAGTGACTATTCCTGTCCAAACACTACAACGTTCACACACTATTTTTGATCACGCCATGTTGTTGATGAACTTATTATTCATGAATGTATGTAGATATACTACTAGGCCAATACATTTTAGTGTGAATGGTTAACGTTTTATTGATGATGAAACAACCGTATCTGTACTATTTTGTGCTGTCCCAGGATTACCCCTTTCTTGTTCCTCAGCCTATATACATGTCAATTAGGCTGATTCAAAACAAATATTGTGTTTAACAAACAACATACATGTTAAGAAATATTTATTTAGCACGAAAATTGCGTAATTCACACTGACAGATGAAAATATCATGCACAATATCTCTGTCCCAAAGGGCGGCGTCTCTCCTGTTGCATTTGCAGTATAAGATCTATAAATAACTTCTCCCTGAAGCTGCTGATGCTGTGAATAGATTATCTCCCTTTGGTACTTCCTGTCAAAGTTTGGAAAAGTAGCATGTGCCAGTCTGGATCAACAAAAAGAAAATACAACTATTTGGTAAGTACACGCTGCACAATATTTTTGAAAATGTCCCTCATGTAATGCAGGGTATACTATTATTACTGAATAATTGAATGCCAGCAGTTGTATGAGATGGGAACATGTTATGGTAGGTTAGGATAAAACACCAGTCACTCAAATTCTGGGGAGTAATTATTTTTCTTTTCTGTGATAAGTACCATGTATGTCTGTCCTGTTACAGTCCGTCCTGTTGCAGTTGAATTTGTTACAGGATGGATGCATTTTGTAACAGGACATACTTTTGACCGATTTACCTGTCCAGAAAAAGCATGAAATGGTATTTTCTCGCATTTGTTTATATTGTGGAAGACCTTTATCATGTTTATGACATTTAACCTAATGTTTCATAAGTGTGCGCGCACACACGTTTCTACATGTCTCGTTTCAAATAATATCCATGAAGTATTGTAACAGGAGTGACTAGTTATGTAACAGGAGATACATGTTTCATATGTTCTTAAGCTTATAGAACATTGTTACACATTGTGATTATATTCTGCAATGGCCACTACTCCAAGATACATGGGTAATAGTGTCAAATACCAATTATGTTCATTGAATCATTATAGTGCACATTACGTAACATTGTTACAGGATGGACATTTTAGGTTTGGCTAATAACAATATACTTTGTCAACTGATATTCCATGCGTGACTATTATTACTACAGGTGTAATACAATAAACATTCAAATGCTACAGGTATATTACAATAAACATTCAAATGCAGGTATGTAACAATTTACCAAAATACAATGTCAAAATGCATGCATGTTTGTCCCTGTAACAGGATGGACTTATGCGCATATTGACACTGCTTGTGCGTATGTTCTTTAAGAATGATTTACCGGTATTTCATAACGTCTAGCCTGATTGAAATACGCTCAGATATATGACGTGCCGTTTTGGGATTTAATATCACTTTGACGTGAATGTGTGATATCACATATTCAAATGGGTGATTTATATCGTTTGAATAGGTGATGTCTCGAAGTGTTGTTAAATAAATTTACCAACATGGATGGTGGGTGGTACACATGGTATATTAATTCTTTGTGTATCCATGTATGTTGTAGACAACATGGCGATGACCAACGCAGAGCGGCAGAGAAAGTATAGACTCAATAGAGACAGAGATCAACAGAAGAGAGCAGCCTACCTTCAGAATGAGAAGAAGAAGTACATTACAGACAAGACGGTTGGAAAGAAGAAACTTATAATTGACATGACCGATAGAGAAAAACGATCAGCTAGAAAGAAATGGAGACAAACTAAAAAGAAATACAGGGCCTTGCAAAAGGAACAACTGGATATTACACCGCTGGCTTCCTCTGGTGACGATAATGCTCCAGGACCATCAATTTCAAAGCGACAAAAGGTCTCCACAAGAAAGAGAAATAGAGAAGTAGCTAAGTGCTATAGGGACAATATACGCTTAAAGTCGGAAAATACACTGAATCGAAAGAAGGCAGAATTGTACAGAAAGCGGTGGACTAGAGAACTGAACAGGCATAAGAAACCCAGCAATGAAACAGCCGACACACCAAGATCGAAAACAAGAAAACTGTTGAAATATTATCCGAAGAAAACAGTTAGAAAGACACTTGTATTCCACCATGCATTAATAGATCAAATCAAAGCATCATACAAAGCAGCATCAAAAGAGAGTGAAAAACATTCTATTGCACAAGTGCTATCAGGGTCGGTGTTGAGAAAATACAAAGCAAAGTATACTGCACTTCGATATTGTGGGATTTCTGCTAAGAAAACCTCAATAAATCCGCGTGGTGTGTACACATGTCTTTCGCGACGGGCAGTCAAGTATGTTCGCGATTTCTATGAAAGGGATGATAATTCGAGAGTTACAACAGGAATCAAAAATACTGTTACTTCAAGGAAGATAAAAAAGCAGCGAAGAATTCTTAACGACTCGATTATACATCTGTACGCCAGGTTCCAGACGGAAATAACCTTTCGAATAAGTTACACGACGTTTTGCCGTCTGCGGCCATTCTGGGTGCTTTTTCCGACAGACAGCGATTGTCTATAGTATAATACTAGTCGGATTTATATCAAATAAACGGGAATTTCCCTTATAAGTGATATAGAAAAATACACCACTGTCCTTTATCTGGTATGATAAAATCACTGACTAAATGTTTCAATGGTACAACAAAATGCTCTGAAATACATTAATAAAGAGGCCCCAACTACACATTAGTTAAAATGGTCACTTTCATTTTGTTACAATGATGTTACTCGGCACTATTAGAATATAAACTGTTTCTATGATAGTTAGAAAAATTAATATTTAAAGAAGTATTAAATACGTGAACGGAAGATAATTAGGCCTTTTAAGAAACGATTGTTTTGGCTAATATATCTATTGGAATAGTTTGATAAAGTGAAGGCAATTAGTATAGTAGTAGATCTGTTATGAACACATTGAAATAGTGAGGCGAATAATAAGATACGAGATATATTAGACGGAATACACTGAAGGCTAAATGATACGAGAAATCATGAATAAATGATACATGTTATAGATTTGAAATAAAGTTGAGATTGTTGTGGATGATAGTATACAAAGGAAAATGAAAGACTGTGTTGTTTTATAGTATTGGAAGGACCGTAGAGAAACCCCATAGACAACTCCAGCGAGTCTACGTTAGGATAGACCCTGGTTAGAGCATTGATATCGGAAAATAGACATAAGAAGAAATAGAGGGTCGTGACAACATGTATAGGACATTTATGATACGTATATCTCCACATTATTATAAAGCTCATTGAATAGTATTAATGCTTCGTATGGGTGGACTGGGATTCGAACATTAGGTTTTATAATGTTTACAATTTCTTTAAATTCTGTACTGCAAACTTCTTTTTCTTTACCATAAAGATTTATACAGATATCGACATCTTCGGGATTCACAGCTGTCTTATAGTTATACCCATCCGTCAGTTCAGGGACAAAATACATAACATCCGGTTTTCCCGAGGGCAATTCAGTATAACGTTTCTGTCGTCGAATATTGTGAGAATTCCATTCTTTTGCAATTCTATCCAGATCTGTTTGCAAAGCACCCATGAAACAAAATCTTAAACATTCTTTTGTCACCAGGTTTTCAAAATCATACATTCCTGAATCCCTAATATCTTTGAAAAGATTAATCCACCAATGCACACCAAGCTTACGGAGTATCCCCCACCACGATTCTATCCTCTGGTTTGCGGTGCTCTTTCCATATATGAAACTTTCCATGCCGGCCATACGGTCAGATGAAGTGTATATGAAAAACGGCTGCAAAAAAATTCACACTGCTGTTTTCTGTTCCATTATCTGCTCTTAAAATTCGTGGAGCATTTTGAAAGTGTTTTAAACAGTCCAAATAGTATTTCGCGACAATAGCGGGATCGTTGTTGCTAGATGCTACTTCAAGCCACATGATTCTACGACTATAACCGTCAATGCACCCATGAATACAGAATCCAAACGGTTTTAATTTATCATAACCGTCCATATGACATACGTAATTAGGCACTTTCAGCATATATACACCCTTCGCTTTAACCTATGTGATTTTCGTTCATCTGTTGCAAGGGGGCATATGTGTTTCATTATTCGCATGACTTCGTTTCTTTTTACTGCTAGCTCATGATCCCTCACTAGTCTTTTCTACATTGTCCAATAACCTACACACTCCACACTTATCTTTATCTCCTGCCGAACTATATTTATTACATCGTGTACATGTGAGTATTGATGAGGATGTCTCTATAGATTTAACTTTTGTAAGATACGCTTTAAATATACGAATGCTTATTCTAATATTATGGCGGCAAAACAAAAAAAGAACAATTTCAGCATACTTCAATCCTTCCATAAAATATATTTTAATTAATTCATTTCTGATGAAACCATTTCTGATACGCGGAATATCCGACGGCACTACACTCTCTACATATAAGAATGTTTGTAGCATCAACACCATGAGCATGCTAGTTGACATGATTTTAGTTAATTGCGTTCGACCATAAGTCATCCGTCTTGACTGTCGACATTCAAAATGGCCGAGCAAATGAGTAACTCTTAACAAATAAGTAATAACAAATAAGTAATAACAAGTAAGGAAAATGTCCCTCCAGGGCTTCCGTAAATATGTGTTAGTTTTGTAAAATGAGAACTGTCATCGTCTGCTCACGTGATAGTTATATAAGGCATTTCTAATCTATTCTGATCACGAGATGAACATCGGATGACGATAAAATATTGGAGTTTTTCTCAAGTTTATTGTACAATATAAAATTTATGCATGGCTGTAGCAATGGGTTATTTATTTTGTGAGGCGTACACTATACTGTGAACTGTACATTACTGTCCTTTGTAGTTGGCATGACTGTGTATGATTTATATATGGACTGTTGCCTTCATGACTGTGTATGATTTCTATATGGACTGTTGCCTTCTATTTATCTGGGTTAGCCATGCCAGTAAAATGAAAACCTCATACATCCAAGCCAACTTGTAACGACAATAATTCAAAGAAAAGAAATCGGATATAGCCATACTATTTAATTTTATTTCTTAAAGAATCAGTTCCATTTGCTTGCGCCTACACACCACGAAACACATATGGACACCGTTTGGGACAACATATTTCTGGGGTTTCTCCACACAGTACCAACACATCTATAACATTTGATATCTGCCATAGCATGCTCTACGCGCACTCTGTATTTTGTGATATATCTATTTAGTTTACGACACTTTCGTCTTTCTCCTGGCTGCTTTCGAGGTATATGCGTTCATAACATAATCGCGATTAGTGTAGATTTCTGTCGCATAAAATAAGCAAATCGTCTGGAAAATGTAAGTCTGGTCCAACCTGTTTCATCAAGCCGTATTGTTGGGCATCGTCAAGATGACCTAGATATCCACTCTCGATGTGTCGATGCACATCAACCACCACCTGTGAGTGCATGCAATGATAGTTACGGTGCCCCGACTAATACCGTTATTGTGGTTCCATTTCGTGTCGATACATTTGATGGTACGTTCGATCTATAACAACCACAGCCATGTGCAGTTTGGCCCATAGCCATTCAACCACTGTCGGCCAAACAACAAAATGCCTTAACTTGTCATAAATCAGTGGGATAATATGTCTGACTTCAAGACTCACAGTGCCAACACTTACACCAAACATAGTGGCCAACACATGGTATGTTGGATATGTTCTTGCCCAAATCATAAACAATAATGTTCTGTTCCTTGCTGACAACAAGACGGTAGTCTAAAGGATATATATATAATGTACACATCCCCAATCATGATAACCAGCCCGTGCCAGTACAGGATGATAACCAGCCCGTGCCAGTACAGGATGATAACCAGCCCGTGCCAGTACAGGGTGATAACCAGCCCGCGCCAGTACAGGGTGATAACCAGCCCGCGCCAGTACAGGATGATAACCAGCCCCCGCCAGTACAGGATGATAACCAACCCGCGCCAGTACATGGTGATAACCAGCCCGCGCCAGTACAGGGTGATAACCAGCCCGCGCCAGTACAGGATGATAACCAGCCGGTGCCAGTACAGGATGATAGACAGCCAAGAGCAGACGGCCGTGCCCCACGTAGGGCGGGTAACCAGGTCGCCCGTGCTCCTTAAAGAGCGGCTGGTCGTCGTGCTACTGCAGCCGGAGATCGTCGCGACAACATCGCTACGAATCTAAGTTCTGACGATGAGCAAGTCGAGCCCTCGCGTTGTCGGTGACGACTGGCTGATCTAATCCGCGAGAACAACGAATTGTACAATGACTTTATGAGAAACACATTACACTACTACAAGATTATGGATTGGATTAGAATTGAATAAAAAAAATGCGACACCTGCTTATTGATTTATATTTTATTTGAAAGAAACCAGTGTTTATTTTGGCTTTGCCTAAACGCTTATTAAATATATAGTTTGAGATAACTCCTACACAGTTGAGTGCGTCTTTAATCAGGTGTACATCTCGTCATCAGAATAGGTTAGAAATGCATTATGCGACAAGTCATAATGTGCAATTCAATTCAAATATAGTGTTCCTCTTACAGCTTTTTAACATTTTTTCTTCAAAAATACTATTGTCCAAGACATTTACTATTTATGCTAATTCAGTTTCTTCCATTTTTTTTCAAATCCAACCTGGCGTCTATATTCACCACGTGTACTGACAAATGCATATTGTTGTGGCTCTGGGGAAATATACTGGATACATCAAAATAACTAAAGTTCCTTTTTCTTGCCTTTTATTCTGCGCCTCGTCATCTTTCTCTGGCACACCCGATTGTTACATCGAGTCCAAAAAAATAACTGTTCCAAAAGTTAATCAAGTAAATACAGTTATCTCCCTATGTGCTGGGTCACTAGTATTGTAATAATATAACAATATGATGTTGTTAGAGACATGGGTTTGCCAATACAATTGGCAGCAAGACAGTATGGTGTGCCACTCTCCACATTAAATGACATGTTTCTCCATGTCACAACTTACCTCATATTGAAGAGTAAACATAATTTGTTGGGTGTTAAATTCCTCCGTTTCGAGTCACACTTATTAATATGCCCAGTGTTAATTAGCTTTCTGGAACTTAACTGTAATCAGGTACTTTTTTCGACGCCATGTTGAAATCACAAGCGAGTGAATGTGTATTTTATTTTGAACATTTGTAATCTGTAATATGCAATCTCATGCATAAATGATCATTTTACTTGGTAATAGTATCCCACTTGCCGTGTTAGGATAAGAACTGATATTCGACATTAGCGGAAGATAGATAGTTAGATCTCATAAAAGTATGTAAACTTTATTTACCTTTATGTTACACTGAGAAACTGAGAACATTTTCACCTGAATTGTCAATGTATGTATGTATGTATATATATTTATCCTAGGTTTACAGTAATTCGGGTAATGGTGTGTAATCAAGTGTTTTGTTTATATGCACGATTATTTCATACATTTTCGGTTAGTATAAATAATGGAATGTAGATAGTTATCTCCATTCGAAGTCGTCTGCATTACATGATACACGTCAGTTTATTGGCCCCCGCCCTGAAATGAATACGTCAGTCTCGAAAGATTAAGGTTCTATTTTTGATGAAACTATTCTGTTTGCAATGGCAGCAAGTGGAGGGTATTGATCGTTGCAGATCTTGGGGTACCTGGTAAGTTAATTAAAATCGGAATTTATATATCGACATGTTCGACGCCCTTTACCATGAGTATCCAAGCGTTTATATCCAGTGATTGATTACAAAGAGACGAATCGTCAGAGGAATGGCATCTACATAAATGGCGGCTTAGGAAATGAATTACGGACTTTAGCTTTATGTTTTTACTTTGTCACGCAGCCACTCTCAATTGCTATGTATGTGATTTAAGTTTCTAAGACTGTTACTCCAGACAGTATATATTAGGTTTAATTTACGTGGCGGTACCGATTTGAGCAAACAAAATTTGATATAATAGAGGTTAACAGTTTTTAGCCTCTTAATTTATGATAACATTTATCGTTATACTGCTCGTTGGGAAAGTCACGGGGCAGCAAAGAAGGCCTTTTCACACTGGATAGTTGCATGGTTTCTTTCTACCTCCCCCTCCACAAAAAAGAAATAATAGAAAAAGATGAGGAGATTATATTATATATAATATAATTAGGGGAGTGGGTTGGGGCAGCCGGGACTACAGTTTCGTATTTACGTGGCTGTCTTATATCGAGATGTATACTTTTAACACAGAGTATGGTGTACTTTACATCACACACTGATTTTATTTATGTTGTGAGGTTTGTAAGCATTAATATTCGCGCACAGAGTTAATTTTATGGTCGCAGGTTTAAACTTGAAGAGAATGTTTATACATGTATATAATAAATGATTAACATGGTAATGCAAATGGCCCATCCTAAAATCTTGTTTGTGATTCTTTTCCCACTAGAATTACTTGATTATGGGATAAATGATTTATTTACGTTTGAGCGGAGCGAATTAGGGAATAAGTACCATTAATGTCAAACCCATTGCGGGGACCTAGACATGTTTTCCTGGGCATGCTTAGCCGACCTAAGTGGTTAACCAGTACTAAGCAATGTGTGTGAGGTGCCTTGCTCAATGACACTACATACGTGGCCTGACTGAGTATCGAACCCGGACCGTTCTATTCCAAATCCGACGCTCTACCATTGGACCACGGACGTCACGTGCGTCAATGGGACGTAAACGTAATAAATCCTCACCTGGACAGAATCAAACTACAAAGCCAAAGAAATATAAATTTGTTCCACAACCTGACATTGAATACTATACTGCTGACAGTGCGAGTGAGAGTGAGGACACTGTCCATTCTGAAGCCATCAATTATCACTGTTCCCCACCCACTACCATTATGAGGTTCAGTCAGGAAGAAATTGAAGAGCCGAGTGCTAAGCTAGCCCCATCGCTTATTAAAGACCTCAAATCTGCATTAAGGGATGAAGTAGTCAATTCCGTGAAGAGTGAAATAAAAGCTCTTGTCATCCAGGAAACACAGAGTCTCAGAGATGATGTTTCCCAACTAAAAAATGAGGTTGGTAAACTTCAATTAGAATTAAAAACAACAAAGGCCGATGTTGACGAATTAAACCAATACGGTCGTAGGATGCGCCTTGACATCACCGGTATCATTGGCGACACTGGCTCACCAACTGAGGATGTGGAGGCAAACATTCTAAATCTTGCCAAACTTAAGAATATTCCACTTACGAGTACAGATATTGACAAATGTCACCGTAAAGGCCAGGTTCGAGACAATGTTGCAAACAGAAGAGTAATTGTGAAATTCACAAATTCCAAAGCTAGCGTGAGAAAATTCATGGGTGCTGGGATTTACGTTCAAGAAAACCTCACGCCTTATAGGGAGCATCTTGCATTTGAGACAAGTTTATACAAATTTATTTTAGCTCGATTGCGAAACGTTATTTCAACTTATATAAATCACTCTCGAGACCTCATTCCTGATGGAATCCATCGCCACGAGGGAGAGAGAAGAGGCAACGTGGAATTTAAATGCCTTGCCTAAGGGCACAATCGTAACGGCTCCAGTGGGGCTCGAACTCCGGACCTTTCGCACCTGAAGCGAACGCGCATCCACTGCGCTATCACGACTTCCAAATTTGAGACAAGGAAGCTTAAGCGTGAAAAAATCATTGCAAACTGTTGGGTAGCTGGATGTAACATTTATGTGCAACAAAATAATGCTTCCACCGGTCGTATTGCGAGAGACATGGAAGCTATCAATGCCATCAGATCTGCACACAGCCCTATTCCTCACTCAGACTAGAGTGCATTGACAGCTGTCAACTTTTGTTGATAAACATACCTAGCGTGCTATATAAAGGCATACAATACACAATCACGTATGTTCATTCAGCTGTGTCATTGATATATACAGTCAAACTTGTATTAAGAGACCGCCCAAGGGAATGGACAAAAGCGGTCTCTTAATGAAACGGTCTCTTAATACAAAGTGACTGAACGGACAATTTCCCAGATTCGGAGACATGTACTAGACTTTTGTTTGTGTGGACACTAGTGTCTATATAGATATCAACATCATATACATGTATATATGTTACATATATCATAAAATAAAGAAAACTTTTTATAGTAATATTTGCTTGTATTGTTCTATTAATCCATATTTGCAACGTTTATTTATTAAAGAAATCAGTGATTTTTCCTTGCTTACATTCCATCTCAGCTCGGCAGCTGACAAACAATTCCTGTAAGTTCATGATGTTATCCAGCCATTTGTCTTGTCCCTTATTTAAAGTCAACACTTTCAACTTATCCAATATAACATGAGCTTCAGTCATACTGATGATTTCTTCAACAGGTTCATGCTCCTCATCTTCTGGTTCATCCTGCTCGTCACAATCATTCCTGGGTTGAGTTAGCATTTCACTAGCTGGTGCATTCCAATCAAAAGTGTTTAGATCACAGATAGCTAACTCGGCATCAATATTCAACAATTCCTGGAACTCGCACCCAAACAACTCATTTGACATTCTAAGTACAGCAAGAGGAATTTCATCATCACTATCAGAATCACTATAAATACATGTAGACTGAACACTCTGAGATTTCACTACATCCTCATTGAACCCACATCTGGCGAAGCACTTGACGATCGTTGATGTTTCTATTTCTTTCCAGGCACGATTTACCCAATAAATGGCATCCATAATTGAAATTTCTTTCAGTACTGTGGACCCGATCTTGTCCGTACGTTCCATCTGAGAGAGAATATACTGAAGCTGTCTCTTTCTGTATTTCAACTTTAACGTTTGGAGTATGTCCTGGTCCATGGGCTGCGACAAAGCTGTCGTATTAGCAGGCAGGAATTTTAACGTAATGTGTTTCAACGACACTTTCGGATGTGCTGGGGCGTTATCCAAGAACAGAAGGATATGGCGATCTTACTTCATCATTTGATGGTCCACAGACTTTAGCCACTCTGTCATTAACACAGAGGTCATCCATGCCTTTTTATTGTTTCTGTAGGTCACAGGGAGTTTCTCCTTCTTAATCTTACTAAATCACCTAGGGTTAGTGGACTTGCCGATCACCAGTGGCTTTAACTTTTCCCCAGTCATACTGGAACACAAGGACACCGTGAGTCGTTCCTTAAACCGTTTTCTCCCAGCAAGATCTTCACCTACAAAAAATAATAGCATATTAAGTGAATATTCAGTAAACACGGTAAATGCTGGGTTTTTTTGGGGTAAAGTAGTCGCTGTATGTCGTAAATCCGCTGTAGCGTGATATTATGTATCCGGTAATATAATTGGATCACGTGTCAGATACATATATGTATACGCCACTTACCTGGATTTATGTTTATAATCATTTTGTTCGATCCCCCGTCTGACCCTAATAAAATTAAGTCTTTCAGATGGGACGTTAAACCGAGATCGCGTGTCGGTGCTTTACGTAAAAGAACCAGAGGAGATTCTGGAATGGGTCTCTGTCAGTATCATGCACTATCCTCCAAAATAACTAATCTCTTCAGGAGGCGTCGCTCATATGGGCAACCGGTAGCGACGATAGATAAACGTAAAAACACACCTGGATTTATGTTTATAATCCTTTTGTACACTCTTAAATCCAAACAGACGGAAATTTGTCATTAATTGTCAACGTGAAATCCGAATGATTTACAAGTATATATTATACCGTTTGAGTTCACTTACTTATTATAAAAACTTGTCTATAATACTAGTACGACACGTGTTTTCAAGTTTATCTAGTTTTCGAGTACCCAATGGCATCCTAAAAGTGTGCAAGCCGTGTATTAGTATATGTCTTAACACCACCACTCACAAAATACAACACAACAACTGTTGCCGGGGCTAGGTACAGCATTTATTGCGAGGATGGGACCAATACAGCATTTACATACATGTACATCATATAATTCTGTTTCACACATAATGTGACATATGTACGCTAAATGACCATTACATATCCATCATGAAAACAGCAAAGCCGCACACGAAAACCCCATTAGGAAACGTGTACCCGTAGCAATGCTTTAAACTGTTTCTCTGGATATAAGATGACGGGATATTTTCATCTTATGGTACCCTGTATGTCCCTACTTACTCAAACACATAACATGTATATAATACATATATTGTGGATATTCGTCTATGATCTGACATATCAAGAACTGGTATTGAAAATGTTTATGTTATATAAGCAAACTATTATCCGGAATTTCAGTATAAAAATGTGAATTTGAATATTAAATATTGAATAGCCCTCGCGTTATCCTAGCGTAGACGTGATTACCACACAAAATCATCACCCTATAAATACCTGTATGAACATATTTCTGCACGAAATACTCGACTAATCCGCCGTATATTTTGTGTTCACAGACCGTGTTAAGACATTCGTTCTCAGCTATACGTTGTAACGCAGATAACTTACAAGTCTTAACACCACCACTCACAAAATACAACACAACAACTGTTGCCGGGGCTAGGTACAGCATAGATCGACAAATGATAGACGCATGAACAAATATTCAAATTCACAACATTGCATGTTATTATAACGATAACTACATCTTAAGCTTCTTTGTAATTACTTTGTTCCATAGAGTCCTCAATATAACCGTCTTTGGACGAATCGGCCTTCCAGCGGCCATGCCTTTTAATACAACGATCACTAACACCACCTGCGTTGGCAGCAGTAGTGGCACCACTAGCCATTAATGTATGCGTACCAAACGCAAGATCCGGAGCTACTAATTTCAATTTGTTTACGATACATTCTCGTGATCTAGTGTAACTTAATTTTTCGCCAAAAGGTTACACGATTGCTTTGATCTACAAGCAGGTCTAAATAAATATTCATCCGACTCTACTTTTAAATTAGCAACGCTCATATATCTTTTTAACATAGTGTACAGACATGCGAGAGTCTCGCCCTTTGCTATTAATACCTCGGCTCCTGACCTATACATGTCTGTTTTACTTTTGCGAATTTTCAAACTTATGTAATTTTCTTGAAAAACAATGTCAGTGCATCTAAGCTCGCTAACTTCATTGAAACGTAGAAAACCTGCGTACAATAACAAAATCATTGCTAAATCTTTCAACTCAATACAGTCAGTTGACTTTGAAAATAACTCGCACAAATCTATCAAGTGTTCAGTTGATATCACATCCTTCTTACGTGTCGGTGTAGAATTAAGTCGCTTTCCAGCTTCCAACATGTTAATCACAATGATATTTTCTGTAGGGTCCAGCAAATCGTTTAACTTATGCTCCGCTCCCATTTAATAGCGTAAAATGCGGCTGTTATTACTTTGTTCGATTTCTTGTCCGAAATTAAGTTTGATAAATACATGGCCACATGTATCGGTACAGCTGGTTTAGATATTAAACTATTTTTGTCACAAAATACTTGAAAACCATTAAAATACGAAACATATTTCTTAACAGTGCTGGACGCTCTGGATTGCAATAATTGTCCCGCCATAGTTGAAATCACATCCTCTTGTCCTTCTATGTGCCCAGCCTCGTCAAATTTACGCTTCAACGTAGTTTTCAAACCAGTACCTGTCAACAATAGCTATTGATTAAATTACATATCATTCTATTACACATTTATATTTTACTTGTATCTGATAATGTAAAACAACATCATAAACTGTGTACCGTGTTTTACGAATATACCACCGTTTCCCTACCCAGGAACAATTGCTTTGTTCTGTGGAAACTCGTATACCTGTACTACATTATTTCCAAATGAATCAATTAATGGCCAAAATGCAGCCGATGTCCATTTTGGAAACACTAATGTGCAGTTACACCTTTCTCTGCGTATGTTATCAATTACCTTGGATACCATATTAATGGGAGGTACTAACCAATTATTTTCACCTTCCCAATTTTGCGTGAATGCATCTACTGCTTCAGTGCCTGGTACCCACCACCGTGTATTAAACCTCTTACACTTATTAAGTTATTATTCAAATGTGAAGAAAACCTATCAATCGTATGAGGTCACAACGAGAATTTAAATCCACAAATAACCGCGATTGTTTACTATCCAATCATCGCTATCAAAACATCTACTCAAGCGGGCAGCTTTTTCGTTCAAAGACCGTGGTGTCCATTCTGTAACCAAACGAATATCATTTTGTTCGCAAAAATCCACTATGTATAAAACATGTATGTGTAGCTCTTGATTTCTACTTCCCGAGTTCAGTATGATATCCACATTCTTGTAATCAGTAAATATATTAACACAATTGCCTTTAATATGTGACACCACACTATGCAATACTCTGTTAACAGCCTTCAAGTTCTCTCCAAGTAGAGCTTTTCTTTATCTCTACATCATCCCATGAACCGTAAACCTCGCCCTGTCTACAATCATAAGCCATAGCTTCTCTTATATTTGATATATCTCCCAAGACCAGGTATTCTGACCTATTACTACCCGTGTCGAAAACCGCCACGTGACTACCTGTGTCGATAACCGCCACATGACTACCTGTGTCACTACCCACCACGTGACTACCTGTGTCACTCCCAATCCCGTGACTACCTGTGTCACTACCAATCAAGTGACTACCTGTGTCACTACTAATCACATGACTACCTGTGTCACTACCAATCAAGTGACTACCTGTGTCACTACTAATCACATGACTACCTGTGTCACTACCAATCAAGTGACTACCTGTGTCACTACTAATCACATGACTACCTGTGTCACTACCAATCACGTGACTACCTGTGTCACTACCAATCATGTGAATACCTATGTCACTACACACATCGTGACTACCTGTGTCACTATCCATGACGTGACTACCTGTGTCACTACCCACCACGTGACTACCTGTGTCTCTACCAATCGCGTGACTACCTGTGTCACTACCAGTCACGTTACTATCTGTGTCATTAATATTTGTCTTCTCCATATATCCTCCATACCCCGTAGCATTTGCGTCTACGAAAACAACAATCTACAGTATTTTCTATCCTCAGACCTTCCTTTACTGTTTAAGATGCGAATATTTTCTCGCCAACATTCTAATTCTCGAATTGCATCAATACTAATAGCCACAGGAGCGTTCCAGCTCGCTCTGTTTAACAGGCATTTGTACAAACATCTAGTTCTGAGCTACTTTTCCCAAGACCATATACAAATATATGATTTGACCGATTACCGACGCTAACAAGCGTACATGTATGAGCCTGGCATCATCTAAACCTATTGCCTGAAGTACCTTATCCAAACTCTGTTCTAAACGAGATATTCTATCTTCTATAATGAAAGTTTTATTTGAAACATAATCTAATAAATATCCTAACCAAAACGATATTTTCGTCGGAACCCATTTACATGTTTCGTGTGCAATTTGAAAACCAAATTCGAACAACGACCTCTGAACAAATTCGCTGGATTTTAAACATTATCCAAATCCGTTGTCCCACCAATGCCGTCATCCAAATACATGATTATTCTATGACCTTGTGACCTCCAATATTTAATCATTACTCTCAATACTTTGGTAAAAATGTGCCCAGCAACAGCTATTCCAAAAGGTAGAGAATTGTACACATAATATATTGTGTCGCCGTTCTTATCCAACCAACAAAAACCTAGAAAAGTTCTATGCTCAACAAATATATCAATGTGATGATATGCTGACTTCAAATCAAAAGTAAATATGAAAGACCCGTGATCAAACAAATCTAGTGCTGTCTTAATGTCATCAAATTTTATTTTAAACAGATGCAAATGCGGGTTTATGTCTACAATCCAATACTAAGCGTTTCTTGCCGATTTTATTAAATGCAACTGTCAATGGATTTACCAAGTGTGGTTCTTTATGCACCTGTGAAATAATGCCTTTGTTTAACAAAACTTCAATTTCGTTTGTTACAAAATCCCCATTGACTAAAGCAGATTTGTTGTTTTTCAATATAAACCTGGATGGCATTGTTCTAAATGGTAATTTGTAACCAGTTTCTATAATTGTCATAATGTATGGACTATCACACACCTGCTTGCATTTTAATGAGTACGATTTTAATCTGCCAACGGGCGACACATTTGTCTTACCAACCGACTCTTTATTAACGGTTGTTCCCGTAACCTCTAGAAGCTTAATATGCAAAACCTTTGCACCACCCTCAGAATTTATCTGATTACAACTTATAATATTACCATACTCAATATAATTCAATGATAGATTATGCGCCCCAGCAATATTTACAATATGTGTACTTAACTTATTATTAAAGGACTGCGTCTGGGTCCTCTGAACACTCATTTTTCCAATGCCCCGCCTTGCCACCTATGAAGCATAAACCTGGCTTTCTGAACGCCACTGTCGATTTGTTTGCAGCCGTAGCGGTAGACATCGTGCCCTCATTCCGCTGTTTCGAATAAGGACTGAACCTAGTCTTGCTCTTTTTCGATTTAATCTTTCGTGCGGCCCTCGCTTCTGCTTTGTACATGCGCTTTTCGTCCTCTGAATCGCTAGCGATGGGATTAGTCTCGTACTCTTTGACTACCCTCCAACCCAATTCTGACGCATCAGCCATCAAAATTAGTTTCTGTCTATGCGTCAACAGATCTTTCGCTGAAATTACAACATAACACGCCTAAATGCGATGTTTGTAAACGTTCAAATGTGTTGTCAACAATCAATTTATAATATAAATGTTTTATCCATTTTTATTCAAATACTAACTCGAGTAGCATGTATAATATATATATATCCATGCATGTGCATGAATAATGCGTAATACACTACCGTGCGCTGTGTATATTAATGCTTACATGTACTGCTTACATGTACTGCTCCCTCCCTCGTGGCGATGGATTCCATCAGAAATGAGGTCTCGATAGACAGCTATTCAAATGTTGCAAAATCTTGTTTCGCAATCTAGCCAAAATAAGTATGTATAAACTAAATGTACATGCGTATATAACCGTTATCTCAATATCTGGAAACAAACTCTACACACAATCTTATATAATAAATTCTATTTGCCATTACCGTCGGACATTTTCTGTGCACACTTGGTGCTGTTGCTCGTACATTGTACAGCTTCATCCAGTTTAACAATGACCCTGACATTAATCTTATGTTGCTCCTCGTTACCTTTCTGTTTAAAAACAGGCAGTTCTTTAGTTGCTAATACTGAACTGATTTTAGTCAGTTGCAAATAATTATTATGTTAACTTATCTTTGTAAATAGCTCAGTCATCTGCTGCATCATTCCCGTGTGGCTGTCTTTCACTGCTGTAGCAACTTCGCTGACAATGAAACCCTGAAGCTCGATTCTATCCAGGTCGTGTAATAATATCGAATAGCCCTCGCGTTATCCTAGCGTAGAAGTGATTACCACACAAAATCACCCTATAAATACCTGTATGAACATATTTCTGCACGAAATACTCGACTAATCCACCGTGTATTTTGTGTTCACAGGCCGTGTTAAGACATTCGTTCTCAGCTATACGTTGTAACGCAGAGAACCTACAAATACAGTCAACGATAAACCATGTAATTTACAAATTAATATCGTTTTGCATGTTTGTGTGTTTGTATCTTCCGAACATATGCTATTGAAACATTGTATATTGTTGTCAAGCGTGACCGTGTGTTTTTGATTTATGAAGAATTAGTATAAATTTAGCTTCAATATGAAATTCAAAAGATACCTTATTACTGTATTTTATGAAAACTTTGATGTTACTACATATTTCTTTCTTTTTGTATCCTCAGCAATTGTTAGTAATACTACTACATCTGATTGAATTCATCTTGTAGTACATGCATGTATATTGTGAACGTTACTGTAGAGCGAAACTTTGTTTATAATTATCATGCTGTAGTATGTGTTTAAGCAGGTAATTGGCTTTCTTTGTGCATATATGTTTCTCTCAATTCCCGAGCAACAGTAGTTGCTATTAAATCTTTAAGAAATCTACGACAGGTAACTGTGTCATATGTTTATTTAATTTTATTCTCATTTCGCTAAAATTCGTTACGATTGTTAATCATTAGTCCGTTTTATATATGTATCCATTTCCGGAAATGGTGTCTTTCTTTTCCCACTTTTCTTTGAATATGTTTTCTATGCTAATTTTCCCACCGCTGTTTCCCCCTAGTCCATGTGTCCAGTCGGTGTTCTCCTCGTTTTGCGCTATATACATTGTGGACCCAGCCCATTGGTTCATCATATTTTTATGTACCTTATTTCACTTTAGGTGAATGATTTAATTTCATATAGATCAACCATTGGGCTGTTCAATAATTGCAGGCAGAGATTCCAGAAAACATACATCTTCAAATCGAGGTTAATCCATGATATTTACATTTGGTTTCTTGTCATATTAAGATATATACAATATGCATTAAGATCAGTTATATTGACACACCACGTAAGTGCTTTGTACTATTTACTGTTCTTGAAATGTTTGCTTTTATTGTCCGGTGATATTGAAGAAAATCCGGGCCCTGAATTTAGTTTTGCATCGATGTCCATCTTCCACCAAAATATCCGCAGTATTAGAAATAAGCTGGAATATGTTAAAAATAACTGTCTTGATTATGGAAGCCTGGGTTTTACTGAAACTAAATTGTCTTTTGAAATTAATGATGATAGTCTACACTTAGAGGGGTTTGGGTCATTTTATAGGAAAGATAAGACTACACATTCTGGAGGTCTGCTCGTGTATGTATCATCAATGTATCATTCTAGGCGTATATTACACTTGGAAAATATACTTCCCGAATCAATATGGATTGAATTTAAAGATGAAACAAAGTCATACCTACTTTGCAACGTTTATCGACAGCCTAATTGTCCTGTTGAATTTTGGGAACGATTTAACATTTGTATTGATGATGCCCTTAATTTAACAAGCAACTTAGTGATAGCTGGAGACGTTAATGAAGTTAAAGTTAAACAATACTAAATTTCGTGATATTTTATTAGTGAACAATATGCGTAATGTAATCACTGAACCAACACGCGTGAGTCCGCATTCGAGTACCTTGATTGATCCAATTGCTGTCTCTAATAATATCCAATGCCTTCATTCAGGAGTGTTTAAAACAGATGAGAGGCAGTCGGGCGTGACGTAGTATCCTTTAGCTGCCCGGCTGACCCGCTGCCATACCACGTTTGTTTCGTACTGTGGTGAGTATACTACTCAGATGCAAATATCAGTGACCACTACGGAACATATGTATTCATTCAAATAAATCTTCGACCTAATGCCCCGTTTACACGCAGAGTTTGGAATTACAAAAGAGCAAATTTTGTTGAACTAAATGAAAATGTTCACACAACTGACTGGTCATTTATAAATCAGGAGAACATTAACATAGCCGCGTCAAATTTTACTAACAAATTCATTGAGTTATGCAAATCATGTATTCCTTCAAAATTCCAGACAAACCGTGGTATAATTCCGAAATAAGGAGATCATCTAGACAACGTGACAGGCAAAAGAAAATAGCTACATCTAGCGGAAAATTAAAGGATTGGATTTCATACAAGTCACTTCGCAACAAGGTCAACAATATGAAAAAACATGCAAAATAATTTTTTTTAAATAATACATGTATTGAGCTTACACTAAATGGTGCGAAGTCAAACAACCCTCGTGAGTACGGGAACATTGTTATATTACTATTCAAATAAAATTCAAAAAGTTGCGATTCCATCCCACCTCTGTTGAATAGTACAGACTCGTTAGCGTTCACAGACGAAGATAAGGCCAATGTACTTAGTGATTTTTTTGTCTCTATATCGACCATAGATGATTCAAATGCATATTTACCCTTGTTCACGCTTAAATCAAACAATTCATTCAATCAGTTTAATATATCTGAACAAGACGTAATCGATATTTTGTCAAACTTGGTTATCAATAAGGCAAGTGGGCCGGACCAAATCAGTCATAGACTGTTAAAAGAAACACGCCTTTCGATTGGTCTACCTCTATCAATGCTGTTTAATAGATCAGTCATTTTATCTCAATATCCGGAGTGTTGGAAATCAGCAAACGTAATGCCTCTTTTTAAAAGAGACAAATCTATATCTGCAAATTATAGACCTAGTTCTTTAATTAGTTGTGTAGGCAAAGTGTTGGAGAGATTTATGTTCAAACATATTTATAATTATTTACACGAAAATGAACTTATATACGTGAATCAATCCGGGTTTTTACGAGGACACTCAACTATTTATCAACTTATTGACATTTATAACCAGATATGTAAAGCCTTCGATGAGAGAAAATCCACCTGCATTGTTTTTTGCGATATAAGTAAAGCATTCGATAGGGTGTGGCACAAAGGTCTTCTATTTAAGCTTAGACAATATGGTGTTTCTGAAGATATAATCAAATGGTTGTCACATTACTTAAAGCATAGAACACAAAGGGTGTGTGTAAATTCTTCTATTTCAGAGGAGAAAATTGTAAATGCTGGAGTTCCCCAGGGCTCGGTTCTTGGACCTCTATTATTTTTGATCTACGTAAATGATATTGCTGACTCACTTCATAGCATTACTAGACTGTTCGCCGATGATAGTTCCATTGCAGTCAGTTCCAATGATAATCTACACATACAAGAAATCATTAACCAGGATCTTGATATTATTGTCACTTGGGCAAGGCGATGGTTGGTTCAATTTAATCCGGCTAAAACAGACGTTATGTTCATGTCTCTTGGCAAAAATAATCACATAATCTCTACTCTTTAGTTTCAGAGCACACAACTTAATTTTGTTCAAACTCATAAACACCTTGGTGTTACACTTAGCGACGATGGTACTTGGAATAATCATATTTTAAACATAGCAGCATCTGCGTCTAAAGTCTTAGGTACAATGCGTATGTTAAAATTCAAATTAAAGAGGATAACGTTAAACCAAATATATATTTCATACATGAGACCTATCCTGGAATACGCATCCATTGTTTGGGACAATTGTACTACTTATGAAAAGGAAATGCTTGAAAACATAACCTTCTAAAAGAGATTAGCTGGGGGACTTATCAATAAGGAGAAACATTCAAAAATTAACCCTTGTGTACAAATACAAGAACGGCGAACTTCCAAATCATTTAAGTGGACTTTTTCCAAATACTGTTTCGGACTCAAACCCATACTTCTTGAGAAATAATCTAGACTATGCTACGGTGGCACGTCGCCTCAAAATATATGCTTCCTCCGTCATACCGTCATCTATTAAATTATGGAACGAGTTAGACACTGATACCCGTGATTCTGACTCATTAGTTTCTATTATAAACATAAGATTACAAAATTGTTCAAACCTGACCATGTTCCCTCATTTTTCCTCGATGGAGATAGATTTATCCAAGTCCACCATGCCCGAATAAGAAACAGATGTAGCAATCTCAATAGTGACTTATTTTACAATCATTTACGTCAAGATTCAATATGCAATTGTGGATATTTAACAGAAAATGCAGAACATTATTTCTTTCGATGCACGCAATACAATATGCATAGAAGATAACTTTTCCTAATTAACAGGCGATACCATCCCTTAAGTGTAGAGAAACTACTGTTTGGTATAAATAGTTTAAGCAATGAAGAAAATAGCACACTTTTCAAACATGTACACTCATACATAAAAGCCATAAAGTGCTTTGTACCTGCAACTGATCGCTAATTTAGAATCTGCCTGACACACCATATAATTATATATACACGGACTGGGTTAAGACAGCGTGGGAATTTTTGTTTTTCCTTTTTGTTTAATTATTAGTATCTTCAATTTCTATTTTGCGTCCATACATTATTTTTTCCATCATATGTATGTCTATCTAAATTCCGAAATTTCTGTTTATATTAATAATGTTTTTTTCCGTTTATACATATCAACATAGAGTAAAATTGACAGTACTGAGATGATATCGCACCTTTTGTTTAATAAAGTTTGATTATTGGGAAGGGCCGTTTTCTAATGTTGGTTATAACTTGTGGCCCGACCCTTTTGCAATGTTACACACATGTATGTATGCATCTTATACATTGTTAATTTCTATTCTGTATCATGCATGTATGTCAACTGTACTGTTTAATATGCATATGCAATAAAATATGGTTAAATCAGAAATCAGACTGACTAGAAGACATTCGCCGAAAAGCCATAGACGGCCGATTACCGGTACGCCAATGGTATAATGTTAGTTTGTATTTATATATCAACCACAGGAAGATTTATGCTCGAAAACATTATAGATATACTTCAAAAGTTAGCACATTTGTGAATGCATTACTCTACTATATGTCATAGTGCAATAATAGGTGCGCACATATACTATACTATTAACTGAATAAACTACTCTGATCCTATACTACAGTCACTCAAATATTAGGGACAGCTTCCTGTTCCTTTCTAGAACACGTTCGCTGTCCAACTCCTTCTCCCTGTAAACACTCAGTAGGCCTGCCGAGCCCCGATAGTCTACTAGTAGTATTTCGTAGGTATGTCTTTACACGTCTCATCACGCTAAATGAGCGCTCAGCAGTACTTAGTAGTGCCACTGGCATACTGGTCAGGACACATAGTACCATATATATGGCGGGATACAGGTCTGTGTGTGCGGAACATATGGTGTCCGGCAAGCTGAATGGCACGTCAGCCTCATTGACACCAACCCAAATAAAAAATGAAGTATACTACATCACAGCAACATGTTAGATGTAGAGGAAGACCGATCTCGAGAGTCTACGCTTAAAATGATCGCCAATATACACCGTTAATTGATGCTAAATGTCTGTTTTACTCTTATTACATTGTCGGACATGTAAACAAGTGAACGTCTTTCCATTGTTTTGTAAGAACATTATGTTTCGCATCGTCGTTGATGGCAACGTTTTCTGTCAAGATGTGCGGATACGGTGGACAGGACTGACCTTCGGCCATTCTCAAATGTCGCGGTATTACAACTCTTTGGAGGGAAGCAACCCTTCCAATAATAAACTTACACTTCGTTACGAAAAAGGCGCTACACAACATAGCCAATTATTGCAAAACAATATCAAAATATACCCTCCCCCCCTTAACCCTCGATTGTTATGGCATATTTTAACTTTCAATATTTTGAACAATGCGTACGCAACTGCGTACGTTGCGTACAGGTAGCTACGCGCCTGATATATATATTTTTAAAAATTTATAACCAAAATAGATTGAGTCTGTATATCGTATATAATATTTTATGATAGTTGTATATTTATGAAGTTGTATAATTATTAACTAATTATAACGACCACTTCCTTATTTTAGTGTCAAGAAACTTAAAACGTGATTATTGCCTTGAGCATGTTTTGTGCGTTGCAACCTGTCAAATGTCAGTATGTGACGTCATGGCTGTAGTAAAAGTGATACCCATGTTACGTCACACTCAAGCTGCGTTTGACCGCGTGTGTTCAATTTTGTGAATATCAAACAAAGTACTTTTATAATCTTTCAGAGACATGAAGGTGTTTGTACAACTGGTGACAGTTCTGCGTTTGCTCGTTGTTTTGCTCCTGTTCTGTGCATTCTTGGTTCTTAAAGGGCAACTATTTGAAAGTAAGTAGATCTATCATTGTCTATGGATATATTGTGGACACCTCTGTATTAACTTTTTTTAATGTCCTAGGATAGAGGTACGAGACCTTTGGTGGCTTATGGATACACTTTCAGGTTCCTGTGATATAATCAACATATGGGCATTTCACATATATAATTTAACAACAGTAGACTGAAAGGAATTAGAACGAAAGGAACTTATATAGTATAGAATAAGGCTTACACTACAGGATGTCAGATTATAGAACTTTATAGATGCAAGCAGGGGTGGAGAAGGCAATATGAAGAGTTTTCAGCCACAACGTGTTTTCACCTAACTTAGGGAATAGCAAGTCGCGAGAGATCACGCGATATTTCACACTCCAGTTACCGGTAATGTACAGTTTACCTTCAAAGTCGCATTTTCGCGATAATTGAGATCAGACAGGTAAATAAACGATGGAAACACCAAATAGATTGGAAATGTGTGTGTGTGTATTTACGTTTATTTATCGTCGCTACCGGTTGTCCATATGAGCGACGCCTCCTGAAGAGATTAGTAATTTTAGATTTTGGAGGATAGTGCAATGATACAGAGAGACCCATTCCAGAGTCTCCTCTGGTTCTTTTACGAGGACGGTGTAAAGCACCGACACGAGACCTCGGTTTAACGTCCCATCTGAAAGACTGTTAATAAATTTTTTTATTATGGTCAGACGGGGGATCGAACCTGCGATCCCTGGATTACCAGTCTAGCGTGTTACCACTGGACTACAGATCCGTCTGCATAGATTGGAAATGCACAAGGTATGTTTATTTATAATTCCGGTAACTGAAGCGTGAAATATTGCGTGATCTCTCGCGACTTACTATTACCACAGTTAGGCGAAAAACTCTTCACGCCGGGACTTATCAAAGCTTATCAAAGAGCAAACTGCGCGTAAAGCAGATACATATTCACATTTTATTTGAAAGTATGCACATGTTGATGTTTTCATTAATCCCATTTATGTGTAGCATACAAATCCCTTAAACAGAGGTAACTATATAGAAATATGTGTTTGTTTTTGTAAAATGAGAACTTTCATCGTCAGCTCAGGAAGGTCACATGGTAGTTATTCGACAATGTGATAATGCGCATTTTACAGGTCAATTCAAATATAGTGTTCCTCTTACAGCTTTTTAACATTTTTTATTCAAAAATACTATTGTCCAAGATATTATGCTAATTCAGTTTCATCCAAAAAACATTCAAATCCAACTTGGCATCTCTATTCACCTAGTGCACTGACATATGCATATGTTAGAGACGTGGGTTTGCCAGTAAAATCTGCAGCAAGACAGTATGGTGTGCCATTCTCCACATTAAGTGACATTTCTCTCCATGTCACAACTTACCTCATATTGAAGAGTAATCATAATTTGTTGGGTGTTAAATTCCTCCATTTCGAGTAACAATTATTATTATGCCAAATTTTAATTAGCTTTTTGGAACTTAAAACTGAAATCAACATTTCTGTTACATGAATTTTCAAGGTCGGCCAATAATAGGTAATCGACGCCATGTTGATATCCCAAGCGAGTGAAAGTGTATTTTATTTTGAACATTAATCGCAGTTTAGACAATTGCATTAAATGATCACTTTACTTAGTAATATTATTTCACCTGCTGTTTAAACAGACTGACAAGAAGCCGTTCACCGAAAAGCTTTAGACGGCCGATTACCGCTGTGAATATTGACCCCCCCCTCAAAATAATGACCCGCGGATCATTATTCAGCCATAGAATATTGACCCCCCCTTGCAAATAGCAATATATAGTGGGAACATATTGAATTTATTATAATTAAATGTTAGTTAGCACTGTTTAAGGCCTAACATTAACAACATATATTTAACGATGATTTAACGATGTACAGAATAACATAAATATATTGAATCTGAAAAAGAAGTATGCAGATAATTTGTCTCTTAGGCCTATCAATTTCTAAAGATGATCATGAGGTGGTGGGTGCTGTATAACTAGGAGGTTCACATAATGCATAATATTTACACAGACAAACAAAACAATGACAAACATAAAACAAATAAGAACAATGACCCCCACCCCTATGTACAGACTACAATTATGAGAGAGAGGGTCATTTTTCGATGCCATGGAATAATGACCCCCATGAATGGGTCTCTGTCTGTATCATTGCACAATCCTCCAACAATCTAAAATGACCTAATCTCTTCAGGAGGCGTCGCTCATATGGGCAACCAGTAGTGACGATAAGAAAAGTAAAACATACTCACACTATGGATGCTTCTACAGCAGAAATTGATATATATTTCTTTAACAAATTTAATTAATATGTTATCCACTTATAGCAAACTATTCTTATCATGTTTATTCATATTCTCTTAATCTTTCCAGAAAATGTGCACAATTGACCTTTCTGCCGATTTTGATTGACAGCTGGCGTTAGCCAATCGCATCACACCATTCGCGCACACCCCCGGCAACGGTTTATCGCCGCCATCTTGTTAGACAAACAATGCATATTAGACAAACTAGTAACGAGTAGACACATTTGAAAAGGCGTGAATTTGATCGAAAATACGGGTTTTAAATTGTTTTAATGATGTTGAAAATGTGTAGCTTTGGTGTGTGGGTTAGTTATAGTACAAAATTAGTCGATATCCTGGTGATCGACGTTAAATTCAACCCATTTCAAAATCCTTGGACAAATCTAAAAGTGTGTATATGAACCACAAAATGCCAGACATCTGTTTTAAAAACAATGCATCTATAAAAACACCGACTGACCCCATATAGTCATTCTTTTATCGCAAACACAGCAATCAAATTTAAGCGTGTCACACTGTTTATTGGAAGTAATCAACAACTTACTGGTACATCACAGAGACCGCCACATAATATCCCGTTAGAGGCCTACTGTCAAGATCAAAGTGTTGCACATCGGAATTTAGCACTGATTGTGCTAATAATTGGTCAATTATAAAATGTGTGCACACAATTATAGTATTGATTACTACACCGAGTCATTGTTTTATCGTTCTGTCAGACAAACGAGTTATTTAGTAAAATTTTAATCAAATCTGATAACGAGTGATCGTGATCTGAAATTATTTTTTGAAAAATAATTACAAATTAATTAATGCTGTCTGTCATTGACAATGGTAGTTACGGGCTGTTTTATTAATGTATGCTGTGTGCCAGTGATAGTAGATATCCAGATCGATTAATAGGTGACGTTTAATTCGTGCCATTTCCAAACCCAAGACAAATCTTGAAAAATGTCTAAGGTGGATTAAGTTGTGTGGACGACAAGCTGAATACATCCAAAATTAATGCAAACATATATATTTGCACACAAGTAAGTTGAAATTAATTTATTTATGCATAATAAAATATTTCGAAACAATATATTCTGCATTTATAGATCTACTGTTCACAAGAGATATGTGAGTATAATGGTGATTAAAATTATACATGTGGTTCATACATATTGTCGTGGATGGTGGACTAGGGATCAGATAGAAGTAATAGTACCCATGCATGTGCAGAGCTGTGGGATTCCCATATTAGCTCAGTGAACGTACTGGTGTTCAGTTTTTGGGCCTAATGTTCGAGTCTTCTAGGAGGCATAGGGTCGAGTCTCTCAAGACGGTGGCATATTTCATGTCTTTTAATGTCAAAGTTGACACGATGTGGTTGTTCGGGTGTCAGTGGTTTCGTATAACTACTTCTTCGTATACAAGGCAATATAGAGTGAAACATTGTGGTTGATTCGTCTAATAGTATATTATCACGCCTACGCCAATTATGAGATGGGCTGTTGACAAATTAATCAAATACTGGAGAATATATTATTTTTCACACCTTGATTGGTCGGCTCAAACATTTGTGATGCTGGCTTGTATGCCCGTGTTTTATCAGCTTTAGAGCTGAGCCGTGCCTTATGTCCAAGCCCTTACATCATGTATAAATATCATGCTCTTCACATCAATTTCATTACAACCATGGCGTCTATATGTCCATGCGTTTTTTGCTGATTATACAATACAAATACAATAAAAAAATAGATACACACTGTACATTTCATTGTCATTGTATTAATCTATGTACCTTTTTATGTAATTTTATGTCATTGTAAATAATTTAATGCTTTGATGTACAATAAATATATTATTTTAATGACGGTCAATGATTTATTTATTCTCCCCCATTCACTTTAATTAATCTTGATTAGTGGCCTGAAACCTAGATAGATAATCACTCCTGGTATGGCAAACACACGGCTACATAGTCCCATTCATAATTGTGTCTAATTACCTAAATAGCTAATAATATTAATATCTGGGTAAAATAAAACTGAGAAATTCCACGGAATTTTATCTAGATTAACTCGATGCAGGTCTGCGTTAAGACGCCATTTTGTTAGATAGCTTGTCTCGCGTAGTTACAGCGAGCACCTGTAACTATGGGGGCGTGCCTAAGTAGCGTTTGCAGAAAGGTCAATTATGTACTATGTTGTTAACAATTGTAATTCTGACTATTGTGGATCATATTAAGCCTTATCTTTTTTGCCACACGTGTGAAAAGCAAAAACACCTTATTTTTAGGGAACTGCAACCAACAGTGACACTTCCTATGTTCCCAATACACTGGATACATGTTTTGTATCATTCATAATAAGTAATATTTTAATATTGTATGAGCAAGGACAGACAACATTATACTTTGTAACGTGTGCCTCCCTTTGTATTCAGGGCAAGAAACTGTTCCATGCATACATGTAGAATGTGATCCCCATAATGTAGATTATCTGATTGAGGGTAGGTCATTTTACCATGCCATAGAATAATGACCCCCCCCCTATATGTAGATTATCCGAGTGAAGGCAGGTCAAACTTCCAATGCCATAGAATAATGTCCCCCTATAATTATGTAAACTATATGAGTGAGGGGGTAGGGTCACTTTTCCATGCCATAGAATAATGACCCCTCTGTATGTAAACTATACAAGTGAAGGGTGTCACTTTTCCATGCCATAGAATAATGATCCCCTGTGTGTAAACTATGAGTGAGGGGGTCACTTTTCGATGCCATAGAATAATGACCTACCTGTGTGTAAACTATACGAATGAGGGGGGGGGGTCACTTTTCCATGCCATATAATAATGACCCCCTATATTTACACTGTACGAGTGAGTGAGGGGGTCACTTTTCCATGCCATATAATAATGACCCCCTGTGTGTAAACTATATGAGTCAGGGGGTCACTTTTCCATGCCATAGAATAATGACCCCCTGTATGTAAATTATATGAGTGAGTGGGTCGCTTTTCCATGCCATAAAATAATGACCCCATTATGTTTACACAGTACGAGTGACAGCGGGTCACTTTTCCATGCCATAGAATAATGACCCCCCTATGTTTAAGCTATATGAGTGAGTGGGTCACTTTTCCACGCCATAAAATAATGACCCCATTACGTTTACACAGTACGAGTGACGGCGGGTCACTTTTCCATGCCATAGAATAATGACCCCCTGTATGTAAACTATAGGAGTAAGTGGGTCACTTTTCCATGCCATAAAATAATGTCCCCCTATATTTACACTGTACGAGTGAGTGAGGGGGTCACTTTTCCATGCCATAGAATAATGACCCCCCTGTGTGTAAACTATATGAGTCAGGGGGTCACATTCCCATGCCATAGAATAATGACCCACTGTATGTAAATTATATGAGTGAGTGGGTCGCTTTTCCATGCCATAAAATAATGACCCCATTATGTTTACACAGTACGAGTGACGGCGGGTCACTTTCCCATGCCATAGAATAATGACCCCCTATGTTTAAACTATATGAGTGAGTGGGTCACTTTTCCATGCCATAAAATAATGACCCCCCTATGTTTAAACTGTACAAGTGAGGGGCCACTTTTCCATGCCATAGAATAATGACCCCCTGTATGTAAACTATATGAGTGAGTGGGTCACTTTTCGTCACTTTTCCATGCCATAAAATAATGACCCCATTATGTTTACACAGTACGAGAGACGGCGGGTCACTTTCCCATGCCATAGAATAATGACTCCCTATGTTTAAACTATATGAGTGAGTGGGTCACTTTTCCATGCCATAAAATAATGACCCCCCTGATTTTATTTACACGTCAAAAACCGTCGTTTTTGAAGAATTTCAAAACATGTTTTGGCACATAATCTTATCAGTTCCTTGCTGGAGAAAATTAAAACAAACTTTTCTGAATCAGAAAGATTAATAAAATTACCATAAATACCCATTGTTTTTCTAATAAGGGGTAACCTAATATCTGCATACGTACAACATTGCAAAATAACATGTAGTTCATTTTCAACGGAGTCACAGAATGGACATTTCCTTTGATCTACACCCAGATTCTCGTACCTGCCCGTCTCTATTCTTATTAGTGCAACACCACAACACACTTATTGGTGCAACACCACAATACTATAGAAGTGCTTTATTCACAATTATATTCTACAATGACATACAATTGGTATAGTTGTTTTAAACATGGCAGTAATACATATCTAACATAGCATATAGACAAAACTATAGTATACATACAGTAGAGCACATTATAACGACATACACATCAGTAGAATATATTACAAAGCTCATGATGATCGAAATATTTACTATAAATATGCAACTTGGTATTCTCTCATGTACTAGTACTATAATGTACAGTTCAGCGTATTGACTAATGACTACTACATCCCGTATGGCAGCGTGTTGAAGCTGTTGGTAATTATACGCTTGTCAAACACGATTTTGTAATCTTTTGCGTCAGTTTTAGTAATGATATTACATGTTTCAGGATTCCTCGTGATTTTATGCTCATCAATCACATTGGTACGTGATGATGCTTGAATGAAATCATCGTTATGCCCAATCAATTTGAACGGCTTCGTTGCTTACAAAGCGAACATTTTTGATATCCTGTTGATCACTTGTCATCATGTCAAAATACTCGTCTGATTCTGTGACAGGTTGTTTGAGTCAAGTTAGTACGCTGTCCAAATTTTCCCCAAAACGAGTTTAGCATCAGCTTTGCTAATGCACGCATACCTGGGTTGTCCTTAATATTAGTGTAACCCAACATGATGCCTTCTGTTTCGTAGTATTCTTGTATGTAATGCTGCTTAGCAGCCTCGGTGGTACACCATTCGGGCCAGCCACTGGCCTCCTGTTTAACCTTGAGAAAGGTGTTGACATATGCGGTAAACAAACCGCCCTTTTTGGTGACCGGATCATACTGCGATATCTCGTTAAAGTGCCAGACCTCGAATATCTTTTGAATTGTATAGCCTTGCCCTACAGCCATTTTTACTTCGTCTGTGACCCAAGTTCCAACGAAAGCTCTTTGCTCATCCCTGTGCTGGCAAGAGCTCTGTTGATAAGTTTCACTGCATGTGCGGCATAGGCTGAAAAGCAACTTGCCATTGCATTTCACGGGCAATACTGGCGTGCATAGTCCTCTAGGTGCGATCACCTTGCATTTGATTAACCCCTAATATTTTCCACCGGCAACATCGGGAATCCACTTCTACTTCTCGGCGAGTACCCGACTCACCGCATTCCCAGCGCGGTCGCGCTCAAGAAAGAAAACACGCCACTCCTAAGGCTACTAGAGATCTTGGGGATACGCCAATCGCTAGACCCTGGGACAGGAACTTTTCCGGCTCATCTCAAGTGAAACTACCAAATGGCAACAATAAATATATAAACCTAATGTGTTCCCTAAAACTGAGTTAACGTTTTGTGCCCTGAATGTGAACGGACTTAAAAAACGATTGGATTACCCTGAATTCGTTGAATTTATTCATCACCATGATTTTTTCTGTGCTTTAGAAACACATTTGGACGCTACTGATCTGGTTGATATCGATGACTTTGTCTTCTTGGCAAAAAATCGTACTCATGAATACAAACGAAAATCTGGCGGAATAGGGATATATGTAAGAGAAAAGTACTCGAAATATGTAAAAGTTATCCCAAACAATAATGATTATATTTTTCGGGTCTCTATTGACAAACAGTTGCTACAGCTTTCAGAAAATGCTATTCTAGGTGTAATTGATTTACCACCTGACACCTCTCGTCTTTTAAACGACATCGATATTAATAGTTTTGAAACTGAGGTTATTACTACTTGTAGTTTGCATAAATATGTTTTTCTTGCTGGCGATGTAAATGCCAGAGTTGCAGAATTGACTGATTTTATTCCGTCAGACCCATTCTTAAATGATTTATTTAGCATTGGTGATGAATCAATGTCCCATTTTGATAAATATAACATTCTTGAGAACCTATTAATTACATTGAATAGAAAATCAAAGGACAAGAAAACTAACCCAAATGGCTTAATGTTAATTGAATTGTGTAGAAATAATAATTTGTTTCTTGTTAATGGTCGATTTGGACAAGACACACTAGGGGATTTTACTTTTCGAGACATGTCGGTTATTGCTTATCTTTTTTTAACTGCTGACTGCTTTACGCATCTAAATAGTTTTCAAATTATTGAAACAGATACACTTTTCTCGGATGGACATAATGCACTATATTGGACGATTAAGTTGCAAAACAAATTTAGTAAAAAAGATAACCATGATTTGGGCAAAAATAAAAAACCAAAATGGAGAGACGACAAAATATTAAATGTTCAGCAAAATATCGATGTTAACCATTTAAACAGTATTTTCAGTATGTTATCAATCGATAATCCTGAGCAGAATATTGAATCTGTAACGAATGAAATTAGAATTCTATTTGAAAAATCTGCATCCGAAACGTTTCCGACAACTGGCACCTTTATTCCACGTCACACACATAAACATTGGTTCGGTCCCAGATGCATTAGTGCAAGGCAAAATTACCACAGTGCAAAATCTGAGTATCGACTTAATCGTACTGAAGATAATACATTGAAAAATGCTAGTAAGGAATATAAGCGTACAATGAACTATTACATTAGCAAGTTTAAACATACAAATGCAAGTAAATTAAGGAACATGTATTCTAATAACCCAACACAATATTGGAACTTTCTTAAAGGGCTTAAACCAAAATCTAAGATTGATGGATCACCATTTCGAACACTTTAAACGTATAAATACAAACCCTCACTTTGCAGATGAAAACAATCAATTCATAACCGATGACTTTTTAGAGAATTCAAACCAATATCTTAAAGCAGCATTACATCGTATGAAATAAAAGATATTTGAAAAATTCTGAATTTTTACGTATGAGTAGCATTGTGCTACACATTCTAACATTATACTTTGTATGCTTATGTTCATTTGGTAAACAGTGTTTTTTTGCGATAAAACAAACTCGAAACCGAAAGTAGGCCTTTCCGAGTCGATCGGTCACGCACTTGTTTACAACCGGAACGCATCGTCCTCACTTGTTTACATTCGGAATGCATCGACCCAATTTGTCCCACGTTGTCTTTTTTAATTAAATTACTTGATATGTTGATTCATACCTCTGTTAGCTAAGTCTTTTAGGAACATTTCTACATCCCCGCGAGGGGTTCGACATTAGAGGAAGATAGATAGATAGTATTTCATGTTCAAAATATATACGTTGTTTTCTACATCCTCTGTTGTTTCACGCATGCGCGTTGTGCGTGTTTATTTCGTGTGTTGATAAACAAATTCGCGTATACGAAGGTTTAATTTAATTTATTGGAATTTTATCGTTTCTGAGTGACTATTTCGATTTTTGTAAACACACACACACACATTAGTATTTATATTTTACCCAAAACATCCTTTATTACGATGTAATGCTGCTTTAACTCAAAAATTACCGACCAAGAAATCCTAAAGTATATCAATAAATTAAATAATGGTAAAGCGTCTAGCCCGACAGACAACATCATACACGAATATATTAAAGCCACAAAAGACTCCCTATTACCAATATATAACCGCCTATTTAACTATATCCTAGATTCAGGACTCGTACCTAGATCGTGGCTAGAAGGCTCTATAATTCCAATATATAAAAATAAAGGAGACCCTGGTGACACAGGATAATATAGACCAATTACAATACTATCATGCCTAGGTAAACTATTCACAGCTGTACTTAATCTTAGACTAACAAGCTATGATGAAGACTCCCAATTAGTAAATGAAAATCAGACAGGGTTTAGAAACGGATACTCTTGTTCTGATCATATTTTTACATTACACTCCCTTGTTGAAATACTTAAGAAACGAAAACAGAAGCTATTCTGTTCCTTTATCGATTTTTCACAATGTTTTGATAAAATATGGCGTTTCGGTTTATGGCACAAGCTTTGGCAAAATTTTATCAATGGTAAGTTGTTCCAGGTTATATATAATATGTATCAGAATATAAAATCATGTGTAACCCATAATGGTAACCAATCGCCATTCTTTTCATCAGAAATCGGTGTCCGGCAGGGTGAAAACTTAAGCCCGATCCTCTTTTCTTTATATTTAAACGACCTACAGTCACATCTGGAAGCAAACGGTGCCGTTGGCATACAGCTTGAGGACACGTTCAGTGATGAAACTTGGCTTAAACTACTACTTCTGCTTTACGCAGACGACACCGTCATTGTTTCCAATAACCCTGTCGACTTTCAAAACTGCCTGGATCATTTTAATAATTACTGTGTCCAATGGAAATTAGTAGTAAACCCTAATAAAACAAAAGTAATTGTTTTTGGAGCTAGGAACCTTAATAACTTTGACTTTTAGTCTTTAGTGGCTAGAAGGCTCTATCATTTTAGTGGAAGTCGTGATAGCGCAGTGGATGCGCGTTCGCTTCAGGTGCGAAAGGTCCGGAGTTCGAGCCCCACTGGAGCCGTTACGATTGTGCCCTTAGGCAAGGCATTTAAATTCCACGTTGCCTCTTCTCTCTCACTCGTGGCGATGGATTCCATCAGGAATGAGGTCTCGAGAGTGATTTATATAAGTTGAAATAACTTGTTTCGCAATCGAGCTAAAATAAATTTGTATAGACTAACTTTGACTTTAAATTAGGTGACCAAGGTCTTGAAATCACAGACAATTACCACTACCTTGGTGTTACACTCTCTAGTAATGGATCTTTTTTGAAGGCTAGAAAACATGTTACCCAACAGGCAAATAAAGCAATGCACTTACTTTTTACTAAGTCAAATAATGCAGACTTACCGCCAGATTTAATTATTAAACTATTCGATCACACTGTAGTACCCATACTAACATATTTACAAGAAAAAGTGCATAATTCATTTCTCAGGCGAATAACCAACGCCCGAAAAAGTACACCTAGGTATATGTTATTTGGAGAACTTGGTAGATACCCTATATCTATCATTGCACATACAAAAATGATATCTTTTTGGACGAGGATATTAATTGGAAAAGAAAACAAGTTGTCATTATTGATATATAGGTACATGCTTAATCAACCTGATACACATTTCCGATGGATCAGTAAAATAAAAGAAATCCTAAATTCTGTAGGTATACCTGATGTTTGGCTTAAAGGCCTGCAGGTTGACCTATATTTGACCTTAAACACACGAGGAATAGCGGTACAAATCTGACGGTCGACGCACTAAACACACGAGGAATAGCGGTACAAATCTGACGGTCGACGCACATCGTATTTGCCACATGCGAGGCCCTGCATGGTATACATCTAATACATGAGCTATGCGTAATTGCAATGGTGACCAATCCATACTTCGAACAAAAATGGAATGTATTGTCAAACATTACCAAAATGACCACACAGACTGTTCACCCGAGTCTCGGTGTAAAATAGATCCCAACTATATCCCCAGCCGTCAAATACTTACAAGTCCTGTTGCTGTAGAACTGTTGCTGTCATGTGTTAGAAAATGCTATGTTTATAAGGAAGCGCAAAATTATATCTACCACATGGACACTAGTAGCGTGGAATCATTCAACAACAGCTTGAATGTTTTCCATGACAAACGTATCGGAACCTTCTCTGCTCTTCACTACACTATACGCTCAAATTTGGCAATATGTCAATGGAATGAGACAGTGCAAGTCAAGAATAATACAAGACTCCGTTGTACGCTCCAGTTCAAATCCAACATTTGGGCAAGGTATAAACAGGCATTATTTTCACACTTAATCTGGCGGCCTTTTTAAACCAGATGATACATGAAAGTGACAGAACAGAATATGAAAGTGACGAAACTCCGACCTTACAAACAACATAGATCCTGATCAGTGTAACAGTTTATTCGTAATTCAAGGCATGGCATACACATATATTATATACATGCATACAAATTATCAGTCTCAGTGATTACGCTACGGCTGATGAGGCACCTACATAACATGTAATCTATGTCCCTGGGCTGATCTGGATTATGTAGTTTGAATACTCATAACTATCAATTTTCTTTACAATCAATAATATACGTTTACTTAAATTGTCAGGGCCTCATTTTGACTAATTCTCAGCTCACAGAGTGATCGTGCATATTAACCGTTAGAAAATACCTACATACGCCAAATTATACTGAATGTACTGCTACATTGTTGATACAAGCCACTAATCACATGGAACAGGTAGTAAAGTATAAATCTTTACAATTGGACGGGGTCAAACTGCAGGCCTTTAACCAAAATACCTTAATTAATAAAAGTACCCATAAGCATATACAGAACATATTAATAGACCAATATAAGCAGCATTGTGCAACTATCAAACAAGGGTAACATTTATAATTCTTTTAAACAGGCATTAGAATATGAAAAATATTTCAACATTATCAATAAACAAGACTATCTGACACTCTTCAGATATCGTACCTGTAACAATCGCCTTCCTCTGGAAACATCCAGATGGGGAGGAACAGCCTTCCTAGATAGTATTTGTAGGTTATGTAATAACGGGGAAGTTGGCTCTGAGCAACACTATCTGCTCAAATGTGATTACTTTACACAAGATCGGAATACCTATCTGCACGACTTTGTGTTGTCTGACAACATACATTGTTTCTCGAAGATATTAAATACATCATCTGAAACTGCCCTGGTAAATCTTAGTAAATTTACTCGTATTATCATGTCTAAATGTTGTTAGTAATTTTTTAAAGCTTCGCAAGTTGGACATATTACGATATTTGATAGGTATTGCATTAATTATTCAAATCTCATTAAATATACTTACCACTTTATGGTTCGCAAAAATTGATAATCCATAACTAAAGTATAATTAACTCTACTGAAATTAATCATTAGATTCATATTATGATATTTAAAAACGCCTGATACATATACTCTTACCGAATAGTATACAAAACCTCATTATTTTCCACAAACGGGAAGTAAATCCAACAAAAGCTATAATCACAAAACTATAGATACATTTTATCCCGTACTCTATGACAGTGGGAAAAATATTAGACTCATTACGAGACCAATTTACCCAACTCATAAATACTAATCCGCACGATGGGATTATTTTGTTTACTACGTAAGTCAGTATGATAGCAACATTATTTTCATTCATTACACGTCACCAGGCCAATAACAATCGATTGACCTTTCATCCCAAAATGACAAACAATCCGACAGAGAATAAGTATATTAATTATTATATCCCACAATCTTTAAATATTATATTTTTCTTTCGTTTTATATCATTTAGACGTAATAGTGGAACTATGTCGTGAATAATATTGTATTTGTATGTAAAATGTGGATACATGAAGAAGAATCCCCCAGCATATTTCTATACATTATTATGCATGATATGATTGTTTATACAACTGCTTTCATTTCAGGTCATTCCCGGAAGCACCACGTGGCTAAATATTTGTTTCTGTTATATACCCTCATGTTGTACACATGTACCTGAGAGAATAAAAGTATCTGTCTGTCTGTCTGTCTGTTGACCCATGGGTAGAGCGACGTGACATCATAATAATGGATTGTGTTGGTGTCAGAGGCCTCTTCGTATAATTTAAATCCTTCCGTACGGCCACCATAGAAGCGTCTCTCGGTTCCAATGGAGGTACAATTTCAAGTGCGTCAACGTACTCTCTCATTGCCTGATCACCCGCCAGCTGCTGTTTAAAGTCACATTCCCATATTAATATATAGGTGTAGCCTCGCTGTTCTAGATCACGTTGTTTCTCTATGGTCCTGGCATGTAGATCAGCCATGGATATTTCAACCACTGGATTGATTGTGGACTTTGAGTAGCACTTTGGACAGCCATGCCAGAAGCAGCCATGTAATTCTAGTACAGTTTGCCGGCCGTTCTGTTCATAAAAGCCGTCCACTTTGTACTGACCAATTTGTTTTCACCTTTATTTCGACCATGTTGAATGTTTATATTATCCCTGTGAGCCATATAGGTTAACCATTGGTAAGCTATGCCAGACAGTTTCTCTTGAGGTCGATAGCCATGAGGTGGGATGATACCTATGCTTTCATGTTCAAGAAAGAGGCTTCTAAACACCAGGTTACATGCTGATGCAATGGTAATACATTTCGCAAAAGGGTATATTCCGTCACTGCCCTCTTTCCTGGTTAGATCCTTAAGCACTGATCTAAACTTCAAACAACATTTTCGCAGTATATCGACGTCCGAACGACAGTAACGCACTAGCTCTTGTTCAAAATCAAAATGGTCCTTGCTATGTTGTTTGTACCATGCCTCACACTTTGATTTGTACTCCGGTTTCATTCCGTTAGGGTTATAGTACTTCATGTCTGGAAGATGTTCCAGTACAGCCTTTTGGTTTTCGTCTGTATTGAACAGGTGTGGGAAGTATCCTTTAGCAATTTCAGTTTCTCCTTAGGCATATCGGACAATGCCATTGGAATGAAATTCAATGAATCGGATTTTACACTGCGGCACTTTAATAGACATGTACTTTGATCCTGTTGTAATCACCTCGGGCAAAATGGCATTGTCATGAAGATATTTCAAAATTGGGTAGCTGTCATAACCTTTGAAATTGTGACAGATGAATGTGGCACCATTGTTCTGGCCACCAAAGAGCCATTTACAGAACAGAGTTACGGCATTGGTTCCAGAAAACACACTTTCGTTCAAACCACAATGATTACATGCGGAGGATGGGGTCATGTCCCTGTCCATGCAAGCTGTGCACACTTTATGTACCACACACAGGTTTGGCTTATGTTCCATAGAACCACACCGTGTTTTCTTGCAGTTGACACATGTATTATGTACACCAGGAAGATAGCCTTCTTGACACTCCAGACGCGTTGTTTGGGTACACTCAATGTCAGAATATGTAGGTTGTTTCCTTCTTGGACTTGTCGGTTGTACTGCCTTCCTCGTCGTCAACCGGCTGCATATAGCACTGGTGACCTTCGGGAAAGTACTCCTTACACGTTTGGCAATAGCTCTCCCCGCATACATGTGGCAACTTGTGTTTAGAGCGATTTATAAACTGGTCGCATAGACGACATCTGTAGTATGTATCACATGTTGATTTGCCATGTGATGTTTTCTTCAAATGTAGGTCGAAGCAAGTCTGGTTAACAAATTTACAGTTGCACGTTTTGCAATGTTTCCAGTCCTCCTCCATAGATTCTGTGTGTATTTGACGACATAAATGACATGGGTTGTTGCAACTGTGGCGCTCTCTATGCTGGTAGCCCTTCTTGCACTTGAGACAGAAGTAATTCCTATTGAGAAATCCAGTCATTGTCGTGATGACGTCATAATGGTTATCATGACAGTATAAATAACTGGGAATGCCTCCTTCAGGACCGCAATACACCATAGCGTTAAAATATTCTTTCGACAGTACGTGTATTTGATATGCAGGCAGTACGTCTTGAAATACCTTAATTTCATCGATGCTACAATCACCGCACATTCGTTCTTTCATGCAGCTTAACGGCAAGATCTCTTTGTATTTTAAAACCTCTGCGAATGCTGTGCCAGTTAGGATCATTTTCAATGCGAGCCATGGCCGTTACCAAAGCTCGTGCACAACACAATGTATCTTTGTTTTTAATTTGAATAATGCTTCTCTTGTTTTCCATCATTTTGATAATATCCACATGATTCTGCTTGTAGCCAGAGCCTGATGCAGTTTGAACATGCACTAGCTCAATACCAAACGTCTCGTCTACAACAAACTGTTCATATGATTGCAACACGCGCTCGATTTCAGATAGAAGTCTGTCCACTGTCAACGCAGACCTCCGCATGAAAGGTAGTACTATCGGATAATCTAGTTCCGGGTTGTCCATTGACACTCTAACCAAGTCGTTCGATGGAATATCTACAGTTATTCTGTCAAGAATTGATTGAAACAGTATCTTCAGTGATTTCAGAATATTAGGAAGGTCTCTCAACTCTATGTCTTTCACAGCTACCTTGTAATAAATGGCTGTTGCTTTGAACTTTTCTATCTTTTTTTCACTAACTTTCACAATATCAAAGAATTCCTCTGAGTTATCAGTTTTCTGCAACTTCTGTCTTTTCCCCTGATTTGGTGGAGGCGAAATACCACGTGCCCGCTTAGCACCACCACCTATTTGCTCATGATAGCCTTGGATATGTCTATTCAGAGCATCTTCGCTTATAAACACCTTTAAACAATGGTTGCAATGATGACCATCCTCGTCGTCATGCTTCTTCTGATGTACATCCAGATTGCATTTTCTAGTGAAGGTCTTCTTGCATTGAAATGTCCTCCAATGGTTCTGAACTCTACGGTGCTGCAGTAGCTGGGTCAATTTGAGGAAACTAGCCCCGCACTCTTCACAAATGTACGCCATGCCTGATGACACTCTGAATTCAGAAATAAATATGATGGTTACTTATGGTAGCGTTGTAATCATCATATTTTGAAACTTAATAGAATATAATATTGATTCAGGCAAGACTACGTTTAAGCCAGGCGAGACTATAATAAAGCAGAAGAAACTATTATAGCATGCACATAGTAATCAGTACAACTTATGCTTATAAATTCACAATACCTTTTCTAGGGCTATTTGTCTGTATTTCGTAAAAGTCCCTCTCTTTATTCGCATGTGATGTCCGATGGCTGTCAATCTGAAAATGAGTTGTTGGTATGAGTATACACGTATTTATAACCATGATGTTGCGCATGCGCATACAGGTTTGAATAACTGGATTTGATTGGCTAAACACGAACGAGAACGTTTTTATCTTTTCTTAATGATATAAAATCAGGAAAAAAATGTGTATGTCATCATTCTGACGATAGTTATCCGAAGAGCAACATGGATACTGCAAGGTGTCCTGACTGTAGACAAGACTTTTCAAGGAGAGATGTTATGTTAAGACATCAGAGACACAGACATAATTTTGATGAACTAGATCATAGGACGGTGGTCAATGAAGCGCACCCACCGCCGCCGCCGCAGAGCAGCCAAGCGCATCCGCCGCCGCAGAGCAGTCAAGCGCATCCGCCGCCGCCGCCGCAGAGCAGTCATACGGAACGGCAGCAGATAGTGGATATGGCTGTGTTACAGCATCCATTTACCATGATGATACCGGGCCCAACGGGTAAGCCTATTACATCTATATCTTTATTAAAATAATATTATGCATTGTCTCAATTGTATTAAAAACACGCATAGCTTACAGGTGTTTACTAATAAAAGTGTTTGTATTTCAGCATGTGGGAAGACCACGTTTGTCAAAGATATGCTGCAGAAACATAGCGGTAGGATACAGCCCGGTATTCAAAGAATAGTATGGCTTTACAAGAGGTGGCAACCATTATACACTGCGATTCAAATGACAGTGTTACCAGGAGTAGAATTTATCCGAGGCATACCCTCAGATTTGGATGATGACGATTTCTTTGACTCTAACGTAAACAACTTGCTCATTTTGGACGACCTGTTCAGTGAATCCGGAAAGGATAAGAGGATCACTGATTTGTTCACTGAGGGGAGTCATCATAGGTCATTGTCTGTAATAACAATCACCCAGAGTTTGTTTGGAAACAAGAATCCAACGCAGCAGAGGAATTGTCATTATATAGTACTGTTTAACAACCCAGTAGACAAGCAATCCGTCATGACATTGGCTAGACAAATGTATCCTGTTTGAGAAAGCTACCAAGTACCCGTACGGATATATGTTAATTGACTTAAAGCCGTTTACTGCCGATGACCAAAGATTAAAATGTGTAATGGCAGATGAATCCAAATATAAGCAAACTACAAACCACATGACTGGCCAAAATACAATAAAAGAAGACTTTGCTAGAGATATTCATCATTTGTCAGTTGGAACTCAAACAGTACACATCGGAACTAACCCTTCAGAGGAAATTATTGAATCAAATCAACCGTTATCTGGAAACATGGCTGATAAAGGACACGCTTGCGACGATTGTGGACTATTGTTCGATACAACGCACGATGTGCAAAGACACATCAAACGCGGGCAATGTCCTGAGAATGAAGAACCAGTGCCTAAAAAGATGAAGCTAGAGGATAATGATGAACCTATGAGAAAACTAGAACGTATGGACAACTACGACGATAAGAGAACGAGGCATACACTGTGCTGTGGAAACTAGCTAGGGAAAGAGGAGAAGACAAGTACAGAAAGTTTTATGACCAATACGTAGCCAATGGTGAATCCGATAAAGAGGCCACACACTTAGCAGAAGAACGAATGGAGCGTTACGATCAAAGTAAATTCATCGAGATATATCACCAGCTAATTGCAACCTACATTGTTCCTCTCAGAACAAGTGACATACATCGCAAGATTATGTCAGAGATCGACACATCAAAGGGTATCAAACGTGAAACGTATCCTGCGCAAACATAAGCATCAGTTCCAGGATTTATTTGAAATGTCGGATGATGAAAACAGCGGCGATGAAAGCGCCGATGCCGATGAACAATAAATGTGTGGTGCAGACATACAACTTCATTTGTGCTTATGCTATAGACGCGTTCAGACAAGGCTCCGTGGGAGGATTATTTAAAGACTATCTACTATGATCCTTCACACCCCGCCAGTTATGCTGGTCCTCAGAAAGTGTACAAAATGGTACAGCGAGAGGGAAAATACAAACTAGGAATGTATAGGATACGAAGATTCTTACAAAACCAAGAGTCATATAGCCTGCATAAACCCGTGAGACGACGCTTTCAACGAAACCACGTGATCAGTGCAGGAATTTATGATAAAGCGAGACCAGATTTGGAAAATTGAACGTGTTCTTAAGCCAATTGGTAAAGGACACAACAAACGCCTTTACGTGAAATGGAAGAATTTTCCCTCAGCTTTCAACAGCTTTGTCAAAGTCGGTGTGACGTACAGTGATTAAAACATGTATATCTATTCGCTATTATATAATATTACATACCTAATGTATGCACATGTTGTAAATATGCGTATTTGTGTTAGGTCAATAAAGTTTAAAATGTATATTTCTTGTTCTTTTTTAAATCAATAAAAGGGAGATTAATACGACAGTCCTATCTAGTATCTACATTCATTAAACTCGCTATGCTTACATTCCGACTATTATGCTGTAATGCTTAGTGGTTAAAAGTGCTTTTGCTCATAACATAAGGCGAACTATACAGATATCTATTCGCTTGTAAGTTGTATACGGAAAGTAATACATCGCAGATAAAACCAATCTGTCATTTGATTGGCTATTGGTGTAAGAAAAGTACTCTTACCTCTGTGTTATGTAGCTACGTAAACTACAAGATACGCTCTATCATCTCTAGCCCAGGTTTAACAGTGACTTGAATATGTGAACATGTAGATTATCGAAGGCTTAGGATGGTTCGATTGGTTAATTAACAAGTAAAAGCGTTTTAGAAGGCTAGTACATGCATTGATTCGCTGTACATTGCACAACGGATTGTCATACTGGTTTAATCCGGTATGACTACTCACTATACCAACATATTAATATACAGTGTGTGTATGCTATCGTATGCTACGCTCACCAAGCGTATGTATACGCAATGGTAAAACTGGTTTAACGTATGATCATAGCCACTATCTACACATTGAAATAATACCTGGAGAGTTCATTGATACTGAAATAGTTGATTAACAAAATATAACAGAAAACTGTGTGTTTTCCTGGTGTATAAATACAAGTCATGTTGCTATAATATACATGTATATAAATATAAAATATCAACAGTGTATTATAAATACTGATGTAAATCGAAATGTAATCAGAATGATACAGCTTTGTTTGACTTGATAGTTTCGTGTGCGGTTTAATCCAGAAACGGACGGCTATGAATATACAGGAAAAACCCGCACCTGTCTAAATATCAATTCAAATAATTCTAAAGGATGTAGGCCTTTGACATTCTAGACATGTGCTCACTAGTCACTACCATTACATATCTATTAACCATGCATATAATACAATTATATTTCATTGTAGCCTAATATGTATGCATATTCATTATAAAATGAAAGTATAGACCATGGGTTAATGCATCGTCTGCTGCGGTCACGTTTAAACAGGCAGCGCACTACGTTATACTTTTATAAAATTTCTACTCAGGTAATTACTATCGTCTGCTTGCGTTCAACCACCGCTAAACAATAAGTTATTGCACAAAGGATATAAATAACTCAACCGGTTTCATCCGGAATGGTACCGTATACCTACCGGAGCCGTTACGCTTCGGTGATTCCGGATTTTGACACCCAACATTCCTGAAATTCCGTACTCAATCCCTAGCTTTGACTACTAATGATGATGGCTTAGGCTCGGTAATATTTGCAAACATACTTAAATTATTTTCATTAAATACTTTTACAATTAATTTTTACATGAAACATTTGCCTTAGAAGCCACCCAAAGTACTATGCGTTTGTTCATACGATGTATATCCATTGACGATATTTTGACCAGAATAAACATATGCTTTTCCACTGCCATACAACAGTCGGCTTCCAACCCATTTCTCCTGCAATGGCAGTATTTGGAGTGCATTTGCCTACACCCAAAAAGAACCTCATTGCTTTGTTATGAACTGAATCTATACATGAACATGTTTTGAAGCCCCATATTGGTGCACTGTAATTTATAACAGGCAGCACTGTAGACTCATAAAGTTTGGTATATACATCATATGGGACACCCCCTAGAACTTTACATTTGGCAATTAAGAGACCAAGTGCACGGCTAGCACTTTGAGCTACTGCTTTAGGCATTATGTTATAATCCACATGTTCACTTAGCAACACACCAATATTCATATACTTATCAATAACTTGTATTAATTTAATACCACATATAAAGTTGACGGTTGTTCTCTGTACCGATATAGGACGAAAATGTACAATATTACTCTTTGAGGCATTGACATTCATTTTATTTAAAATACACCAGTTATTCAAAGCATCTAATAATATTTGTAGATCAGACTCCGATTCGGCTATAAGGACAATACCATCTGCATAGAGCAATATACATATCTTTTCATCGCCAGCATTTATTCCAATATCAAATGATTTCAGATAAACTGTAGGGTCATTAATAAACAAATTAAACAGAAGTGGGGATAGAATACAACCCTGTCTAAGACCACAACTAACATTAAACCACTCTGTCTTGAAAGAATTAACTCTTACACAATATTCAACACTGCATTAGAGTGATGTTATGGCCTTAAACATTTTACCGTTAATTCCATTTTCTAGTAGTCTCTTCCAAAGAACATTTCTATCAATAGTGTCGTAAGCTTTTTGAAAATCAATAAATGAACATAGCGTAGATTTTTTATGCTTTTTACGTGTGTCTAGAATGTTTGTAAGCGATGAGATATGATCAATAGTGCTTCTAGACTTTCTAAAACCATTTTGTTCATCCTCAATCTTATAATTTTCCTCAGCACATACTGATAATCGATTGTTTAAAATAGAACAGTACAATTTATACATTGATGATGCAAGCGATATACCCCTATACGACATAGGATCACGTGGGTCAGTGGTTGTAGATTTAGGTATAGGGTTAATGATACATCTACCCCAGATAGTAGGTACAATATCGTTGTTAAAACAAACATTGAATAGCACATATAGAAATGAAAGGGCAGTGCCATTTTTGAATAATCACCCCCATATGTGTAGATTATATGAGTGGGAGGAGCTCACTATCCATATCATAGGATAATCACCCCCATATGTGTAGATTATATGAGTGGGAGGGGCTCACTATCCATATCATAGGATAATCACCCCCATATGTGTAGATTATATGAGTGGGATGGTGTCACTACCCATATGATAGGATACTCACCCACATATGTGTAGATTATGAGTGGGATGGTGTCACTATCCATATCACAGAATAATCACCCCCATATGTGTAGATTATATGAGTGGGAGGGGGTCACTATCCATATCATAGGATAATCACCCACATATGTGTAGATTATATGAGTGGGATGGTGTCACTATCCATATCACAGAATAATCACCCCCATATGTGTAAATTATATGAGTGGGAGGGTGTCACTATCCATATCACAAATAATCACCCCCATATGTGTAGATTATATGAGTGGGAGGGGCTCACTATCCATATTATAGGATAATCACCCCCATACGTGTAGATTGTATGAGTGGGAGGGGGTCACTATCCATATCAGAGGATAATCACCCCATATGTATAGATTATATGAGTGGGAGGGGGTCATTATTCTATGACATGGAAAAGTGACCCCACCTCACTCATATAGTTAATATACAGAAGGGTCATTATTCTATATGGCATGGAAAAGTGACCCCACCTCACTCATATAGTTAATATACAGGGTGGTCATTATTCTATGGCATGGAAAAGTGACCCCACCTTCACTCATATAGTTAATATACAGGGTGGTCATTATTCTATGGCATGGAAAAGTGACCCCCTTCACTCATATAGTTAATATACAGGGGGTCATTATTCTATGGCATGGAAAAGTGACCCCACCTCACTCATATAGTTAATATACAGGGGGTCATTATTCTATGGCATGGAAAAGTGACCCCCTTCACTCATATAGTTAATATACAGGGGGTCATTATTCTAGGCATGGAAAAGTGACCCCCTTCACTCATATAGTTAATATACAGGGGGGGGGTCATTATTCTATGGCATGGAAAAGTGACCCCACCTCACTCATATAGTTAATATACAGGGGGTCATTATTCTATGGCATGGAAAAGTGACCCCACCTCGCTCATATAGTCAATATACAGGAGGGTCATTATTCTATATGGCATGGAAAAGTGACCCCCTTCACTCATATAGTTAATATACAGGGGGTCATTATTCTATGGCATGGAAAAGTGACAAGTCTTACTGTGTAAACATATGGGGGTCATTATTATATGGCATGGAAAAGTGACCACTCTCACTCTTACTGTGTAAACATAGCGGAGTCATTATTCTACGGCATGGACAAGTGACCACTCTCACTCTTACTGTGTAAACATAGGGGGGTCATTATTCGCCCATATGGTTTACCGGTGGCGAGGGTAAAGAAACTGAATCATCATCATCGTCATTATTCTATGGCATGGACAAATTTCTTGCACTGGGAGGCACACGTTATAAATCATAATGTTATCTGTCCTTGCTCATACAATAATAAAATATTATGTATTATGAATGATATAAAACATGTGACACAGGAAGTGTCACAGTTGATTGTTTTAATGACCTTTTTGACCTTCTTACCTGGACTATGGGATTCTAGCTCTTTGATTGGTTGGTGCTCGTTTCATGATATCACGTCACTGAGTTGTGGAAAATTTGAAGTGATCTTTAAATGCAGTATTGTTAAATCTTTTAAACTAATACATTAGTATACTGCCGTGCCCGAAGTTCGTGGTACCTAAAGTAGGTCAACCAGGTTTGTTTGTTTACGAGAGCTGTGTGACGTAATACGAATACCACGAGATTCGGGATAACACGAGATTAGGGAACGCGACTATACAATAGTACTGGATAAATTAGAATGGTACGTATTTCTGGTGTTGTCTATTGTTTACACCGTTTGTGTTGGTTTGTTCTAGAAATGAGCTGATTCGGAAAGTAAATGTTAGAACCGGTTTTGGTAATTTCGCGTTCCATGCAAATTGTACATGAATTCCTAAAAATGGCGGTGTATTGAATTCATCTATCACATCTATATACTCTTTGCACATTCTGTTATTTAACTTGCAGATCTAACTAACAACTAGGAGTGGCACTGGTGTGTGTGTGTGTGTGTGTGTGTGAGGAAGAAAGGTGGTCAGTACCTTATACTGGTAAGTGTAGAATAATGAAAATGGAATGTACATATGCTATTGTTGTTTTTATATATGGCACTATTGTGATGTGCTATTGTTGATTTTATTAGTTTCACCTTTGTACTACTTTACTATTATGGTTCTATACAATCAGTCGGTCACTAGTAAATTGTGAAAGAGTAAACGTGTTATTTAGTAACGGTTATGCTATATGTATGCCAGATATCATATACATTTTGGAAGTGCAAACAAGTATTTATATATTTGTTTTCAGAAGAAGGACCAGATTACTATTATTTATATTTAGGCTGGCTTGTTATATATTTTCAGGTCACATCGCTTGGTTGGTTATTAATTGTTTAATAACCGTATAGTAGACAGTATTATGACACGAAACATGCAATAAAGTGGATAGAGAACCTACCCCGAGTTTATTTCTTCTGCTAACTGGTAATGGGGCACTTATCCCCCAGAACCGACCTGCTACAGATGGCGCCCATTCGTGATGATGTTTGTTGTGTCAAGGAGGAGCTGACTTTTGACGTGACAGGATGTATAGATCACTCTTGATATATATACTAGGAGATAGTTCGGGATGTATTTACGTGTGGACATATAACATGCTTTATAGGCATTGTTATTTGTATTTTAATAATCCAGGAGAAGTGGACACTTAGTTTTAAATATGCTTTTTTAAAAGGAGATCTGTGGACATTTGTAATTAATTATCACGTTATATCGTCTAACCAGACGTGTGGAAAGGCAGCGTTTATAGAATCTACATTGGCAGCGTTTATAGAATCTACATTGGCAGCGTTTATAGAATCTACATAGGCAGCGTTTATAGAATCTACATGGAACTCATCGTTGAAGACGTGGGAACATTTATCGTCCATTACGTATCAGCAGGGATTCTCGCAGTCGATGCAGGGAGAAGTATCCGTGACAATGAGAGGACTATCATTATGGTGTTTTAATTAATGAGTTGTGTCATCAAACTTTGTGAACAGTTGAAATACTAGTGGCTGCATACAGCACAGGGATTCGGCACGTTTGGTGGTACTAGTATATATATTTAAGTATATTAGTATACTTAAATATATATACTAGTACCACCAAACGTGCCGAATCCCTGTGGCATACAGTTGGTTTATACAGTACAGTAGAGCGTGAGTACATAATATTTGTTAAACCACAAATTGCAGTAATATATGTACAGCAGTATACAAAATTGTATACTGAATTTCACACATAAAGTTGCATATATATATATATATAGATCTATAATGAATTACTGCAGTTTTTGTTTGACACAATATTGAGAATGATATTGTAGAGTGGAGATTTTCACTTGCATGAATGAACAGATTTAATTTCCTGGGATATGGTATTATTCTGATTAACACTCTTATTTTCTAATTCTGATACTTTCAAATTCTAAAATAACAGTCATTGGAATAAGTATACACTGCTGTTTTGGAACTACATAAATTTGCGGTAAAAGTGACGGATTAACTACATACAGTTTATGTAAACAGCTCATTCCTAGATAAATGTAGGTCAGATTTGTTGAACACGTGGTTTCGAATGGAATTTGGTTCTGTGGTGTTTTAACAGGTCTAATTTTAGGGACATGTGCTAGTTTTGCCATACAATTGATATTCTAGGTGATAATCCCCGATTTTCAGCGATAGTTCTTGAAAAATTGCATGGGTTGTACCGGAACTACTTTTTGTCTATTGACATCTGTTCAGGGCCGTTGAGTCGAGGACATTGTGTATTTCTGCGCCATTTATGAATGGTTAATTAGTACGTCACTTTTACGGAAACTATCGAACCCTTTCATTGGTTGACGAACGAAACTCGGCAGACAGACATGCGTAGACCGTTGAGGAAGTAGCGTATTGTATGCAAATTAGTTGCCAAATATGGTAGTGTAGTAAAATATTGTACCGGAACTGATAGTTTGTTTATATTTTGTGAGATTTGTTTAGTATTCAGCTGCTTTGAGTAGTGTCTTGTACAACACTGTACTAATGTTTTGGGTGAGAAAACAGCGTTTTTGTGTGAATACCCCCACTTTCGTTTTCATATTGACCTTGTTCATGTATTATACGTGACTTGTGATGTAGAGGCAATGCATGATTTATTGAGCAATTATATTACATGATAGATCTGTTTGGTACAGTAACTGTTGAAAAGAGATAGAAATAAATATAATAAATTTATTTCTCTGCACACTTGCACACATTCTTGTTGAATGTGATTTATTTCATTTCACATTTATACAGATTGCACTTAATGGAGTAAAGCTAGCTCGCGATATGACACTTTGAATTGTATTAGTGAACTGACACTGTGGATTATATTAGTGAACTGACACTGTGAATTGTATTAGTGAACTGACACTGTGAATTGTATTAGTGAACTGACACTGTGAATTGTATTAGTGAACTGACACTGGATTATATTAGTGAACTGACACTGGATTATATTAGTGAACTGACACTGTGAATTGTATTAGTGAACTGACACTGTGAATTATATTAGTGAACTGACACTGGATTATATTAGTGAACTGACACTGTGAATTATATTAGTGAACTGACACTGTGAATTATATTAGTGAACTGACACTGTGAATTGTATTAGTGAACTGACACTGTGGATTATATTAGTGAACTGACGCTGTGAATTGTATTAGTGAACTGACGCTGTGAATTATATTAGTGAACTGACGCTGTGAATTATATTAGTGAACTGACACTGTGAATTGTATTAGTGAACTGACACTGTGAATTATATTAGTGAACTGACGCTGTGGATTGTATTAGTGAACTGACACTGTGGATTATATTAGTGAACTGACACTGGATTATATTAGTGAACTGACACTGTGGATTATATTAGTGAACTGACACTGGATTATATTAGTGAACTGACACTGGATTATATTGGTGAACTGACACTGGATTATATTAGTGAACTGACACTGGATTATATTAGTGAACTGACACTGTGGATTATATTAGTGAACTGACGCTGTGGATTATATTAGTGAACTGACGCTGTGGATTATATTAGTGAACTGACACTGTGAATTATATTAGTGAACTGACACTGTGAATTATATTAGTGAACTGACACTGTGGATTATATTAGTGAACTGACACTGTGAATTATATTAGTGAACTGACACTGTGGATTATATTAGTGAACTGACACTGTGGATTATATTAGTGAACTGAGACTGTGGATTATATTAGTGAACTGACACTGGATTATATTAGTGAACTGACACTGTGGATTATATTAGTGAACTGACACTGTGGATTATATTAGTGAACTGACACTGTGGATTATATTAGTGAACTGACACTGTGGATTATATTAGTGAACTGACACTGGATTATATTAGTGAACTGACACTGTGGATTATATTAGTGAACTGACACTGTGGATTATATTAGTGAACTGACACTGTGGATTGTACTAGTGAACTGACACTGGATTGTATTAGTGAACTGACGCTGTGAATTATATTAGTGAACTGACGCTGTGGATTGTATTAGTGAACTGACACTGGATTATATTAGTGAACTGACACTGTGTATTATATTAGTGAACTGACACTGGATTATATTAGTGAACTGACACTGTGGATTATATTAGTGAACTGACACTGGATTATATTAGTGAACTGACACTGGATTATATTAGTGAACTGACACTGTGGATTATATTAGTGAACTGACACTGTGGATTATATTAGTGAACTGACACTGTGGATTGTATTAGTGAACTGACACTGTGGATTGTATTAGTGAACTGACACTGGATTATATTAGTGAACTGACACTGTGAATTATATTAGTGAACTGACACTGTGGTTTATATTAGTGAACTGACACTGTGGATTGTATTAGTGAACTGACACTGTGGATTGTATTAGTGAACTGACACTGGATTGTATTAGTGAACTGACACTGTGGATTGTATTAGTGAACTGACACTGTGAATTGTATTAGTGAACTGACACTGGATTGTATTAGTGAACTGACGCTGTGAATTATATTAGTGAACTGACGCTGTGGATTGTATTAGTGAACTGACACTGTGGATTATATTAGTGAACTGACGCTGTGAATTGTATTAGTGAACTGACACTGGATTATATTAGTGAACTGACACTTTGAATTATATTAGTGAACTGACACTTTGAATTATATTGGTGAACTCACACTGCTGAATGTTGTCATGAACTGATTATATAGATATAACAACTCAATTCTGGATTATTGAATTCCTGTGATTTTGAAATAGCAAATACTTGCTGTTACCCTGGAAATTGAACGTTGGAGATATGTGGAATGGTTTAATTAGTGAACACGGATATATACAGTCGATTATTGCAACACGTTTTAGTGTATATAAACAAACATTGCATATTGCAACGTGGTTTATATACGGATATTGAGATGTACACACAGTAAGTGGTGTGATGTGACATAGTGCTAGGATTTGATTAACATTGTGAAATTAATTGGAGATTGTGTGTGATAATTCTTCAATTGTGATATCATATAGTGAATAATTAACTGAATGTTGTGTTTTACATTGACATTCATATAGTGACACATTGTGAATATTGTGTTCTACACAAACACGGAAATTGTTACACATACTCTTTATTGTAATATATTGACTTTTGTGGTATATATTAACACTTTTAATTGTGACATATTGCATCGAACATTGTGTTCTGCAATAAGAAGTGAATACTTGGGTGTACAACGTTAGTTAGGAGGGAGATAAAGGAAAATTAGACATGGCGACAAGTGGGGAGGAGGAACCTCGTCATATATCGAAGGAAGATGAGAAATTATTAAAAGCATTTCATTCTTTACCTTTCACACCCAAAGTAGAGAATACCGATGACTTAATGTATATGATGTGGATGATGGGAAAGATGACTATGGGTGGGGAGCCTAGTCATGAACCAGTCGAACAAACGAAAAAGTACAATTTTCCGAGATTGCCCACTTTTTTCGGGGAACTCAATAAGGGAGATGTCAGTTGGCCTACCTTTAAATACGAAGTCGACAGTTTAGTCTCCGACAATGTATTTAATCAAGACCAAATACTTTATGGCATTAGGAGAGCACTGAATGGAAAAGCCAGTGATCATCTAAGAAGAGCTGGAACAGGATTAACATTAGATGTAGCCATAAGGAAACTGGAGAGAGAATTTGGGAGCATTGAAACGCCAGAAAGTGTACTACAGAAATTATACTCCATCGAACAGAAACACAATGAGGATGTTGCAACATATGCTGCCAGATTAGAAGATCTGCATGAGTTGGCTATTGACTTGGGAGGAATTGAATTTCGAGATGAGGAGAGAATGAAGAAATTATTGTTTAAAGGTCTTAAACAAAACTTGAAACAAATGGCCAGATATAAATTTGACACTGTCAAAGAATACGATATCTTTAAAATTGAACTGCGAAAAATGGAAGCTGAAATTACACCAACTGGCACAGATGCAAAGAAATGCCATGCCATTAATCCCGAAAAACCCAAATCAGAACTTAGTGAGGTTAAGGAACTACTACTCAAGCTGAATGAAAGAGTAGAGAGACTAGAGAGAGAAAAGAAAGAGGATAATCGGAGTCAGGAATATAGTGGTTTTTTATTACAGAGGGTACAATAGAGGTTATGGAAGAGGTGATCACGGTCGAGGTGGATACAGTGGCAACTTTATGAGTAGAGGAAACTTCAACAGTAATACGCGTGGAAGAGGAAATTACACACCACAAAGACCTCTTGCTACCAATACATTCCGTCCAGCGCAAGTATGCTACAACTGCGGTTTCAAAGGACATATTGCAAAGAACTGCCCAAAAGCCTAAGTGCCTCTGTAGTAGGATCAGACAAAGGCACTAAATATGGCCAAGATCCTAAATTAGTTGAGACAGCAATGAAGTTGCTATTACAATAAGCAATCAAAACACTACAGCTTTATTAGATAGTGGAAGCTGCGTTAGTGCTATAGCTAACAATTTATATGAGAAATATCTTGCGGACATTCCAATGAAGCCATTGACAGACATTTTGAGAGTCGAATGTGCTGATGGCAAGCCTTTACCCTACCATGGCTATATTGAAGCAGACTTGAACATCAACAAAGGCCTTCCTAAATCTACACCTCACACTTGTCTCTTTTTGATTACACCTGATACCAACTATTCAGAGAAAACACCTGTGATAATTGGCACCAATATACTCTCTGAATTGCTGATAGAAGTCAAAGAGAACTTTGGGAATCATTGGCTACAGAAAGCAGGTTTGCATATGCCATGGTACATCTCATTTAGAATCATCCACCTAAGAGAGAAAGAACTTAAGCGTAATAAGAACAGGATAGCTCTCATCAGATGCGCTGAAGGCGACAAGCTTACCCTGGGACCAAATGAAACGCGTAACATTGTTGGTCACACAGACAAAGATTTCATCGACATAACACCTGGTGTTCTTAATTACAAACCAGGAAAGAACAGGCAGGTCATAGTGACATTGTCAAACTTGACCACCAACACTGTTGTCATCTCACCAAAAGCAGTGTTGTGTGAATTACAACCGATTACACTACAAGATAACTTTATAGAAGACTTAGAGAAAATTACCATAGAGGAGGAAGTAATGAAACAAATCAACATAGACACAAATCATGAACTGAACATAGAACAAACAAAACAGATTAGGGACATACTGCAGAAACATATTGACATATTCTCGAAAAGTGACATAGATATTGGTACATGCGATAAAATTAAACATCGTATAGATCTACTTTCAGAATTTCAAACTCCGTTTAAACAACCACATCGCAGAATACCCCCACAAATGATAGAAGAAGTTAGAAAACACCTTGAAGATTTACTAGAAGCGGGTATTATTAGAAAGTCCTGTTCGCCTTGGGCAAGTAATGTAGTCCTCGTGCGAAAGAAAAATGGAAAGCTTCGTATGTGCGTAGACTATCGCATGCTGAACAAACGAAGCGTCAAAGACGCATATGCACTTCCACGCATGGAAGAGGTTTTTGACATTTTACATGGCTCTCGGTATTTTAGTACTATTGACATGAAATCAGGCTATCACCAAGTGGAGGTTGAAGACACCCACAAGGAAAGAACAGCCTTCACAGTAGGACCGTTAGGTTTTTTCGAATATGTAAAAATGCCATTTGGACTTTCAAACTCGCCGGCAACTTACCAACGTCTAATGGAGGAATGTCTAGGCGAGTACAACATGACAATATGTGTCATATATCTAGACGATCTTATTATCTTTTCCAACACATACGAAGAACATTTAGATAGAATTGACAAAGTCTTAACACGCTTAAGAGAAGTCAATCTTAAACTATCTTCAGAGAAATGTTTTTTTATTCAAGAAAAGGTACACTTCTTGGGACATGTGGTCAGTGCAGAAGGCATAGAAACTGACCCAGTAAAGATTGAGAGAATAAGAAAGTGGCCTACACCAAGAAACGGCGATGAACTAAAGTCATTTGTTTGTTTCGCTGGTTATTATCGGAGGTTTATCCGAGATTTATCCAAAATCACAAAACCACTTACCGATCTACTATCAGGCACTCCAACAAAGAAACAGAAACGATCAAAACCAGTAAAAGAATGGAAATGGACCAATACTGAACAAGACATTTTTGACAACTTGAAAGACATTCTCACTCAACCACCTATTTTAGCGTACCCTGACTTTAGAAGACCCTTTGAATTGCACACATATGCATCAGGTAAAGGGCTTGGAGCAGTTATATACCAGGACAAAAGAGTCATAGCTTTCGCTTCAAGATCCCTAAACAAGTCAGAACAGAATTACTCTGCCTTTAAGTTGGAATTTTTGGCATTGAAATGGGCTGTTACTGAGAAATTCAAAGACTATTTAGCCATTAAACATTTTACTGCACTCACCGACAACAATCCTCTCACGTACATTCTCACAACAGCCAAACTAGACGCGACAGGTCAAAGATGGGCATCAGCATTGGGCGAGTACAATTTTGACATCAAATACAGACACGGCCGAAAGAACATAGATGTTGACGCAATGAGTAGATATCCACATGAACATATGCAAGAGGATGGAGACAGTTACATAAAAATAGAAGACCAATCAGTAAAAGCCATATGTTGTTCTTCCAACGAAACACCATACATTGAAATTATACCTGTAGCGAATATTAACATTGTGGATGTAACCGATACACCAGGAACACCGATGGCCCAAATAGAATATAGGCAGATTAGAAGACAACAACGCGAAGACGCACTGATAGAAAGATGGAGACGGACAGTTATAGATGGTTGTCTACCAGATAGACAACAATGTTCCACTAGAGAAGATCTTTTTATGCGACGTCATTTTGATAGCCTTAAGATCATCAGAGGTGTCTTATATAGAATATGGAAAGAGGGTGAACATATCACATACCAGTTAGTGTTACCTGAAGTGTATAGACCCGAGGTTCTTAAAGGTCTACATAATGAGATCGGTCATCCCGGACGGGACAGAACCATATCATTACTTCGGGAAAGGTACTTTTGGCCTGGAATGGCTAAGGACACAGAGGACTGGGTTGCAACATGTGGAAGGTGTAACCGGAGGAAAGCAACTACTAACACTCGTTCCGAATTAGTGAACATTACGACAACATATCCATTAGAACTCGTCAGTATGGATTATCTAACTTTAGAACCTTCAAAAGGATTCGGCAACATTCTAGTTATAACGGATCATTTTACTAAATACGCACTCGCTGTTCCGACAAAGAATCAAACCGCTAAAACTACTGCCGAAGCATTTTACAACAACTTCATCGTTCACTATGGAATACCATCTAAACTTCATACAGACCAAGGAGCAAACTTCGAATCTAACTTAATAAAGGAGCTTTGTAACATCATGGGCATGAAGAAATCACGTACTACACCATATCATCCTATGGGAAATGGTTGTACGGAACGATGGAATCGGACCCTTCTGAATATGCTAGGTACACTTGAACCAGAGCAAAAACCAAACTGGAAAAGTTATATACCCTCACTCGTCTATGCGTATAATTGTACAAGACAAGAGAGCACCAAACTAACACCTTTTGAGTTAATGTTTGGTAGGACACCAAAGTTACCAATTGACTCAGCATTCGAGTCCGTAATTGACGATACTGAAGCCTACAACAAAACAATAAATGAATATATTGGAGAATTGAAGGAGAGGCTTAAAGTAACACATGACATAGCAAAACAACACGCTGATAAAGCCAGAGAAAAGCAGAAAAAGGGATATGATAAAAAAGCAAAGGCATCGAAAATATCAGAGGGAGACACTGTTCTAGTCAAAATTTTATATCATGGCGAAGGAAAACACAAACTAGCCGACAAATACGAATTAGAACCGTATGAAGTCATTGAACAAATACAGACTGATATACCTGTATTCAAACTTCGATCGAAGACAGGAGTTGAAAAGACCTTACACAGGAATCACCTATTGCCATTGAAGACGAAAGAAGAGATAGAAGAGGAAACGAACGAACTCAGACCAGTACCAAAGCCAAGGAAGAACATAGTAAAGAAGTTGGAGGAGAAAGATGATACTACGGTAGCATCAACAGATATTAAAGAGGTAGCAATGAATTGTTATGACAGTGACGTCACTGATGAGTCAGGTGAAGAGTACATAGGACATATGCACACAAATGGGGACGCCCATATACCTGAAATAGACCGAAGAGATAGAGTATTTGCTACAGAGATAGCAAGAAGACATGATATTGGAATAGATATTGAAGCTACAGATGAGCATCGAAGAGAAGAAACTCGAGTAAAACAGAACACCATTGCAGCTGCAGATGGTACAGAGTGGCAAGGTATTCATACAGAAAACCACGATAGCCGAACAACAGAAGATACGACGGAAGAAAATATTGATATACATGTAGATGTAGAAGGTATTATCGATAATGATACCGAGATTGAAGGTACTGAGGATATAGAGGTAGAGGAAGATACTCGCATAGAGGATAGGGAAGTAGAAGGTGAAAAGCATACTGAGGTAGAAGGAGCTACAAGTGATGATAGGACAACCAGAGTTGAATATATAGAAGACAATGTTAGAGATAAGACGTCAGACTTAGTAGAAGTACTGGACAGAAGAACAGGAGAAAAATCATCTCCAAGAAAATCAGGTAGAGTGAGAACACCTCCTGAGAGATACAAGGACTATCATATGCACCAAGTGGTACCAAGACCAAGGGATGCAAAAGTAGATGCACTGAACACATTACTTACTTCAGGCATTTTCAATGAAATGGACACTAATGTAGTGCACCGGATCATTAACACTGTGATGAAATAAACACAAGTACATATATGTAATATTTTATAAATTTTAATGAATTATCTGAAAGGTTGTAATATTTTTGTAGTTAATATTATTGGTGATGGATTGCAATAATATATATTGAAAGAAAAAAAAAATACAATGAGGTACGTATTCATTTGGAATACTAAGATGAGTTGAGAGGAGTTGAGAGATATATAAGCATTGTAGCTGGTAAGTATATATCTATATCAATTATTCTGGTGAATTAATTATCGCGTTGAAAGATTTAGTGTAATCTTTCATTTCGTTTGAAATGGTTTTTAATGTTTTATTGTATTTTACTAACTCACTCAGTCATTGTGAGGTCACAATTTTTGAAGGAGGGAGGCAGACAAGCATTTTTTATTCAGAATGATACTATAGTAAAACCCCACATAAACCACCCCAAACATTTACAGATATGAAGTAGTAGTGGAACAAACAAGTAACTTGTTTGAGTAAGAGTATTTATTTATGTTGTAGTTAGTATAGCATAGCATGATATTGTAGCTATATATTCGTTGTATGAATGTATATAGGTAGGTATACTTGCATAATAGTATGTAAGTATGCATAGGGTAAGATGTATATAGGAGACAGACGAATGACGGGACGTCATTTTTCAGGCTAGGGGAGTATGTGGCAGGCTCATATTTTGGGTTATGTGAGACCTCTCTGTTTGGTCTATGTGAGACCGCATATATGTTTTAATGACCTTGTTGACCTTCTTACCTGGACTATGGGATTCTAGCTCTTTGATTGGTTGGTGCTCGTTTCATGATATCACGTCACTGAGTTTGTGGAAAATTTGAAGTGAGCTTCAAATTCAGTCTTGTTAAATCTTTTAAATTAATACATTTGTACAATAGTACTGGATAAATTTGAATGGTACGTATTTCTGGTGTTGTCTATTGTTTACACCGTTTGTGTTGGTTTGTTCTAGAAATGAGCTGATTTGGAAAGTAAATGTTAGAACCGGTTTTGGTAATTTCGCGTTCCATGCAAATTGTACATGAATTCCTAAAAATGGCGGTGTATTGAATTCATCTATCACATCTATATACTCTTTGCACATTCTGTTATTTAACTTGCAGATCTAACTAACAACTAGGAGTGGCACTGGTGTGTGTGTGTGTGCGAGGAAGAAATGTGGTCAGTACCTTATACTGGTAAGTGTAGAATAATGAAAATGGAATGTACATATGCTATTGTTGTTTTTATATATGGCACTATTGTGATGTGCTATTGTTGATTTTATTAGTTTCACCTTTGTACTACTTTACTATTATGGTTCTATACAATCAGTCGGTCACTAGTAAATTGTGAAAGAGTAAACGTGTTATTTAGTAACGGTTATGCTATGTGTATGCCAGATATCATATACATTTTGGAAGTGCAAACAAGTATTTATATATTTGTTTTCAGAAGAAGGACCAGATTACTATTATTTATATTTAAGCTGGCTTGTTATATATTTTCAGGTCACACCGCTTGGTTGGTTATTAATTGGTTAATAACCGTATTATGACACGAAACATACAATAAAGTGGATAGAGAACCTACCCCGAGTTTATTTTCTTCTGCTAACTGGTAATGGGGCACTTATCACCCCAGAACCGACCTGCTACATATATACCTACATATAATAGCGTGTATAACAGAGTATATACCAACCTATAACTGCTAGTATGACAGAGTATATACCTACTTATAACTGCTAGTATAACAGAGTATATACCTACCTATAACTGTTAGTGTAACAGAGTCTATACCTACCTATAACTGCTATTATAACATAATCTATACCTACCTATAACTTTTAGTATAACATAGTATATACCTAGCTATCACTGCTAGTATAACATACTCAATACCTACCTATAACTGCTAGTATAACAGAGTCAATACCTACCTATAGCCGCTAGTATAACATAATCTATAACTACATATGACTGCTAGTGTAACAGAGTATATACCTACCTATAACTGCTAGTATAACAGAGTCTATACCTACCTATAGCCGCTAGTATAACATAATCTATAACTACATATGACTGCTAGTGTAACAGAGTATATACCTACCTATAACTGCTAGTATAACAGAGTCTATACCTACCTATAACAGCTAGTATAACATAGTCTATACCTACATATAACTGCTAGTATAACAGAGTATATAGCTACCTATATCTGCTAGTATAACAGAGTCAATACCTACCTATAACTGCTAGTATAACAGAGTCTATACCTACATATAATAGCTTGTATAACAGAGTATATACCTACCTATAACTGCTAGTATGACAGAGTATATACCTACTTATAACTGCTAGTATAACATACTCTATACATACCTATAACTGTTAGTATGACAGAGTATATACCTACTTATAACTGCTAGTATAACAAACTCTATACCTACCTATAAATGCTAGTATAACAGAGTATATACCTAACCATAACTGCTAGTATAACATAGTATATACCTACCTATAACTACTAGTATAACAGAGTATATACCTACCTATAACTGTTAGTGTAACAGAGTCTATACCTACCTATAACTGCTATTATAACATAATCTATACCTACCTATAACGTTTAGTATAACATAATATATACCTAGCTATGACTGCTAGTATAACATACTCTATACCTACCTATAAATGCTAGTATAACAGAGTATATACCTAACTATAACTGCTAGTATAACAGAGTATATACCTACCTATAACTGCTAATACAACAGAGTATATACCTACCAATAACTGCTAGTATAACAGAGTATATACCTACCTATAACTGTTAGTGTAACAGAGTCTATAACTACCTATAACTGCTAGTATAACATAATATATACCTACCTATAACTTTTAGTATAACATAGTATATACCTAGCTATGACTGCTAGTATAACATAGTCTATACCTACCTATAACTGCTAGTATAACATAGTCTATACCTACCAATAACTGCTAGTATAGCAGAGTCTATACCTACCTATAACTGCTAGTATAACATAGTCTATACCTACCTATAACTGCAAGTATAGCAGAGTCTATACCTACCTATAACTGCTAGTATAACAAAGTCTATACCTACCTATAACTGCTAGTATAACATAGTCTATTCCTACCTATAACTACTAGTATAACATAGTATACACCTACCTATAACTGCTAGTATAACATATTATATACTTACCTCTAACAGCTAGTATAACATAGTCTATACCTACCTATAACTGCTAGTATAACATAGTATATACCTACCTATGACTGCTAGTATAACATATTATATACTTACCTCTAACCGCTAGTATAACATAGTCTATAACTACCTATAACTGCTAGTATAACATAGTCTATACGTACATATAACTGCTAGTATGACAGAGTCTATACCTACCTATAACGGCTAGTATGACATAGTCTATACATATCTATAACTGCTAGTATAACAGAATATATATCTACCTATATCTGCTAGTATAATGGAGTCAATACCTACATATAACCGCTAGTATAACAGAGTATATAGCTTCCTATAACTGCTAGTACAACAGAGTCTATACCTACCTATAGCAGCTAGTATAACAGAGTATATACCTACCTATAACTGCTATTATGACATAGTATATACCTACTTATAACTGCTAGTATAGAAGAGAATATACCTACCTATAACTGCTATTATAACATAATCTATACCTACCTATAACTTTTAGTATAACATAGTATATACCTAGCTATGACTGCTAGTATAACATACTCTATACCTACCTATAACTGCTAGTATAACAGAGTCAATACCTACCTATAGCCGCTAGTATAACATAATCTATAACTATCTATGACTGCTAGTGTAACAAAGTATATACCTACCTATAACTGCTAGTATAACAAAGTCTATACCTACCTATAACAGCTAGTATAGCATAGTCTATACCTACATATAACTGCTAGTATAACAGAGTATATAGCTACCTATATCTGCTAGTATTACAGAGTCAATACCTACCCATAACAGCTAGTATAACAGAGTCTTTACCTACATATAATAGCTTGTATAACAGAGTATATACCTACCTATAACTGTTAGTATGACAGAGTATATACCTACTTATAACTGCTAGTATAACATACTCTATACCTACCTATAACTGCTAGTATAACAGAGTATATACCTAACTATAACTGCTAGTATAGCATAGTATATACCTACCTATAACTGCTAGTATAACATAGTATATACCTACCTATGACTGTTAGTGTAATAGAGTCTATACCTACCTATAGCTTTTAGTATAACATAGTATATACCTAGCTATGACTGCTAGTATAACATACTCTATACCTACCTATAACTGCTAGTATAACAGAGTATATACCTACCTATAACTGCTAATACAACATAGTATATACCTACCTATAACTGCTAGTATAACAGAGTATATACCTACCTATAACTGTTAGTGTAACAGAGTCAATACCTACCTATAACTGCTAGTATAACATAATATGTACCTACCTATAACTTTTAGTATAACAAAGTATATACCTAGCTATGACTGCTAGTATATCATAGTCTATACCTACCTATAACTGCTAGTATAACATAGTATATACCTACCTATAACTGCTAGTATAGCAGAGTCTATACATATCTATAACTGCTAGTATAACAGAGTCTATACCTAACTATTACTACTAGTATAACAGAGTATATACCTACCTATAAATGCTAGTATAACATAGTCTATACCTACCTATAACCTCTATTATTACATAGTCAATACCTACCTATAACCGATATCATAACATAGTCTATACCTACCTATAATTGCTAGTATAACTTAGTCTATACCTACCAATAACCGCTATTATAACATAGTCTATACCTACCTATAACTGCTAGTATAACATAGTTTATACCTACCTATAACTGCTAGTATAATATAGTCTATACATATCTATAACTGTTAGTATAACAGAGTATATACCTACCTATAACTGCTAGTATAGCAGAGTATTTACCAACCTATAACTGCTAGTATAACATAGGTTATACCTACCTATAACCGCTATTATAACATAGTCCATACCTACCTATAACTGCTAGTATAACATAGTATATAACTAGCAATAACTGCTAGTGTAACACAGTCTATACCTACCCATAACTGCTAGTATAACAGAGTCTATACCTACATATAATAGCTTGTATTACAGAGTATATACCTACCTATAACTGTTAGTATGACAGAGTATATACCTACCTATAACTGCTAGTATAACATAGTATATAACTAGCAATAACTGCTAGTGTAACACAGTCTATACCTACCCATAACTGCTAGTATAACAGAGTCTATACCTACATATAATAGCTTGTATTACAGAGTATATACCTACCTATAACTGTTAGTATGACAGAGTATATACCTACCTATAACTGCTAGTATAACATAGTATATAACTAGCAATAACTGCTAGTGTAACACAGTCTATACCTACCCATAACTGCTAGTATAACAGAGTCTATACCTACATATAATAGCTTGTATTACAGAGTATATACCTACCTATAACTGTTAGTATGACAGAGTATATACCTACATATATCTGCTAGTATAACAGAGTATATACCTACGTATATCTGCTAGTATAACAGAGTATATACCTACCTATAACTGCTAGTATAACATACTCTATACCTACCTATAACTGCTAGTATAACAGAGTATATACCTACCTATAACTGCTAGTATAACAGAGTATATACCTACCTATAACTGCTAGTATAACATACTCTATACCTACCTATAACTGCTAGTATAACAGAGTATAAACCTAACTATAACTGCTAGTATGACATAGTCTATATCTACCTATAACTGCTAGTATAACAGAGTATATACCTACCTATAACTGCTAGTATGACATAGTATATACCTATCTATATCTGCTAGTATAACATACTCTATACCTACCTATAACTGCTAGTATAACAGAGTATATACCTAATTATAACTGCTAGTATAACAGAGTATATACCTACCTTAACTGCTAGTATAACATAGTCTATACCTACCTATAACTGCTAGTATAAAAGAATATATACCTACCTATAACTGCTAGTATCACATAGTCTATACCTATCTATAACTGCTAGTATAACAGAGTATATACCTACCTATATCTGCTAGTATAACATAGTCTATACCTACCTATAACTGCTAGTAAAACATAGCATATACCTACATATTACTGCTAGAATAACAGAATCTATACATATCTATAACTGCTAGTATAACAGAGTATATACTTACCTATAACTGCTAGTATAACAGAGCCTATACCTAATTATAACTGCTAGTATAACAGAGTATATACCTACCTATATCTGCTAGTATAACAGAGTATATACATACCTATAACTGCAAGTATATCATACTCTTTACCTACCTACAACTGCAAGAATAACAGAGTATATACATACCAATAACTGCTAGTATAGCAGAGTATATACCTACATATAACTGCTAGTATAACATAGTTTATACCTACCTATAACTGCTAGTATAGCATAGGCTATACCCACCTATAACCGCTATTATAACCTAGTCTATACCTACTTATAACTGTTCGTATAACATAGTCTATACCTACCGATAACTGCTAGTAAAACAGAATATATACCTACCTATAACTGCTAGTATAACATAATTTATACATATCTATAACAGCTAGTATAACAGAGTATATACATACCTATAACTGCTAGTATAACAGAGTCTATACCTACCTATTACTGCTAGTAAATCAGACTATGTACCTACCTATAACTGCTAGTATAACATAGTATATACCTACCTATAACTGCTAGCATAGCAAAGTATATACCTACCTATAACTGCTAGTATAGCATAGTCTATACATATCTATAACTGCTAGTATAACAGAGTCTATACCTACCTATAACTGCTAGTAAAACAGAGTATATACCTACGTATAGCTGCTAGTATAACATAGTCCATACCTATAATTATATAACTGATAGTATAACAGAGTATATACCTACCTATATCTGCTAGTATAACAAAGTATATACCTACCTATAACTGCTAGTATGACAAACTCTATAAATACCTATAACTGCTAGTGTTACATAGTCTATACCTACCTATAACTGCTAATATAACAGAGTATATACCTACCTATAACTGCTAATATAACAGAGTATATACCTACCTATAACCGCTACTATAACATAATTTATACATATCTATAACTGCTAGTATAACAGAGTATATACATATCTATAACTGCTAGTATAACAGAGTCTATACCTACCTATAACTGCTAGTATAACATAGACTATACCGACCTATAACCGCTATTATAGCCTAGTCTATCGGTACCTATAACTGTTAGTATAACATAGTCTATACCTACCTAAAACTGCTAATAAATCAGAGTATATACCTACCTATAACTGCTAGCATAACATAGAATATACATATATATAACTGCTAGTCTAACAGAGTATATACCTACCTATAACTGCTAGTATAACAGAGTCTATACCTACCTATTACTGCTAGTATAACAGAGTATATACCTACCTATAACTGCTAGAAGAACAAAGTATATACCTACCTATAACCGCTAGTATAACCTAGTCCACACCTACCTATAACCGCTAGTATAACATAATATATACTTACCAATCACTGCTAGTATACCAGAGTATATACCTACCTATAACCGCTAGTATAACATCGTTTATACCTACCTATAACTGCTAGTATAACATTGTCTATACCTACTTATAACTGCTAGTATAACATAGTATATGCATACCTATAACTGCTAGTATAATAGAGTATATACCTACCTATAACTGCTAGTAAAACAGAGTATATACCTACCTATTACTGCTAGTATAACAGAGTCAATACCTACTTATTACTGCTAGTATAACATAATCTATACCTACCTATAACTCCTTGTATAACAGAGTATATACCTATCTATAACTGCTAGCATAGCAGAGTATATACACACCTATAACCGCTAGTATAACAGACTCTATACCTACCCATAACTGCTAGTGTAACATAGTATATAGTTACCTTAAACCTCTATTATAACATAGTATATACCTACCTATAACTGCTAGTATAACATATTCTATACCTATATATAACTGCTAGTATAACATAGACTATACCTACCTATAACCGATATTATAACCTAGTCTATACCTACCTATTACTGCTAGTATAACATAGTCTATACCTACCTATAACCTCTAGTATAACAGACTCTATGCCTACCCATAACTGCTAGTATAACATAGTATATACCAACCTATAACTGCTAGTATAACAGAGTATATACCTACCTATAACTGCTAGAAGAACAAAGTATATACCTACCTATAACCGCTAGTATAACATAGTCCATACCTACCAATAACTGCTAGTATAACATATTCTATACCTACCTATAACCGCTATTATAACATAGTCTATACCTACCTATAACTGCTAGTATAACATAGTCTATGCCTACCTATAACCGCTAGTATAACATAATCTATACTTACCAATCACTGCTAGTATAACAGAGTATATACCTACCTATAACCGCTGGTATAACATCGTTTATACCTACCTATAACTGCTAGTATAACATTGTCTATACCTACTTATAACTGCTAGTATAACATATTATATGCATACCTATAACTGCTAGTATAATAGAGTATATACCTACCTATAACTGCTAGTATAACATAGTCTATACCTACTTATTACTGCTAGTATAACATAATCTATACCTACCTATAACTCCTTGTATAACAGAGTATATACCTACCTATAACTGCTAGCATAGCAGAGTATATACCTACCTATAACCGTTAGTATAACATAGTCTATACCTACTCATAACTGCTAGTATAACATAGTATATAGTTATCTTAAACCTCTATTATAACATAGTATATACCTACCTATAACTGCTAGTATAACATAGTCTATACCTACCTATAACCGCTAGTATAACAGACTCTATAACTACCCATAACTGCAAGTATAACATAGTATATAGTTACCTTAAACCTCTATTATAACATAGTATATACCTACCTATAACTGCTAGTATAACATAGTCTATACCTATATATAACTGCTAGTATAACAGAGTATATACCTAACAATAGCTGCTAGCATAACAAAGTCTATATCTACATATAACTGCTAGTATAACAGACTCTATACCTACCTTTAACTGCTAGTATAACAAAGTCTATACATACCTATAACTGCTAGTAAAACAGAGTATATACCTACCTATAACTGCTAGAATAAGAGAGTATATACCTACCTATATCTGCTAGCATAACAAAGTATATACCTACCCATAAGTGCTAGTATAACATAGTATATAGTTACCTTAAACCTCTATTATAACATAGTCTACACCTACCTATAACATCTAGTATAACATAGTCTATACATATATATAACTAATAGTATAACAGATTATATACCTACCTATATCTGCTAGTATAACAAAGTATATACCTACCTATAACTGCTAGTATGACAACCTCTATACCTACCTATAACTGCTATCATAGCAGATTATATACCTACCTATAACTGCTAGTATAACAGAGTATATACCTACCTATATCTGCTAGGATAACAAAGTATATACCTACCCATAAGTGCTAGTATAACATAGTATATAGTTACTTTAAACCTCTATTATAACATAGTCTACACCTACCTATAACTGCTAGTATAACATAGTCTATACATATATATAACTAATAGTATAACAGAGTATATACCTACCTATATCTGCTAGTATAACAAAGTATATACCTACCTATAACTGCTAGTATGACAAATTCTATACCTACCTATAACTGCTTGTATAACAGAGTCTATACCTACCTATTACTGCTACTAAAACAATCTCAATACCTACCTATAACTGCTAGTATAACAGAGTATATACCTACCTATAATTGCTAGCATAGCAAAGTATATACCTACCTATAACTGCTAGTATAACATAGTATATACCTATCTATAACTGCAAGTATAACAGAGTATATACCTACCAATATCTGCTAGTATAACATAGTCTATACCTACCTATAACTGCTAGTAAAACAGAGTATATACCTACCTATAACTACTAGTATAACAGAGTCAATACCTACTTATTACTGCCAGTATAACAGAATATATACCTACCTATAACTCCTAGTATAACATAGTATATACCTACCTATAACTGCTAGCATAGCAGAGTATATACCTACCTATAACCGCTAGTATAACATAGTCTATACCAACCCATAACTGCTAGTATAACATAGTATATAGTTACCTTAAACCTCTATTATAACATAGTATATACCTATATATAACTGCTAGTATAACAGAGTATATACCTACCTATATCTGCTAGCATAACAAAGTCAATACCTACCTATAACTGCTAGTATAACAGAGTATATACCTACCTATAACGTCTAGTATAACATAGTCCATACCTACCTATAACTGCTAGTATAACATAGACTATACCTACCTATAACCGATATTATAACCTAGTCTATACATACCTATTACTGCTAGTATAACAAAGTCTATACCTACCTATAACTGCTAGTAAAACAGTGTATATACATATCTATAACTGCTAGTGTAACAGAGTATATATCTACCTATAACTGCTAGTATAACAAAGTCTATACCTACCTATTACTGCTAGTATAACAGACTCTATACCTACCTATAACTGCTAGTATAACAGAGTATATACCTACCTTTAACCGCAGGTATAACATCGTTTATACCTACCTATGACCACTATTATAGCCTAGTCTATACCTACCTATAACCGCTAGTAAAACATAGTCCATACCTACCTATAACTGCTAGTATAACATAGACTATACCTACCTATAACCGATATAATAACCTAGTCTATACCTACCTATTACTGCTAGTATAACAACGTCTTTACCTACCTATAACTAGTAGTAAAACAGAGTATATACATATCTATAACTGCTAGTATAACAGACTCTATACCTACCTATAACTGCTAGTATAACAGAGTATATACCTACCTATAACTTCTAGTATAACAGAGTATATACCTACCTATAACTGCTATTATAACAGAGTATATACATATCTATAACTGCTAGTATAACAGACTCTATACCTACCTATAATTGCTAGTATAACATAATATATACCTACCTATAACCGCTAGTATAACATAGTCCATACCTACCCATAAGTGCTAGTATAACATAGTATATAGTTACCTTAAACCTCTATTATAACATAGTCTATACCTACCTATAACTGCTAGTATAACAAAGTCTATACCTATATATAACTGATAGTATAACAGAGTATATACCTCCCTATAACTGCTAGTAAAACATAGTCTATACCTACCTATTCATGCTAGTATAACAGACTCTATACCTACCTATAACTGCTAGTATAACATAGTCTATACCTATATATAACTGATAGTATAACAGAGTATATACCTCCCTATAACTGATAGTATAACATAGTCTCTACCTACCTATAACCGCTATTATTACATAGTCAACACCTACCTATTACTGCTAGTATAACATAGTTTATGCCTACCTATAACCGCGAGTATTACATAATCTATACCTACCTATAACTGCTAGTATAACATAGTATATACCTACCTTTAACCGCTGGTATAACATCGTTTATATCTACATATAACTGCTAGTATAACATACTCTATACCTACCTATAACTGCTAGTATAACAGAGTATATACATACCTATAACTGCTCGTATAACAGAGTATATATCTAACTATAACCGCTAGTATAACATAATCTATACATATCTATAACTGCTAGTATAACAGAGTACATACCTACCTATTACTGCTAGTATAACATAGTATATACCTACCTATGACCTGTATTATTACATAGGCAATATCTACCTATAACTGCTAGTATAACAGAGTATATACCTACCTATATCTGCTAGGATAACACCGTTTATACCTATCAATATCTGCTAGTATAACAAAGTATATACCTACTTATTACTGCTAGTATAACAGAATCCATACCTACCTATAACTGCTAGTATAACAGAGTATATACCTACCAATAACTGCTAGCATAGCAGAGTATATACCTACCTATAACTTCTAGTATAACATAGTCTATATCTACCCATAACTGCTAGTATAACATAGTATAAAGTTACCTTAAACCTTTAATATAACATAGTCTATACCTACCTATAACTGCTAGTATAACATAGTATATACCTATATATAACTGCTAGTATAATAGAGTATATACCTACCTACATCTGCTAGTATAACATAGTCTATACCTACCTCTAACTGCTAGTAAAACAGAGTATATACCTACCTATAACTGCTAGGATAACATAGTCTATACCTATCAATAGCTGCTAGTATAACAGAGTATATAGCTACCTATAACTGCTAGTATAACATAGTCTATGCTTACTTATTACTGCTAGTATAACAGAATCTATACCTACCTATAACTCCTAGTATAACAGAGTATACACCTACCTATAACTGCTAGCATAGCTGAGTATATACCTACCTATAACCGCTAGTTTAACATAGTCTATACCTACCCATAACTGCTAGTATAACATAGTATATAGTTACCTTAAACCTCTATTATAACATAGTGTATACCTACCTATAACTGGTAGTATGACAGAGTATATACCTACCTATAACTACTAGAATAACAAAGTATATACCTAACCATAAGTGCTAGTATAACATAGTATATAGTTACCTTAAACCTCTATTATAACATAGTATATTCCTACCTATAACTGCTAGTATAACATAGTCTATACCTATATATAACTGCTAGTATAAAAGAGTATATACCTTCCTATATCTGCTATCATAACAAAGTCTAAACATACCTATAACTGCTAGTAAAACAGTGTATATACCTACCTATAACTGCTAGTATAACAGCGTATATACCTACCTATTACTGCTAGTATAACAAAGTCTATACCTACCTATAACTGCTAGTAAAACAGAGTATATACCTACCTATAACTGCTAGTATAACAGAGTATATACATATCTATAACTGCTAGTATAACAGAGTATATACCTACCTATAACTGCTTGTATAACAGAGTCTATACCTACCTATTACTGCTAGTATAACAGACTCTATACCTACCTATAACTGCTAGTATAACAGAGTATATACCTACCTATAACTGCTATCATAGCAGAGTATATACCTACCTATAACCGCTAGTATAACATATTATATAGTTACGTTAAACCTCTATTATAACATAGTATATGCCTACCTATAACTACTAGTATAACATAGAATATACCTACCTATAACCGATATTATAACCTAGTCTATACCTACCTATTACTTCTAGTATAACAAAGTCTATACCTACCTATAACTGCTAGTAAAACAGAGTATATACCTACCTATAACTGCTAGTATAACAGAGTATATACATATCTATAACTGCTAGTATAACAGAGTATATACCTACCTATAACTGCTAGTATAACAGAGTATATACCTACCTATTACTGCTAGTATAACATAGTATATACCTACCTATGACATCTATTATTACCTAGGCAATACCTACCTATAACTGCTAGTATAACCTAGTCTATACCTATCTATAACTGCTAGTATAACAGAGTATATACCTAACTATATCTGCCAGGATAACATAGTTTATACCAATCAATATCTGCTAGTATAACATAGTATATAGCTACGTATAACTCCTAGTATAACAGAGTATATACCTACTTATTACTGCTAGTATAACATAATCTATACTTAAATATAACTGCTAGTATAACAGAGTATATACCTACCTATAACTGCTAGCATAGCAGAGTATATACCTATCTATAACTGCTAGTATAACATAGTCTAAATCTACCCATATCTGCTAGTATAACATAGTATAAAGTTACCTTAAACCTATATTATAACATAGTCTATATCTACCTATAACTGCTAGTATAACATAGTATATACCTATATATAACTGCTAGTATAACAGAGTATATACCTACCTATATCTGCTAGTATGACAGAGTATATAGCTACCTATAACCGCTATTATAATATAGTCTATACCTACCTATAACTGCTAGTATAACATTGTCTATACCTACTTATAACTGCTAGTATAACATAGTCAATACCTACCTATAAACGCTAGTGTATCATAGTCTATACATATCTATAACTGCTAGTATAACACAGTCTATACATACCTATTACTGCTATTATAACATAGTCTATAGCTACCTATAACTGCTAGTATAACAAAGTATATTCCTACCTATAACTGCTAGAATAACAAAGTAAATACCTACCTATAACCGCTAGTATAACATAGTCCATACCTACCTATAACTGCTAGTTTAACATAGTCTATACCTACCTATAACCGCTATTATAACATAGTCTATATTAGTATAACATAATCTATACCTACCTATAACTGCTAGTAAAACAGAATATATACCTACCTATAACTGCTAGTATAACATAATCTATACATATCTATAACTGCTAGTAAAACAGAGTATATACCTACCTATAACTGCTAGTATAAACGAGTCTATACCTACATATTACTGCTAGTATAATTTACTCTATATCTACCTATAACTGCTAGTATAACATAGTCTATACCTACCTATAACTGCCAGTATAACATAGTCTATACCTACCTATAACTGCTAGTAAAACAGAGTATATACCTACCTATAACTGCTAGTATAATAGAGTATATACCTACCTATTACTACTAGTATAACATAGTCTATACCTACCTATAACCTCTATTATTACAAAGTCAATACCTACCTATAACTGCTAGTATAACAGAGTATATACCTACCTATTCCTTCTAGTATAACAGAATATATACCTACCTATAACTGCTAGTATAACAGACTCTATACCTACCTACAACTGCTAGTATAACATAGTCTATGCCTACCTATAACTGCTAGCATAACATAGTCCATACCTACCTATAACTGCTAGTTTAACATAGTCTATACCTACCTATAACCGCTATTATAGCATAGTCTATATTAGTATAACATAATCTATACCTACCTATAACTGCTAGTAAAACAGAATATATACCTACCTATAACTGCTAGTAAAACAGAGTATATACCTACCAATAAGTGCTAGTATACCATATTCTATACATATCTGTAACTTCTAGTAAAACAGAGTCTATACATACCTATTACTGCTAGTATAACATAGTCTATACGTAACTATAACCTCTATTATTACATAGTCAATACCTACCTATAACTGCTAGTATAACAGAGTATATACCTACCTATAACCTCTAGTATAACACAGTCTATACATATCTATAAATGCTAGTATAACAGAGTATATACCTACCTATTAATGCTAGTATAACAGAGTCTTTACCTACCAATTACTACTAGTATAACTGAGTATATACCTACCTATAAATGCCAGTATAACAGAGTCTATATCTACCTATAACTGCTAGTATAACATAGTATATACCTACCTATGACTGCTAGTATGACAGCGTATATACCTACTTATAACTGCTAGTATAACATACTCTATACCGACCTATAACTGCTAGTATAACATAGTATATACCTACCTATAACTGCTAGTATAACAGAGTATATAACTATCTATAACTACTAGTATAACAGAGTCTATACGTACATATATCTGCTAATTTAACATAGTCAATACCTACCTATAACTGCTAGTATAACAGAGTATATACCTACCTATAACTGCTAGTATAACAGAGTATATACCTACCTATTACTGCTAGTATAACATAGTATATACCTACCTATGACATCTATTATTACCTAGCAAACCTACCATACTGCTATAAACCTAGCTAATACCTATCTATAACTGCTAGTATAACAGAGTATATACCTAACTATATCTGCCAGGATACATTTAACCATCATATCGCTATAACATAGTATATAGCTACGTATAACTCCTATTATACAGAGTATATACCTACTTATTACTGCTAGTATAACATATCTTATACTTAAATATAACTGCTAGTATAACAGAGTATATACCTACCTATAACTGCTAGCATAGCAGAGTAAATACCTACCTATAACTGCTAGTATAACATAGTCTATACCTACCCATAACTGCTAGTATAACATAGTATAAAGTTACCTTAAACCTATATTATAACATAGTCTATACCTACCTATAACTGCTAGTATAACATAGTATATACCTATATATAACTGCTAGTATAACATAGTATATACCTACCTATATCTGCTAGTATAACATAGTCTATACCTACCTATAACTGCTAGTAAAACAGAGTATATACCTACCTATAACTGCTAGGATAACATAGTCTATACCTATCAATATCTGCTAGTATAACAGAGTATATAGCTACCTATAACTGCTAGTATAACAGAGTCTATAGCTACTTATTACTGCTAGTATAACAGAATCTATACCTACCTATAACTCCTAGTATAACAGAGTATATTCCTACCTATAACTGCTAGCATAGCAGAGTATATACCTACCTATAACCGCTAGTATAACATAGTATATACCTACCCATAACTGCTAGTATAACATAGTATATGGTTACCTTAAACCTCTATTATAACATAGTATATACCTACCTATAACAGCTAGTATAAAAGAGTATATACCTACCTATAACAACTAGTATGACATAGTATATAACTACTTATAACTGCTAGTATAACATACTCTATACCTACCTATAACTGCTAGTTAAACAGAGTATATACCTACCTATAACAGATAGAACAACAGAGTATATACATACATCTAACCGCTAGTATAACATAGTTTATACCTACCTATAACCGCTAGTATAACATAGTCTATACATAGCTATAACTGCTAATATAATGTAGTCTGTACCTACATATAACTGCTAGTATAATAGAGTATATACCTATCTATAACTGCTAGTACAACAGAGTATATACATACATCTAACCGCTGGTATAACATAGTTTATACCTACCTATAACTGCTAGTATAACAAATTATATACCAACCTATAACTGCTAGTATAATATAGTCTAAATCTACAATTAACTACTAGTATAACATAGTCTATACCTACCTATTAATGATAGTATAACATAATATGTACCTACCTATAACCGCTATTATACCATAGTATATACCTACCTATAACCTCTATTCTAATATAGTATATACCTACCTATATTTGCTAGTATAACAGAGTCTATATCTACCTATAACTGCTAGTATAACATACTCTATACCTACCTATAACTGCTAGCATAACATAGTATATACCTACCTATAACTGCTAGTATAGCAGAGTATATAACTACCTATAACAGCTAGTATAACAGAGTATATACCTACATATAACTGCTATTATAATGTAGTCTATATCTACATATAACTACTAGTATAACATAGTCTATACCTACCTATAACTGCTAGTATAACATACTCTATACCTACCAATAACTGCTAGTATAACAGAGTATATACCTACCTATAACTGCTAGTATAACATAATCTATACCTTCCTATTACTGCTAGTATAACAGACTCTGTACCTACCTATAGCTGCTAGTATAACATAGTCTATACTTATCTATAACTGCTAGTATAACATAGTATATACCTACCTATATCTGCTATTATAACAAAGTCTATACCTACCTATAACTGCTAGTATAACAGAGTATATACCTACCTATAACTGCTAGTATAGCAGAGTATATAACTACCTATAACTGCTAGTATAAAAATGCTATACCTACCTATAACTGCTAGTATAATATAGTCTATATCTACACATAACTACTAGTATAACATAGTCTATACCTACCTATAACTGCTAGTATAACATAATATATACCTAGCTATAACTACTAGTATAGCAGAGAATATACCTACCTATAACTGCTAGTTTAACATAGTCAATACCTACCTATTACATCTAGTATAACGTAGTATATATCTACCAATAACTACTAGTATAACATAGTCTATGCCTACCTATAACTACTAGTATAACATAATATTTACCTACCTATTACAGCTAGTATAACAGACTCTATACCTACCTTTAACCGCTATTATAACATAGTATATACCTACCTATAACCTCTATTCTAACATAGTATATACCTACCTATATTTGCTAGTATAACAGAGTCTATATCTACCTATAACTGCTAGTATAACATACTCTATACCTACCTATAACTGCTAGTATAACAGAGTACATATCTACCTATAACTGCTAATATAGCAGATTATATAACTACCGATAACGGCTAGTATAACAGAGTCTATACCTACCTATAACTGCTAGTATAATATAGTCTATATCTACATATAACTACTAGTATAACATAGTCTATACCTACCTATAACTGCTAGTTTAGCATAATTATTTAACTACCTATAACTAGTAGTATAGCAGATTATATACCTACCAATAACTGATAGTATAACAGAGTATATACCTACCTATAACTGCTAGTATAGCAGAGTATATAACTATCTATAACTGCTAGTATAACAGAGTCTATACCTACCTATAACTGCTAGCATAACATACTCTATACCTACCTATAACTGCTAGTATAACTTACTCTATACCTACCTATAACTGCTAGTATAACAGAGTATATACCTACCTATAACTGCTAGTACAACAGAGTATATACCTACATCTAACCGCTGGTATAACATAGTCTATAACTACCTATAACTGCTAGTGTAACAGAGTATATAGCTACCTATATCTGCTAGTATAACAGAGTATATACCTACCTATAACAGCTAGTATAACATAGTATATACCTACATATAACTGCTAGTATAACAGAGTATGTAGCTACCTATAACTGCTAGTGTAACAGAGTTTATACCTACCTATAACTGCTAGTAAAACATAGTCTATACCTACCTATAACTGCTAGTATGACAGAGTATATAACTACTTATAACTGCTAGTATAACATACTCTATACCTATCTATAACTGCTAGTATAACAGAGTATATACCTACCTATAACTGCTAGTATGACTGCGTATATACCTACTTATAACTGCTAGTATAACATACTCTATACCTACCTATAACTGGTAGTATAACATAGTATATACGTACCTATAACTGCTAGTATAACAGAGTATATACCTACCTATATCTGCTAGTACAACAGAATATATACCTTCCTATAACTCCTAGTATAACATAGTATATACCTACCTATTACTGTTAGTGTAACAGAGTATATACCTACCTATAGCTGCCAGTACAACACAATCTATACCTACCTATAACTTCTAGTATAACATAGTATATACCTAGCTATAACTGCTAGTATAACATAATCTGTATCTACATATAACTGCTAGTATAACATAGTCTATACCTACCTATAACTGCTAGTATAACAGAGTATATACCTACCTATAACTGCTAGTATAACAGAGTATATACCTACCTATAACCGCTAGTATAACATAGTCTATACCTACCTATAACTGCTAGTATAACAGAGTATATACCTAACTATTACTGCTAGTATAACATAGTATATACCTACCTATAACCTCTATTATTACATAGGTAATACATACCTATAACTGCTAGTATAACATAGTCTATACTTATCTATAACTGCTAATATAACAGAGTATATACCTACCTATATCTGCTAGGATAACATAGTATATAGCTACCTATAACTGCTAGTAAAACAGAGTATATACCTACTTATTACTGCTATTATAACATAATCTATATCTACCTATAACTGCTAGTATAACAGAGTATATACCTACCTATAACTGCTAGCATAACAGAGTATATACTTACCTATAACTGCTATTATAATGTAGTCTATATCTACATATAACTACTAGTATAACATAGTCTATACCTACCTATAACTGCTAGTATAACATACTCTATACCTACCAATAACTGCTAGTATAACAGAGTATATACCTACCTACAACTGCTAGTATAACATAATCTATACCTTCCTATTACTGCTAGTATAACAGACTCTGTACCTACCTATAGCTGCTAGTATAACATAGTCTATACTTATCTATAACTGCTAGTATAACATAGTATATACCTACCTATATCTGCTATTATAACAAAGTCTATACCTACCTATAACTGCTAGTATAACATAGTCTATACCTACCTATAACAGCTAGTATAACAGAGTATATACCTACCTATGACTGCTAATATAACAGAGTATATATCTACCTATAACCGCTAGAATAACATGGTCTATACATATCTATAACTGCTAGTATAACAGAGTATATACCTACCTATTACTGCTAGTAGAACAGAGTATATACCTACCTATAACCTCTATTATTACATAGGTAATACATACCTATAACTGCTAATATAACAGAGTATATACCTACCTATAACTGCTAGGATAACATAGTATAGAGCTACCTATAACTGCTAGTAAAACAGAGTATATACCTACTTATAACTGCTATTATAACATAATCAATACCTACCTATAACTGCTAGTATAACATAGTATATACCTACCTATAACTGCTAGCATAACATAGTAATACCTACCTATAACTGCTAGTATAACATAGTCTATACCTACCTATAACTGCTAGTATAACATAGTATATACCTACCTATAACTGCTAGTATAACATAGTCTATACCTACCTATAACTGCTAGTATAACATAGTCTATACCTACCTATAACTGCTAGTATAACATAGTATATACCTACCTATAACTGCTAGTATAACAGAATATATACCTACCTATAACTGCTAGTATAACATACTATATACCTACCTATAACCGCTAGTATAACATAGTATATACCTACCTATAACTGCTAGTATAACATAGTATATACCTACCTATATCTGCTAGTATAACAGAG